>JANHMN010000012.1:31631790-31658491 GCA_030674055.1 Rhabdomys pumilio
AGAGAGAGAGAGAGAGAGAGAGAGAGAGAGAGAGAGAGAGAGAGAGAACAAAAACACAGTCCAACAGCAAAAGATTCTAGAGAGCATAAAACAAGTAAGGGCAGAGGAAAGATAATTTCAATCACATCCAGGGTTATATTTTAGAGCATTGGAGTCAATACAGATTTGTCTATGAATAGTGACAACTTAAATACTCCAAAGAATATCTCTAAGTGTTGTGTTATACACATTCTTTTAATCAGCTTGGATGGATAACTTCCTTTTTTATTTTTATCTTTCTTTATATTTTTTTATATAGATATCGCCCCATTGTCTCTTAAGGGATTGCTTAACCAGAGAACTGAGGAAGACCGTACTACTCTGGGTAACTTCCCCTTTTCTCTGTTTATCCTCATAGTCAACAGGAAGGCACACAGAGAGCATCTGACAACATACCCATTATCTTTCTGTTCTTCCAATCTATACCGTACCTAGCCCTGTAAGAAGTCCCTTATCTATATAACTTTCCGAAGTACTTATACCCCTGGCTTTTTACAGCTTTGTGAATCTGAGAAAGAGCTGTGTCTGGCTGACTTGTTCCAATTCTGAATCACAGACACTTTGCCCAGCAGGGACTTACACATTGCAGGGACTTAACAAACACTTACAGAATTGAAATGAAATGGGGATGCCATCAATGCTTTTATTTCCATGACACCATTCACACTGAGGGAAGAAATCATCACGATCAGTTGTATGCCTGTTCTTTCACAATTTACAAAGCACTCTCTATTTAGGTTCCCTTCTGATCTTTACATACTGTTCTTGGTTTGGATTCTTCCTTTGAAACATTAGCAGAAACTGAGGCCACAGAAATTTAACTAGTCACCCTGTGGTTCAGAATTAGCAGGTATACCACAAATTCTTGCACCCTGACCTTTGATTCCCAATTATTAGACCGCATGGCTATTAGATCCAGTGGCTTCTGCAAATGTTAACTTATTTTTTAAACTAAAGCTCCACAGGAAAATCTGACACATAATATAGGCAGAACTCGCTTCTTTTTTTGTGAGCCTGTGACACATTTAGCAACACATTTAGAACTAGCAGGAACCAATATCTAACACATAGAGTAATAATTTTGAAAAGACAATTACATGATAACTACCCACAAGGTGTTACAATCCAACAAGTATTGCTAATAGGGTGATTTGCAAATGTAAGTTATTGTCTCATTACACAAGCCCAAAGGAAAACAACAAGGAAATTAATACAGAATTAGGTGTTAATTAGAGATGTGTGATTGGTGGCATGTTGCAGAAATATAGATATTAAGCAGAAAGTGAGGTTGTTATACAGGTTATGCAGGGAAATATGTGACTCTTAGTGCATTGGGTAGAGAAAAATGATAAATCAACTTAATTCATTCACATTTTATTTTAAGTGAAAGCTGGAAAAGACTTAAAGCAAAGATCAATTCAAACAACCTCTGGCCCATGATTAGAGACAGATGAGTTTTTTTTCTTTTCCTGAAGAAAAGTAACTAGGTTTAATATAACAGGAAATAATTACCAGACATGAAGATTCCTTCAATGAATTGCCAGCCAGACTGTCCATGTATCTTTATCTGCCCTTTTGTCCCCACCAATCTAGCTCACCAAGCTTAGACTTGCCATACATAGGATAGGTGACACAATTTTATTGCAGAGCACAGAAAAGCATGCTCTCCACACTTCCGAGTGGACAATGGTTAGATACCACTGTGCAGATTTGCATTTGGGGCAGAAGTTTCACTTTATATAATGTCATTGGATTGTACAGATTTCATGAGGAAATTTCAGATTTCATTACTTGTTCAGGTAACTGACAGATATATTTGAATTGACCCTAACAAGGGGGACATAACAATATATAATGTCTATGCTGTAGAGTGTATTGTTCTGGAACCAAGTTTACTTCTCAACTAATGAACTTCATGGAAATTCAGGATGTCTTGTCTCCTTTCATCGCCAGAACCTGACTCAGGTTCCATTCCTCTGACTAGTCATTAGTGTCCTCCTGTTCCAGCCTTTGCTTTTCAAAGTGTTGATCCAGATATAATGCTCTTAATGTCTCACTAGTCACCCAAAAGGGGAAGAAACAAAACCAGCTTGGTGTTTGGCTGTTTGCATGGTTCCCTGTATATACTTCTAATAACTTGTGTCCCAGAACTTGCACAAGATGATTGTGTTTAATCTAATGTCCTGTGTATCTGGATACACCCATTACAGTAGTTCACTGTGCTGTAAAAGCTGAACAATGAACAACTCTTTTCACATCCTGCCTTTGAGATGTTGCACTTTTTTTTTTTAATTAAAACACTTCTCTACTTCTTTAATGATAATGAAATTTTAAATTTTCAAACTAAACCTGAAATTGTTTTGGGTATCAGTGAATAATCTTTATGGTTACTATTTTGAAATGAAACTAAGTAGGAATACATAGTAGAAAAATAAATAATTTAGTTAAATTCCACATAAATGACTCTTGTAAGCCTAATTATACTCAATGTGGTGTTTTCATACTTTGATCATTTGTTGCAAATTTTATGTATGTAAACAATGTATCTTCAAATCTCTCCAATCAGCTAACTTTGGAACTTAAAAAGTTTAGTCACTTACCTGTAATTAGGATTAAACTAAATAGTATGTATTTTATTTGGCAACCCTGACACGGGTTCAACAACAATGAGCTTCCTAGTGTATCCCCATTGGGTTCTTGTGTGCTTTCATATTCGCATGGACATTACACAATGTGAACTGAGAAGGATCTACAGACTAGAAACTCAAGGAACCTCACTGTCCCATCTTGAGTCATGTTCATATTAACTGTATTTTATACTTATCTATATTTAACTTGTATATATCAATTGTACAGAACGAAGGGTTTCATACTGAAGTTTGAGCACGTGTAGATAATTATTTTAGTCATGTGATTCCATCTATTACTAATTTTATCCTATTTCTCTCCTCTTTTTCTCCCTACAGCATACACAGTCATTTTTAATTGTGACTTGTAGATCTTTAAGAAATTTTTATGTGCAGTAAGCACATGATAGTTCTCTGTGTCACTGGCTCATTTCATTTGATAAAAAGACCTCCAGGTCTATCCACATTTCTGCAAATGCTACCTTTGATCTTTCATTCTTATTTATGGAGAGAAAAATTACCACCCCTGTATGGAAGGCCATATGACATTTTCTTTGCTCTTTCATGTGTTCACAGGAACTTAGGTTCATCGTAAAACATAGCTAGGTTTGGCAGTGCTCTGATAGATATGGGTTTACCAGTGTTTGTACTGTATGATTATGGAGAGTACTCAAACATCAAAAATAAGATTTTCACATGATTCAGACATATCCTGCCTGGACATATTTATAAAAAATATCAAGCTCAGCTTTATTTAGGTATTCTTCGTGTTGTAATACCCAGGCTCTCATGTTTGAGTTAGGATTGGCACTTCAGGGCTTGCTAATTCCAAGAAAGTGCAAACTCTACAGCCAATGGGGTCACCCTTTCCAGGAAATCACTGCTATTGCTTCCTGAGTCTTCAGCATGCATTCTTCTACTTTATCATGGAGCAGATATATACATGGACCATACAAATTAGAATCAGCAGAAATCCACACAACCAAATTTTAAAGAATCTTTCTGTTTCTTTCCTATGTCTTAGAAATCATAACAACCTTGCTCACACTTTACCTTTGCTTCAGCATCCTGCTGGACATTCCTTCCTTGCCTGGCCCTGTATAGTGTGACTCCACTTTATCTTCAGTGCTTAGTTAATGGTGAACTCTTCCACATCACACACAGGACATGATCAGAGTACACAGAAAGACACATCTACTGGCCCTTGTTGTATCAAGTGGCTAGTCATTTCCGATCAAGAGCATTTCATTAAATGGAAGTTTACCATATATACACTTTGTACTGCAGGAGTCAGATTTCTCTTGTTGTGAAATCCTACTGAGGGTCCTGTCCTTTCCTTGACTGGAGATAGGGGCCATTGTTCAGAGTCTCTAGTTTCTGTGAACATTGACTATATAACTTGCTAGTTCAGTGTTTTTAGTCCAGTGTGGGTCATGACCTCCTACATGATTTATATATCAGAAATCCTGCATTTCAGATATGTCCATCACAATTCACAACAGTAGCAAATTACAGCCATGAGGCAGCAATAAAATATTTTTATTGTTTAAGATCACTACACCATAAGGAACTGTATTAAAGGCTAGCAGCATCAGAAAAGTAGAGAACC
The DNA here is from genome assembly GCA_030674055.1 of Rhabdomys pumilio. Lineage (NCBI taxonomy): Eukaryota > Metazoa > Chordata > Mammalia > Rodentia > Muridae > Rhabdomys > Rhabdomys pumilio. The sequence continues at coordinate 31,636,066 of JANHMN010000012.1, forward strand.
ACTGTGCTAGTCACTACTCTGGAAAGGCATCTGCCACACTCTCCAACTTCCATGGTGGGATTTAAAATGTGATAGAGGAGGTCTCAATATTCTTTAACTCTTGAAACAGTAGTCACCATAATCTAGCACGGCAGGTTTCTGCAGTCTCCCTAATGCCATAGATAAGAACTCCAGCACAAAGCCTTTTCTTGCTTATACCACTCTAACCTTGAGTGGATAACATCTGTCATCCAGTGTTCCTCATTGTCTGAGCAATGGTATGTAACAACAGCTGAGCTGTAACTTTTTCTGTTCTTCATATATAATATATGGAAACTAAAACCCCTTAACAACATTTTGGGAATACATACACTTGGCAACTGGTCTTTCTGGTTTTGCAATGGGATACACATTCATTTTGGCCCTAATAAACTCTGTTCCCTCACTCAATGTCCCTCAGCTTTCCTTTTTGTCTAAAATTATTCTGCTCAACGTATAAGTCTAGACACTGTTACATGCAACCTGTTGTCATGAACATTGCACATGTTTTATATATATATATATATACATATACATACTTTCTCAGTTACTCAATGGTGTAACAGTATTTTAATTATAAATAATTATATTATAGTTATCTATAAAATTATTTTGGGTGTGAAGCCTCATACATGCAACAGAGTACATTTGGGGGTCAGTTGCCAATATTGTGAAGTAAATTCTCTCCTTTCATCTTTCCATAAGTTCCAGGAGTTAGATTTAGGCTGCTCAGTTTGAGCAACAAGCATCTTTACCAGCTGATATCTTCCCAACCCCATTATACGTTTTCTAAGATTTAAATAAATCTGTAAGTTAAAACCAACATGGAGATTGTTATTTATATTGTATCATCAAGAACCACATATTTTGTCCATTCAAAACATCATCATGTTTCTAAAGGTAAAATTGGGCAGAAACAATGTTTGATTTGGAGTGTGGGGGGCTAGAGAGATGGCTCAGCAGCCATGAAATGCAGCTAAGAATTTTGGTTGCTTTTTCAGAGAAATTGGATTCAGTCCCCAGTACCCACACAGTAGCTCACAACACTCTGTAACTCCAGTCCCAGAGCATACAATCTTCTTTTCTTGCCTCCATCAGAACTATATGAGCATGTTGTATAGACCAGCTATAAATTTAAACATTTTACATAAGAATGCTTAACTTAGTTTACTTCTTAGGATACACAGAAGTTCACTGTACATGAATCAGAGTTCATGAAAAAAATTCACTCAGTATAACAAGCAGATAAAGAACCCATACTCAAAAATATAACTTGCTAATTATTGAATTAGTTACTGCTCTAGCAGTAACTTGCAATTATGTTTTATACTGAGATGTCTCCATTTTCTACTCTGTTTAACGCTGTAATCCACACAATAACCATATGGGTGAAAGAGCCAATAAGTTTCATTGAGTCCAGAAAGAAAAACACTGTAGAGACAGAAAACATCCTATAACTAAAGTCTTAAACTCTTAAACTCTAAGATTACCATTTTATTCTATGAGACTTGTAAATGACTAACTGCTTACTGATTTTATGCTAACGTTCTGTCTAAGTAAACAAGGAAAAGATAAAACACAGTTAATGCCCTCCGACAGATCAGGGCCCAACAGCATGAGACTAATAATTACACTGCAGTAAAATAAAGGCAGTACTGATTTCCCCAGTGAGGCAGAATGTGACATCATAGAAGTCATTAAAGCCACATGTTCATCACCTGTCACTTGCGTGACTTTGGGCTTTGGCTTCTCTCAGTGGAGAGGTGACAGCTGCCCAGCTATCTGTTATGATGATTAACAAAGACCATCACACAATTAAACTGTCATCACAGTTGGCCACAGGTGGACAGTAGATACCAGTCACCTGCTCTTTTGCCTAGAATTGAAAGGCATTTGCTTGTTTTGACATCCACAAATCAGCTAAAGCATGTGAAAAAAAAAGTTTAAAATAGAGTGCATCAGTCAAGTAAAATGGCAGACGGTATTACAGGCTATTATTCCACAGCCACTTTAGGCTCCATTTATTTGACAGATTGGCACCTTGTAAATATGTCAGTTGTCATAATTGGGCTGCTTGATCCAAAACTTGGCTTTATACACAAGCCTGTTCTAATGCACTTGTCTGATGCAGTCTGTGTTTTTCTGTATGTATGTGAATTCAACACAGGGCTCATCAACTCTTGGGGACTTTTGCATAGTACTATCTCATTGTTCCATTCCTACAATTCACTTGATTTTCTCTATTCCCTAGAGAAATAATATTTTTATTTATTTATTTATTTATTTAGCTGTCTATTTATTGTTAATTTGATATGCTTAAAAATAAAATTATATTAAATGGATACCTGTGGAACTTTCACAAGTTTTTTCAACCATCTACCATTTATTTGTTGTAGAAATACCCATGAACCTTTCCTCCAGGTATTTTAGGACATAAGACTACAATACCACAGAGAATCTGGCTCTCATCAGTTTGACTTAGTGTCTTGCCTCCTTTCTCCCTTTTTTCTCTTTGCCAGCCACTAGTAACCAGTGTTCTACTCTCAGCTTCTGGGAGATAATATTTTTATATTGCGCATATGACTCAGTTCATGAAATACTCATTTTCCTGTGCCTGGCTTCTTTCAATTATAGTCAGTTTTGGACAAGAGCCCCCAAAGCACAGGAAACAAAAACAAAATAGGCTAATGGGCTTTTTATGTAGCTACAATGCTTCTGCTCTGTAAAGAAAACAATCTAGTAAAGACAGTTTAGAGAATAGCAGACAGTAGCTGCAAATTCTATGCATAAAGGAATATTGATATGCAGAATATGCAAGGAGTTAAAAAGCTTTAACTGTGAAACACAGCCACACACAATAGCAGTATAAATTTTGATAATGTATCTAGCAGACAAACACACATACATATACACCACATACCACCACGTACTATATACCACATTCCACACAGTAGAACACACACTCACACACACACACACACACACACACACACACACACACACACACGCATGCACACGCACACGCACACGCACACACACACACACACACATACACACACAGAGGCACACATTCATGCACCAGTGCAAACAGCAGTAATAAAATTATGGAATGATCCATAGATCTACAAAGTCTTTTCTGGAAAGGTGCTATGATTTTCAGCTCCTTCCTTGTGCTGGATAACAAACTCTCCATTAGAGTGAGGAGTATCAGCTTGCCTTTGCATTCACTCAGGTTCTCTTAATTTTCTAGACAAAACCAGAATGAATCTGTTTCCTCTTTCACCCTACTCAAATTTCCTGCAGTTAACAAAGCAACATACATCTCTGCTGATTCTAAATCAGGCCAGTGTTTACATTCCATGAGCGAAAGTTGAAGTAACTTAATTCTTATTTTCTAAAAAGAGCCATATGTCAAAGAGATAAGTGGAAGTCACCTAGAACTCAGGAAAAACATTTTACGAATGCCACTCAGAAAGGATGGTGGAAGCTGAAGACTTTGGATGACAGATGTATTAGGTTTCATTCTTGGGACCAATGTCTGAGATGCCTATTTAACAAACCAGACCTAGCCACCAGGTTGTCCCTGCATTCTGCAGTCTCTACCTCTTCCAGGGTATGGTAGCATACCCCATTCCCTATTCTAAACTTTTCTAATCCAGGGGGCTGGACTTCTCTTTCTTATATAATTCAACACTTTTGGTTATTTATTCTCTTTGTACCTTTGTGTAGAGATAATCTCTTGTGTAATGTATTCAAGCTTCACCTGGCAGTAAAAAAGCATATGGCCAATCAGCTGAGGCAGGATTAGAAGGTAGGATATCCGTCAAAGACAGGGCAGATTCTGGGAGAGAGTCTGTTGAGAGAGAGAGACTCACTCAAGACACAAAGGAAGACAGTTGCTTGAAAATGAAGACCAGGTAACCAGGCATGTGGCAGGAATTAAAATAGAATACATGGGATAATTAACTTACGAGCTAGTAGGGGAACAGGCCCATGTTCATTTCCTAAGCCTTTATTCATAAATGTAACTATGTCTCAAAGTCATTACTTCAGGGAACCAAAAGATTGGGTGAAGAACTCATCATTATAATTCTGGACTTCTTGGTAGCATTTCTGACTCCTTTTCTTCTTCTCTTTTCCCTTCCCCCTCTCCCAATATGGTTCATCTTAGTCTGGTTATGACCACATTTCTACTCTTCCAGATGTCCCTGCCTTTGACTATGCTCTCCCACATATCTACAATAAACTTTCTTCTCCACCTGACCTAGGAGCAGGCATCTTCTTTATATTTCTTTTTTTTTTTTAATTCAAGATGGTTATGTGATAACATGGATAAGAAGAATGGGAAGAAATGTGCTGTGGGATGGAGGGACAAAAAACAACACCCAAAGCAAATGAAAGTACAAAGCAAACATGTTTTGGTTTATCTTAGAATACTATGACTAGATTTTATTATACACAGCAAAGAACATTAAAGGAAGATTATGTGGATGAGAATGTCTGTGTTCCAAGTGCCTCTCAGGTTTTGGATACAGATATGTTGATAGATTTCTTCTGTAAACAAAATAAGCCAATTCAAGCTGAATTAAAATATTAAAAAGCAGGTTTATTGGGGGTGGTTCTTGGATAAACTTACTCATCTTACAACTGGAGGTCAGGAAAGGCACTGTACAGATGAGGAGACAGAAAAGGTAGGGGTGGGCAGAGAGAGAAAGCACACATTCAGATTCAGAGGAAAAGAGAAATGGAGAAAAAGGGGGAAGGAGAGGATCAAAATGAGGTCTGGGTTATATAAAAAAAAAAAACCCAGTCCCTGGGCTGAAAAATTCACTTTAGAGGGTAGGGCTTGCCAACAATGCCCAATAACAGGTAGGACAGGCATGTAACTGAGGGATGCTGGGAGAACCTGGAGGCCAGGTCTGCTTTGGTAATCCCCTCAGCAGCTTGTCCCAGGTCAGAAACTCAACATATACAGTGACACTTTTAGGGTTTACATGGATAGTAAGTCTAAACAATCATAAAATATAACAAATATTGCATAGTAATTGCTGTCCTAAATACTTAAAGACCTTTAGATTAAGTGTATATTTGGAAAAGATAGAATTCTCATCAAATCCAAGAAAATTGAGTTCTTAGAAATGGTGGTTGTTGTTGTTTTTTTTTTTTTTTTAATAAAAGATTTTCTTTTGTTACGGTTCCATGGAAATGTTTTATTTTAAAAAGACAAATACATAGGAGTAAAATCATTATTAAAAAAAGCAGGATTCTTATTATAGAGATGAAGAGTTCATTATTTCTATGAAAGTGAGAAACACAGTTATCAAAATGAAACTACTCAAAATCAGGGAGGAATGTATAAGTTTTATATCCATATGAATAATTACTAATTTTAAGGCAATGCAGCAAAAAGAATATTGCATGCTAACCCCTTTAGAAATCTTGCAAAGCAAGAAGTCAAAATTTCAATTTTATCTTCAACTATAAACATAACAAACACTAAAGAACCAAACATGCTTTGAGAAAGAATGTGAGCTTGTCAATAAATGAGTTTGAGCTAGCAAGGATCATTGGTGTTCCATACAAGAAAACATTATCAAGATTTTGACAAAGCAACTGAGACTAGACTATCTCTTCCTTATGAAATAGCCATAACAATGAGGGATGGGTAGTACATAATGGCAAAGTTCTTAGACAAAATAACACTGGCAGTAAGTTTGGAAAACTAGAGGACTAGGGAGGTGATGGTGAGGGAGAGTCCTTTAGCCTGGGATAATATCTAATATTACTTAGTATGTTACAGTCCAGAAAGCAGGAAAGTTTCTTTTGACTCAGCAAGAGGAGGTCAAAGTTTGACACAGGATTAGAACCGCAATCTGAAACACAGAGCTTTAAAGGCTGAAGCATTGTTCAGGAATATCTCCAGCCCTTTTAGGCTTTAGTCTGAAGTCTCTTGAGTACATGGTAGGTAAGAATGTTTTCCTTTGCTTAAAGAGCAGCTGCAAAACTGAGGGAGGTTCTGAAACAGCAGGGTTGGAGCAGCATTGGAAGAAGATGAGGCTCTGAGTAAAGGAAATTTATACTTTCCATTAATAACAATGGCACACTACACTGGACATCTGAGATGCCATGCTCAAAAGTAAGAAAAATACTTTCAAATAAGATTCCCTGTGGATTATGCCAAATACCCTACAAGTGTTTTTTTCCTAATTATAATGACTATCATTGTAAATTTTAGAACACAAATCCATTGGTATTTGGCACGAAACTTGAGATGGCTCCTTACTCTTAAATGCTGAACCTCCTTCCAATAATTTGAATTGGATAAAGAGAATTCATCCATTGTTCCAAATGCCTATCTAAATTCTCTTGTATCTCAACACATTTGTAACATTTTTTGCTAAATAATTAACAAAAGTAGCTGTCTTAAGTTCTTGTGTCAAAGCAATTGCAGAAGCAGTGGTGATAGCAATTAATGTAATTAAAGATGTTATGCCAGCAATAATCAAGCCTGCTACCCTCTTGCTTCTGCTTAAAGCCTGACTTACTTCTTCCAATACTTGCAAGCTTTTTTCAGAAGTCCACGGCTTAGTAGTACTCAGGTCAATAAAACAAAAGCTGGTTAATAAACCCCATAACAGACATGTCAGGTTTCAATACACTGACACAATTAGAAAGTATACAATCAATGCAACTTACATTAAATACTGCAGAAGAAACAAAATTAAGTTGAACGCGACACTTAAAAGAGCCTTAACAAATGCACTAATAATTCTAACACCTCTTTGGATGTTTTACCTCTGCATAGTGAGATTATGAGTGTAAAGAATGCTGTTCTGCTGAGCTTTGATGCTGCAGATACTGCTGATAAAATTACCATGGGCTGAGATCAGTATTTCCATTTTAGGCCAGTTTCAAAATGGTATATGTAGCTTGATCATGCTAGACCTTTTTGTCCTGGAAATACTTATATTTCTGCCCTTCGAGTTAAAGCTTGTCTTTAACAACATCAACATGTTGGCAGCCAAAGTACATGGCTTGAAACTGATAATGGACCCCCAGACAGAGTTATTAAATTAACAAACTGGAAGGCCAAAGACGGGTAGGATTCTGCACATATCCTTGGTAAGGACCAACCTATGACATAAGTGCATTGCCTTTGATAACACATATTCCAAGACAGGTAAGGAAGGTATTCTTGTCAGAGTAACCTAATATATGATCAGTCTTGTTTATAAAATACAAAAGAGGAAGATGTGGAGAGCTTTTGGGGTTGCTTGGCAGGAATCTGACATTGGCCAAGGACAAGGAAATGGGCTTCAGGCAGGAATAAAACATTAGGCTAGAACAAAAAAGTAATTTAGACAGGAATCTAAATTTTAGGCTAGAACAAAGCAGTAGGCTTCAGGCATGAAATTGACTTTCGGCTAGGACAGGGAAGTTGGCTCAGATATTTTGGTCATCCTGATAGGCCCTTAGAAACAGTGATCATGGGACTTTGTTTATTGCCTTGATTGTTCTTTGACTATTTTTATTTATTGTCTTGCTTGGTTTTTTTTCTTTTCTTTCTTTCTTTTATTTTCTATTTGCATGTATTCAATTGCTAGTTTCTCAACCTAGAACTGACCTTAATACTTGCATGCAACTATATGGTATGAAAGCAAAAAAAAAATAAATAAATAAATAAATAAATAAATAAATAAATAAATAAAAAATAAAAAAATAAAAAAAATATAAAAAAGAAAAAAAAAGAAAAAAGATTTCTTGTATATATGTGATAGGAAGACAAAACCAAGCAGCAAAGATCTAAGATCGCTGTAGAAAATACCTTAGATTCTAAACATTTGCCCTAGCAAATGCTCAAGTGAGGTTCTTAAAAGGTCAAGGTTCTCAGTCCATAAGATGACTGTCTACTGAGGCAAGTATCTATCTCCCTATGCAGAAGATAACACTGAATTGTAAGCATATTAGCCAAAAGTCCAACATACATCCAGTATTATTAGGTATCCTAGGAAACACCAAAGTGAAATTATGTGCCAATAAATGACAGTAGAAAGTAAGCCAGAGCTATTTAAAGAACAGATCTATTAGGGTTGGAATTTGTCTGAAGAATTAAAGGTTCTATGCTTTTGTCATCTGAGGAACAAATTATTTTAAAACATAGCAACAAAACATATAAGCTTGTTAGGTCTTCTGAGTTTCTGTGGATTAGTATTTTTTTTCACAGTTTAACCCGCTGTTTGCTTCATAAAGCTATGATACAAAATTTAAAAATATTAGCAAAGACTAGGGTCTTTCCTCAAGCCTGAACTGGCAAAAGCTTAATCTCTATGCTAGATGTTTTTGGGTTGTTTTGTAAAATCATTATCCATGTGAGTTTGTTTCATTAAGACCCTGCATCTCTTGGATGTTCTGACTGGACACCCCCCTTATTTCCTTGCCTTGTACACACTTTAACATGATAGCCATTTGGAGACTCTGCCAGCAGGTTGCAAATTACAATCTTTTGGAACTTAATCTCAGAAATGATCTCACCTGTTATCTAATGCCATATTTTATCATTTGGCTGCAAATCCTAGTGAATCTTCGCTTAAATGGAAGTCCTTATGACAAAGGCATGAATGGTGCCTAAGGCTCATAATCACGGTCATCTTAAAATTGTCTGTATACTTTAGTTATCAGGAAATGCAAATCAAGATCACACATCTCACTGAGAAAACCAGTTCACTGTAACAAGTGTCTAATGTGGATGTGCACAGCATCTGTAACTTCACTGACTGGTGGGAGTTGTGAGCAAGGATACATGGCTTTGGGAAAATGCCAGTTATTTATAGAGAGGACCAAAGAGTCATCTTTTAGAGCAACTCTTCTCAAAATAGTCCACTAGAGAGTCTTATTATCAAGACACTTTTACATAACTCCAGGAGTAAAGGTGTATAAAGCAGGTATATAAATCTAATGTTTACTGAAAACTAAACTTAAATCCATTTTTAAAACAATTCCTTGATACACAAATAATCTTACTATTTTAAAGAAAAGTTTGTATACTAATTAAATGGATAGTCTTGTTTATTTTCACCTACAGAATTGAGTCTTGGCAGAATATTTAATATTGAAAGATGCTTTCAAATTCTTTCAGAGAGATTAATATTTTGATTTATAATGGTCAGTGATGAGAATGTGCTTTGTAAATATACACAGTGGGAAATGGCAGAAGTTGGGTGGGGAGATGGCTCAACCTGTATGGCACTTGTTGCTAAGACTGAGAATCTGAGTTTATTTGCTGGGACCCACAGTGAAAGTAGTGAGCCAACTCTGACAAGTTGTCCTCTGACTTCCACATGCATGCCACAGCTTACAATAAAATATACACAAATATACAATAAAAATTATTTACAAAAATTAGAAAACAGCTGAGACCTGTATCTCTGTTCATAATTATGGTTTATAAATGTATTCAAGGGTTTTCTCTTATCACCACATTTTCATGTTTAAATATGCTTTAATTCCCAATACTCACCCTTATGACTCAACACTGACAGGATTCAATATGGTAATATACTGCACATAGGAGTACATCTACCAATCATTTGGTAAGTCCACTCTTATATTTTCCCAGTGATGAAATTATCTGGATATATAAACTGGAATCTGGGAATACACTGGGTATAGAAACCTCAATTTAGTTAGGCCCATTCCCAGAAGTAGATATTTAACACAAAATGAATTTCATGTTTTTGTTGTTGTTGCTTTGTTTGCCTGTTCATTTGTTTTGTCTCATGCTTTATTCGGGTACTTATTTATTTTTACATTACAGATATTTTTGCTTATATATTATGATGGCTTCAAGGTTGTGGTTGTATAGGATTATCGTCTATACATAGTCTTTGCATCTATATGTGTTTCTTGTACTTTTCCTTTGATCTGTTATGTTTTGTTGTTATATTTTTTTACTCTGTTTTTTTATTAAATTAAATTAATTTTTATTTAATTTTATTTTCTTTATTTATGTTTTTTAGATTATTCATGAGAAAGGAGAATAAAATTGTGCATTTGTGTGAGCAGGGATGTAAGGAATATCTAGGAGGAGTGGGGGAAAAACAACTAAACAGAATATATTGTATAAAAACATCTATTTTCAATAAAAAAACAGGAGGACATGAGATTCTATGATTAGGAAGGTGAGATGGATTTGGATACAGGTAAGAAGAGAAACTGATGTTGAACACAAGCAAAATATAATATATGAAATCCTGAAGGAATTAACAAAATATTTATTAAGAAAGAAGTATAATTCATAATAGTTTTCTTAATAATATCAAAGTCTGCAACAATATAAATAACTACCAGTGAAAAAAATACAGTAGTAGTAATACAGAAATATTACATTAATAATATAGTAGTAATAATAATCAATAGAAATAATACATATGCAACAGTATAGGTAAAACAAAAAATCATTATGTGAGCAAAGAAAGTCAAATATAATATATACATAAAATAAGTACTTAACAGATATTAGTAATTTCATACTAATGTAACTGTAAAATACATAAATGAAAAAATAAAGCAAATTACTAATGATTTAATTACACCAAAATTGATGGAGATTTTGACATTATATGTAAAAAAATTATTAAAATTTATCCAAATTTATTCAATGGCTTTGGTGATTCAGGAAAACTGAATAAGAAGATGCCTATCCTAGTGTGAAGAACTATGATAATGATTGGCCTATTCATAGAGGAGAGGTTACCATTCATTCAGGAAACATTATTATGAATTATCTAATTGGGGATAGTTCAAGCTTATCATTCATCCATATTAGTATTAATTTGCCATATTATCAGGCAACAATTCCTCCAACATGATTCTCAGGTAATTATCAGGTTCTACAGAATGATGGATATGCAAGGTTTTAAAATCCATACCACTTTAGGCTAGCTTACATCTTCCTTGGCTTGGATCACAGTGCATGGGCAATATTGGAAAAACAGGCCTTTTATTCTTCATAGCAATGACACTTGGTACTCCCTGCTAACTCTCAATGGATCCACCTCTTTTCAGTTTATATTCCCATGTGATTAGAGCATCTAAGTTATGGTTTTCTGAAACACCAAAAGTATTTTCTTTCATATGTTCCGGTTATCAAAACCTACTTAGAATTATGTAAATAGAGTTGATTTAACCTGCATTTCTACTCAATATGCTTTCAGATTCCCTCCAAACACACCACTATTTCCTTATAGAGAGCACCTGTGTACTTTTACCATAGTGGCAATCACAGTGCATTTTACAGTAGAAGTCTTTTTAGTTAGCACTGTTCTCTACTCACTGCTAGCTGGTAGAGAAAAGCAACCCAGCCATAGTCATTATTTCTTGTGCAATGGCTATTTTTGTACCATGAACAGGAAAAATGTTCAATAGTGTTTCAAGTTTTCAAAATTATAAAAACACATCTAAAGTATTCTACTCAAAATTTAAACTTTTTACTCAAAATGCATTTGAGATATCCAGTTCTTCAACAAACTTTGTATAAAAGAAGTAAAGATAAAAGAGTGCAAATAATATCTCTAATAGTTATAATAATATGTTTCCTTTGTGTCAGGTGGAAAATAACAGTTTTTGCTGATTGATAAGCTAAAATTATTTCTGGTCCTAGCTACTAAGGATGCAACAGAACCTAGTAACAATTGAACAAATGAGCAAAGTTGCAACCAATCAGAATGTAGATGTGTGAGTATATTCATGTGTCAAAGTCTATGAGACACAAGACTATAAAGGACAGAGAGAAAACCAATCACCAAGTATTGGAATGCATATGGACTCCACCAGATATGGAATCATCAACTCTGATCCAGAGTTTTTAATCTTTCTGAAATAATCTCATTTGTGTATGTTTATGAGCTTGTGTCTCTGTGTATGGTGTGCACATGTTTGTGTTTGTGTGTGTGTGTGTGTGTGTGTGTGTGTGTGTGTGTGCACATGTATTTTGTTAGGTTATATAATTTCTTAGATGTAAGTCCATATTAAAGAAAATAACAAAATGAAATTAATCATTAATTATTAAACAGAATTTTTGTCATAATCAATGAGATATGTTATTAGATCTTATCAACTATTTTCATTAATACAGGAGTGAAAACCAGCTAAGAAGCCACGTTAACATGTTCACCAATTTTAAAGACTTCCAAAACCTATGAATGTGTGAAGTTGATATATTCAAGAAATACACACTTCCTCTTCAGTTCTTTACTCAGTCATCTTTCCAGTATCTGTCTGTTCAAAAAATAGTTCTGAATGAATGTGACTGTAGCCTACATGTTAGAACACAGTCTAAGTTGGGTGAGCAGAATTCTGAGTGCTTATAAGAAAACTCCAAGAAAACAAGACAAATCTTTGTGAACTTTGTTACTTCAAAACATGGAATTGTTCTTGGAATGTGTTTTTGTGCTTCTCTCAAGTATAGCACACAGGAGTGAGTTTACTTCAGATTATTCATTATGAATGGCTATTCTTTTTTTCTAAGTTTCTATGGAAAAACGTTTTTGACATGTGTGGCTTGTCCTTGTAGTTGTATACTTTACTCAGGAGATTCTTCTTAACCTTCAGAGTATAAACTATCTGATGCTCTGAATAAAGTTGGGTATTGCATGAGACTTTAGTCTGCCTCATTTTTAAGCTCGGTTCTCCCATGTTGCATTGTTTCTAGAGCAGTAAACATACATGGGTTGCCATTTTATTTTAAAATAAGAAAATATGTTTTTACATTCGCAGACAAATAGAAATTCAATTTTCTCATCCGACTAGGACATACTATTATTATAAGACACTGCCCACATTGGGACAAAAGCTAAGAATACTTTCTACAAAAAGAAGATTCTTATGGCACATGTTTTCCTGTGACTATCAGACTTGTCTAATCCTTTCTATACTCTTCTAAAATAATGCTTCTATATTCAACATAGTCTAAATTTAAAGCAAATAGGTGTTAACTATTTGAATACTTAATAATAAAAAGGTATTGATAATTGTTATAGCCAGGGACATAACCAATGGTCACTAAGATGAGCCTGTTTTCACAGTTGGAGTATATTGTTGGAAGAGGAGGTATTTAAATGTGAAAGTGAAGAAATAATGTCATCAGAGGTTGTTCTAACCACAGCAATAGCATCAGAGAGAGTTACAGTTATGAATTCATTGTGATGTTACCCAAAGTGTGACACTTGATGGAATCCCCTGAAGAAATAATGTAATAAAGGGGAGATATTACAGAATCCAGCACAGAATCCAAACACTTGCTATCATTTGTAGGTCAGCTTAGAAGAGGAATCTCAAGGAAAGTGACCAAGGCAAAGTCAATGGATCATTGACATACAGGCAATGTGGGCTATAGCAGCCCTAAGGGAGAGCAATTCCAGGAGGAAATCATCCAGAACCCAGGAATAAACAAGTGGCTTGGGCTTTAAATCACTGCAGTTATTACATTATTGAATATCTTGTGCTAGATTTTAAGCAGATGGAATTGGAATTGTTTTGAAATGGGATCGAAGGTGAGAAGTTGTCATAACTATAAAGAGACTTCACTGGGTGGAGTTTACTGTGAAGGTGAATAGAAAAATCAGGGTCAAGTGTGGGGTCATAGGGTCTGTCTGCAGTCATACTGTATTTGCATCCAAACATGAAACTAGTGGTGTTTCTCATATGTGATACACTTGAATGTATGCAGAGGACAGATTCACCATTCATTTGGAAATTGGGAGAATGTTGTAATTCAGGTGAAAAAATATTAGATAATTATCCTATTACTTTAAATCATTTTTAGGTTTACATACAATTAATTCAACTCATAAAGACATTTTTGTATCTTTCTTTATATAACACATTGCATTACATAGTGAAGGTTCCAACATAATGAACCTATGTTATTTTGGGAAATGTTTCTCTTGTTTACCTTTGGTCCTTCTTGATTCCACTTTTCATACAAAGGATTTTGCATAAAAACAGCTTCTCAAGTCATAGTAAAAAAATTACTGTAGAATTTATTACCTTAATCAAAGCTCCCTGATGGTATCTTATTATTCCTGGATTTTTACACAGAAAGAAATATGTCAATTAAGTAACAACAGAAAAATGAAAGAAAGGTTCTGATTACTGCCATGCTACTGCTTAAATATTGAGTAGATTCCTCATTCATTTCAAGCATTATGACAAATGGATGGTGACCCTCTCTAACCCTAACACCCTATTTTTGTTGCTGTTCACTCATTTGTTTTAATTTATTTTCCCTTGGCTCTAAGATATCACAGGATATCTTTGAGTTTGCTATGCAGCACAGATAAATGGAACTCCCAATTTTTCCAGTTTCTCCTCCCAAGTGCTGGGATGATAGGTGTGCACATCTTTGCCTGGTTTATTTCTTGCTGGAAATGGAACCTCCATCCGTGCTGGGCGGGCTCTCCATTAACTCGCTACCTCCTTAGCTTTGACACCTGTTAATTGATTGACTGATTGATTGACTACATTATTCTTCCATAGCCCTCTTGCTCATGCTCTCTGTCTTATCCCACAAAGTTTGTGTCAGCTTTGCTCAGCCTTTATGTTTCAAACATTCTTTTTTTCCATATTTAACAATTTTACTCATATGATTTCTTCTTCATAATGATGCCCCTTTTCTGTCCCCCTTCAGATAAAAGAACCTACCAGTTAAACCCAGTGTAAAAATCTCCCAGTCTAATTTTGAAAATGGCATGTATGGCATCCTGGTCATTTCTGAACACTCAAAATTATATAGTATTTGTGATAAAGAAGAGTTAGCATGCTACCTTCCTAGATTTCCAAATTTTCAATAAAAACAAAATAACACAAATGAAAAAGGATGGCATCATACACACACACACACACACACACACACACACACACACACATACACACACATATACACACAAACACACACACAGGTACATACACAGAGAAACACACACAGACACACCTACACACACAGACACACATACTACTAAAGTTAGCGGTAGGGCTAAATATGTGAGTAAACATATAAGTTGACTGTAAAAGACATATATTGTAGGAACTTTAGGGAAACACAAAACTTTTGTCTTCAACATCATGGTTGGTTCTATAACCCTGAGCTTGTCAATTTAAGTACAAGCATATGATCGAATGATACTCTTTATGGAATATGAATTATATTTTAAATATGTTTACTGAAACAATGATGTAAAGTTTTCTGGTTATGTTTGAGTTTTTTTTGATCTCTTTTTTACAACTTCATTCTGATGTTGGCTTTTGAATTGTCCCTTGCTAATGATAATAGAAGTAGTGAAGGAAGAAATGTAGCAGTCCACACAACACTGGTTTATTTACAGTAAATCTTTAATTTCTTTAGTCCTTCAGTCCAAGTTTTTTTCACTGGTGTTATGATAAAACAACCCACAAAGTAACTCAGTGGAGAGAGTTTATTTGGCTTACAGTCCCGAGCAACAGTTCATTGTAGCAGCAGATGAGAAAGAGAAGATGGCAGAAGGCAGGAGTTGATTAGTCACCTTGTATGCACACTGAGGAAACACAGCCTGAACAGGAAATGAGACTGGGCTATAGAAAGCTTCATTGCCTGCCTCCAGTGACACACTTACTCCAGAAATATGACACTTCCTATGGGTGTTTTATAACTTCCAAAACAGCATTACCACCTGAAAACCAGTGTTGAAAAAAAGGCTAGCATATGGGGGTGCATTTCATCATCTAACTGCAATATTGTGATACTGGATTCTGGAGGTTCATGGCTAGCTCTTGATGTAAAATGTATGCATTAAGTCCAACTCAAAAGTCCTCATTAGTCTCTCACAGTCACAATGTTGCTTAAAATCCAAAGTCTCTTCAGAAAGCCATGGAAATCTCTTAATTTTTGAAACCCGGCAACATCAAGTAACAAACTGAATAATGACGACATAAAATGTCACAGAATGTACTCTCCAATTCCAAAATAGAAGAACCAGAGAATATTAAGGAAATATCAGACTAAACCTACTGGGGCAAAAACAAAATCCTGTAGCTCCATATTACTCTGTGTTGTTATATGTTGGACATATATAACTTGTTGGACTTCATACAGGCTCACAGCTTGGAGACTATGTAAATTCAACATACTGAGATTGTTAAAGCACATATGAACTTTTAAAGTTTTATGAGTTGAATCAATTGAATAAATTTTATATAATAACATGCTCATTAGCCTAGAGACATAAGAGTGGGTGAATATATCTTAAACGTGATGTGTTTGTATGTTAAATGTACAAGGTATGCTGATAAGATAGTATTTCATTGTCAATTTGACTAAACCAAAAAATCCCCTGGAAGATGGTATATCTCTGAGGATTGTCTTGTGTATATTCACCAATATGAGAAGAACTGTTCTAAGTGCAGATGGGAACATTTTTACTGTGGAAAATTGAGCATTAACAAGTATTTAATCACCATCTGCTTCCTGATTGTAGGTATAATGTGACTAGCAAGACGCTTTTTCCTACAAGTATACCTTTCCTCCATGCTGCATTGCCATCCTACTCAGAAAGACTGTATCCTTTTGATACTATAGGCCAAAAAAAAAAAAATAATCTACAAAAGTTCCTTTTGTCTGGGAATTATATCACAATAGTGAGAACGTATCTACCACATCCATTATAAATGTATGGAACATTCCCAGTCTGCAAAAAGCACAGGATACTTAATAAAATACTGAAAATATGAAAGAGCAGATGATAGAAGAAAAAGGAACAAAGAGAGAAATAGAAATAAAATAACTATTTAGAAATTTGAAGACTGAATTAATATGCTTATGTTCCTTCCATCTCACAATAAATGTTACTAAATAACATAACCAAAATTATAATAAAGGCAAAACGAACATTCAATCTAAAACTCAAAGCAAATGAAAAACAAGGGCCCAGAAGACTAAACATTTCTGCAGAATTCATCTATAAAATACTACAGTCCATAATAATTATGATCTGACTGGATCAAAAAGCTACAGTAAATGATTTTGAAAGAGTTTTACTATATAGAAATTTTAATTGATTGAAGAGAGAGCTTTGTTGAATCCTGTTTAAACATTGCACATTACATGTAGTTACTAAAGATTAGAAGCAATCCTCTGGATGCACCAAAGTTTTAATTGTCTATCAGTTAAATAAATTTAATTTATGTTGAAGAATGTAGAATTCCTTAGATAGTCATTTTCTCAGTTAATATAAAGGTGCAAAAATTATTTTCAAGATATACTATTATTTCTTGTATTGTTGAGACTTTCCTATAAGGAATTCTTCACAGAAAGCAAAAATAGAGGTGATACTGAGGAAGTTGTGCGACCCTGGGCTCCAAAAACCATAAAGTATCCCTAAACTAGGAGGAAGAAAATGTCATGAAAGAACTTAATTAAGTACTGTGTTTAAGAAGAAGTATCCATAAAGGACTACAAATAATGGTGAAATATTTAGAAAAGTTACATAACTATATTCATGAGAGATATTAAAATCCAAGAGTATAATCTGAGTAATTTAAAACTTATGGATAAACACACCAGAATATATATCCTTTGGTATTGCTAGTGGAGAAGCTGGAATATGGAGATGGTTATTCACTACTGCTTTTCACTCCTGTTCTTCAGATAGAGTGAATCATGAATCTATGTAAATACATTGCATGGCATTTTTAGGAAATCATTTAAAGATGGATGAATGCGTATAAATAGGAGGAATCGTAGGTCTCAGCATACTGGTAGTACAACCTGTAGTGTTCACCTTCTGTCCTGCAGAACTTGCACAGGATTGACTTAGCACAGAGGCTCTGAGGCAAGTTCAGATGCCTTCTTTGCTTTAAAGCAAATTATATTTTAAGCAAAGGAATGGATGTTTTATGGATATGGAAAACATACAAAATGAGAGCAAACACAGAAAATTCAAGCAGTCCATGAGGGACAAAACAAAGGCAACAGGGATTCTAATGCAATGTTTCTCACTAAATTACAGCTTTCAACATCTCCTAAAAGAATAGGCATAAGGCTTCACATCTTGATTGCTTCAGAATCACAAGGGACCACCTTTCTGTCAGAGAGCAAATCACCTCTTTAGTTCTGTTTGGTTGGTTATCTTTCTCTTTTTTCATGAAGTGTTGACAAACTTTGGAAGCTTTCTTTTGTCCTCTGCAATTACATTAATGGCACCATCACAAACTTGGTGACGGCTGGCCTGCCATTAATCACAGGAAATTTCTGCAGATTTCTGATTAGAGATTGATCAGAAGTTACCATAGAGATATAAAACCAAGATGTTTGCCTTTGAGTAAGGAAAAGAACAGACAATGTTTATTATAACATTAGGTATGGGAATATTAGAATTTCTAACATTATTTTTGTAAATCATTCTATTTCAATATTATTTTCTATGCTTACGCACTTGTATGAATTAACACAGAAGTCTAATGTTTTCCTTATCCCATTCTGCAAGGGTAATATCTTTAATCTCCCCAGCAATAGTATTACAAATAAGTTAATATTAATTAACACAACATTGATTTTTACATAGATTTCCTCTGTTTTCCATGTAACTATATTTGAATTCAGAGTCTTCTTCTGATATTACGTTGATTTTTTTCTATTATCACCAAAGTAAAAATTATTTATCTATATCATACAAGTGACTTGAGTGCATTTACTCATTCACAAGATAATATTTAAATGAAATGTGTCATAGTTGCTACTGACACCTAAATTATTATTCTCAATGACATTGCATATATTTTTCATATTCAGTGTCCTTAATAATGATGGTAGCTTATAATATGTATAATATGCATATTTTGTGTCAAAGGTCAAAATGTTTGATGCAGCACAAGGAAACTCTCATGGCTTTTTCCCCTTTAATGAATCATTGTGACTTACCTGAAAACATCAAATTTCCTCCTTATCTAACATCATTTTACCAATTTATATTTTAGTTACATTTATGTTGCTGTGATTAAACATCATAACCAAAGGTAATTTAATGAATAGATAATTCATATATATCAAAATATTTAGATTAGAGTATTTACAAAGAAAGTGATCAGACACTTAAAGAAGGAAGATCTTAGTTCATAACAGGGTTTATTCAATTTAAGCTCTTGTAGTAAACCATAAGAAAGGGTTTTAGAAGGCAGAAATGGCACAGAAGATAATTCCAGGGACACATAAGAAAACTGATCTCAATATGACTATATAATTTTGTCATTTATTCTATAATTGAAGTTTTTCTGAATCCTATTTCTAATAATATATATATATATGTATATGTATATATATATGTATATGTATGTGTGTGTATATATATATATATATATATATATATATATATATATATATATCTTTTGCCTGCATATATGGAGTCAGATCCCCTGGAGCTGGAGTTATAGATGTTTGTGAGCCAACATGTGGGTCCTGGAAATTGAAACTAGGTCCTCTGGAAGGGCATCCAGTGCCTTTAACCAGTGAGCCATTTCTACAGCTTCCTGAATCCTACTTTTTATCAGTCACTTTTGATGACTTTTAAATTTCTTTAAATGTCTAGAAAATGTGAAATCACTTCCTACTTATTTTGAATCCATAAATGATATATAATGGTGCCTTGCTTTACTTCAACTGAATAATCTCTGAGGATGTAACTGGTGCAATTCTGTTAACAGTTGTTGAGAAACCAACATTCTTAGACAGTCTTGTGACTGCCCCGCACCTTACAGCTCACATGGGTTTATTATAAGATTCCAAGACCTGTATCTTTATCTGTCTTAGTTAAGGTTTTATTACTATAAGGAGATACCATAACCACTGCAACTGTAAAGAAAAATATTTAACTGGGGCTGCCTTACAATTCAGATGTTTATTCCATTATTAGCATGGCAGGAAGTATGGTGGCCCTGGACTAGTGAAGGACATGAGAGTTCTATATCTGGATTGGCAGGAAGTGACTGAAAAAACACTTTCCCCCCAAAAGCCACACATTCTCCAGTAAATGCCACATCTCCAAACAATGACACTCCCTATGGACCCATGGGTGACATTTTTATTCAGATCAACAGACTACCTTCAAAATTTATGCAAGTTTCCTTATAGAAGGTCACGAGGAGCTTGTTTTCCAGAGCACTGAATGGTGACAGGGCTAGAGTCTCATTTCAGAATTATGAAGATAGACACAACATGTACAAAATTGAAGACCCAAAGTGCCCTTGGCTGTCCTGAAACTCACTCTGTAGACCAGGCTGGCCTGCAACTCAGAAATCCAACTGCCTCTGCCTCCCAAGTGCTGGGATTAAAGGTGTGCGCCACCACTGCCTGGCAATGTGTGTGTTTTATATACTGATCTTAATAAGTTCTTGCCAATAAGATCAAAATACATACCTAGAGCAACTCATGTACCAATGGGAAGTAAAATATCCACACTAATGAAAGAGTTGAGACACAGAAAGAAGATAGAGAATGAGGACTACTCTATCCAGTTATGCAAACTCACAGGTGACATATCTCATTAACTGCAATAAATTACTAGAAGAGTTACAAAGATGACTAAAAACCACCAGTATATTGCTAGTTTCATTTATTACCCATCCCAGCATCGACTCCCTCCAACACTGATCTATTTATTCCTGGGTTTTAAAACTCTACTGTGGATCTCAAAATCTCTGAGGTTTGACCTTCAAAGCAGCTGAAGCATATCTCTGGTAGATCATGATTTTTATTTCTGACTCTTACTAGCCTAAAAAAAGAAATTGAGATTAAAAAAAAAATTAGAACCAGGGTCATTGAAACCCTCCTCTTTTGATTAGCTGTAAAAATATGCCCATTTCAAACATACCCCAAAATAGTAACAGAATCAGCATGCAGTCGCAGTCCACAGACGTGTGAGTGGTTTTCAACTATCATTAGCATGCAGTGCAAAGAGAAGATGATGTGAAAATCATGTAAAAGCTTTACAGCAGAACTCTTTAAAATTGGTAGTTACAAGTGTTTACAATACAAATTCAAGGTGATTACATGATGATTAGCACTTGCTTATATGTCTCTTAAAAAGCCACACAATCTGCTTCTAAACAGCAGTTGCTTCCTGAATATTTGACCTTGATGAGGGTGGTACTCATTAGGCTGACAGAAGTTTCAGAAGTCAGGTTTGTTGTCATGCTGTGGCCTTTAGCTTGATGTCAAGGCAGCAACAGAATACCTGCTGCTAGCCAAATTTTGGTTTCATGAATTGAATTGATAATTTCATGGATAGGAGAAACAACATCACCATGAATTTCTGGAGGGCTTAGTATCTGACTGACATTCTCATTCATAAGCATTGTTCTTGGTCACAGCTTTACAGAAAAAATTTGTTTTAAAGAAGAAATTGTGTTCTGAAATGGAAAGGTCAAATGAAGTTCTAGCTTGTTAGGTCCATGTGATAGTGAACTTCACATACCTCGGATTTAAGTTCTTCACACCAGTCACAAAATGGAAACCAGTCACTAATGGTGTCCTGAAAACACATGATTGATTCTCTGTCATGGACACCATCCCCAAAACTGTGATCATGGAGATATAACATTACCTTGGATGCATTCCCATTGAATGTTAATTGGAGTTACTCCCCCCCCCCAAGCATTGGGATCAAGTATAATAAGGTTGAGATCTAGAGAGATCAGAGCTGAAAAATATTGCAGGTTTCTATTTGGAATGAGAGTTGAAAGTGTACATATTGTAGGAATAACAAGCCAGTTTCCTTGACTATTCTAGTCACTAAATACTTGTGTCACATTCCCTCTGGAAACATACACCTGCCTCCCATCTCTCATAAAAAAAGCAATTCTTTATATCTAATCACATTAATACTCTTTATTAAAAGGTAGAAAAGAATTTCTACTTAATATATAGCTTTTATTATTTGTATTTTGAAGATCCATGAAAAAAGGACAGTTTAACTCCATATGAGAGGATGGCAAGTACATAACAATATCAATAACCATCATCAAGGGTTAAAGGGAAAGATGTTACTTCTCTCCAGCAAGATTGACTTCCTTGCTGTCTATATGGAGGTTGTTTCTTCTCTTTTGCCATGGTTCTAATATATCTATCATCCAGAGCAAACGTACCTCTATTCTTTTGGTCCTTGATGATGCGTTGCAAAGTACCCTTTGTTCTGAATCCTTAGTCTAGGCATCTAAAATGGGTGCAGGAAGCATGAGCTCCTAGGACACTGTTAAGGTTCCCCCTTGTGATTCCTACCACAAAAGGAATACAATTAAATCATGTTTTGTGTCTTAAAGATTCCCTCTCTCTCTCTCTCTCTCTCTCTCTCTCTCTCTCTCTCTCTCTCTCTCTCTCTCTCTCTCT
>JANHMN010000012.1:31658501-31694436 GCA_030674055.1 Rhabdomys pumilio
TCTCTCTCTCTCTCTCTCTCTCTCTCTCTCTCTCTCTCTCTCTCTCTTCAGTCTGGATTGCAGCATCGTTGGGCACAGGTCTCTCTTGGGAACTTAGCAAACAACTTCAATGTATTTGAATCTCATCAATTCTATGGAACAATTCTAAACGTATGATTTTGTGTCCCAATTCTGAGATTTGCCCCATTTGCTGGCTTTCTTTTGGTATTGCAGTCTCCTTTCTATTCCTACAGGTAACTTCCTAAGTCTACAAGCTTTGTGTGAAAGGTTGTTGCTCCAAGTTCTTTCTTCTACTACCTGTTGCTCTTAGCTCAGTGGAATGGTTCCACTGGAGGCTGTAAACAACGGAATCTCAGAGTCTCAAGGAAATCTGGTTTCTACCTTTCATAGCAGATGCGAGAGGATATTGGAGGTGATGTGGAAAGAAGACAGATGGCTTAGCTGGGTGAGCACTGGACTGAATAAAGTGAATGAGTTCTAGCTCATATGGATTCTATTCATGGAACAAATAGGCAATGGCCTTCCAGTATATCTACGGTATTCTTCATTTTTAATATTGGGGAAAATGTCAAAAAATGAAAGCTGTAGGACATAATTTTTTTACCACTTTTGAGGAGATGAAGATCCAAGATAATATTTAAAGTGGAAATGAAAGGACGGTTTCTATCCTGAACATTGGCAGATGTTGAAAATTCATATGTTTTTTTTTTTCTTGCTGGAACTTGCTCTTGTTAGTGAGCATCACCTCCCCCCTCCCAACTCCAGCAGCTAAGCTCTTTCCTCTTCCACACACAAAATCAATTTTGGATCATGGATGTCTCTGTTTTCTTCTGTGTTACTTAGATTTCTTAAGACTCGTTGGCACTCAGCTAGCCTTCTGTAAATGATTAAAGACTCACTTTTTTTCTGCTAACCTGAAAGTAGGTCTTTCATGACATGATATTTCTGGAATTTATGAATTGCACTTGGGGATATGTACATTTATATTTGATGTGTTTGAGTGTTTTGACTGTGTCTATGTATGTGTAGCATGTATGTGCCTGGTAGCCCTGAGGAGGGTATTAGATCCTTTGACCAGGAATTACAGGTAATTGTAAGCTGCCTTTGTGCACTCCCTTAGCAGAAGGAACATACCACCACAGTGGCTTTAAAGTGACAATCACAGAATGGTCAGCCCAGCTTTCAGCATCCTGTTAGCAAGAGCACTGGGCTTGAGACAGGTCTTTTGACATGAGTATGGAGCAAGGATCTTCCTGTGGTAGCAGATATTCCTATCATATATGAAGCCATCTTTGAGAGTTATTTCCTGTTGAGAATTAGTTCTGAAAACTGAACTTGAAACATGGTTTCCTGATTCTTTGGTTTTGACCATTAGCTATAAACAAAAACTAACGACAAGCCTCTCATCAGTTTAACATACTATACATAATAGATTACTTTCATGTTTAACATATCCCCAAGTTGATGTTTGGTCTGCAGGCGAACTATTAAAAATACAGTGTTAATACATTTTCCCCATTTCTATTACTTGTCTTTTTCTCTGACTCAATTTAATGACAAAGTTCATACCTGTTTCTGTCATTATCCTTCTTCAGCTTTATGGATATCTAGTAGCAGCTAAGTCACAGACAATGCTCAGAAATGATGTCTTGAGAGTTTCAGACCGCTCAAGAGAAAAATTGTATCCTCAACTATAAAAGACATGTTATGTTTCTTTACTTCCTTTAGATTTTTTTCTACTCTCCTTTTTATTTGAATTATATGAATGATAAGGATCCACTCTAAAGTAGAAATCGAAAGAATTTTAAGTATTTTAAGTAGATTAAACAATTGTGATTTGGAGCTCAATTTTCATCTCATTCTTTTGTATATTTCTTACTTCCACTTTAATAGAAGAGATAGAAAACTTAAAGATAGCAAATTAGGATGCTCCAAGGTCATCAGAGACATCAGAGCTCCAGTCTGCTGCATCACTTATGAAGAGTTCAGAAACATAAAAGAGAGCTTTCATATTTCTACAGTAAGACCTGTAAGAAAAAACTGTAGTAGATAAATGTATGCTTATTTAATAATTGGCATAATTGGCAATTTCTACACTGAAGGCTTAGGGACCATAACAGAAAAGGTGATAGAATGATTGTTAAGGGAGACTGAATTCGGAACAGTGCAATAGAATCTTCTGTTCTTCTGTACATGACAGGGATGATGGCTTTCATGAACTTTCCACAGTTATGGCACAGAAGTAGAGGAGGTAGATGCTAGCATACAGCAGAGTCCCACTGTTAGCTGTGGAGATACAGGCTGTTAATGGGTACTGAGAGAGAGGAAGCCAGTTTGTTTCTGAGATGATCATCCCAAACTAAGGTGGCCAGTCCTAAATCCATGTGTATACAGTTAAAACACACACACACACACACACACACACACACACACACACACACACACACAAAGAAGGTATCAATTTTAATACAGATTTGTGGAAAACAGAAGGAATTGGGCAAGGAGTGGAGCAGTGGATATAATCAATGAGTGAAATCCTCAAAACTCAGTATAATCCTTATTTTTCTTATTATACTTACACATAGCAAATACCTATTTGATTTTTATTTTATTTTATATTTTTATATATTTTATTTACATCTCCGATGCCATCCCCTTTCCCCATTTCCCCTCCCTAGAAAACCCCTATCCCGTGCCCCCTTTTCCTTTTTGTTTTTATACAATATTTTTTAAATGTTAGTCAAAGGCTTTATAAGTTTAGTAATGCTCAACCAGAAGTGTAACCCGATACCCAACCTAGATATATAAACTGTCTTTGACTGGTGGAGACACGTGAACATCTGCCCCCATACCCCCCTCTCTTTCTTTCTCTTTCTCTCTCTTATCACCTTGCTTCTCCTCTCCTTCATCTTCTCCTTTCCTTACTCCAACTCTTCCTCTCGGTGCTCCTTCCTCCTTAGCTCCTCCTACATATCACCCTTCCTGTTAAAATAACACTTTTCTCTTAAAATACAATTAGAGCATAATTATTCCTATTTGTACCAGTGAGGTACTAGATAATCCTAATACCCAGTCCATCATATTGTCAACTAACCAGAACCTCTGTCGTGTCTCCTAAGTAAAACACTTAGTTTTGAACCTGGCTTTTTTTTTCTTGGCTTTAGAATGAATGTCAGCTGAAATCTTTTCTCTCAAAGTAAATAGCCAGGATTGGCTATGAGACTATAGGTCTTCAACCCCATCAGAAATCCAGAATGACTGAGTTAACTGAAATTATGGGAAGCACAAAGCATAGCTTCTAAAACTTAGTCAATTTATAGAGACCGCTGAACACCTGGACAGCCCCTATACTGCAGAACGTTGGAACATCAAATATTCAGCCTTCTGGCCCAGAATCATCTGACAGACCTTAGTGCTGCAGAGTTATTGAGGGCTGATTACTCTGTCTAGGAAGATATAATCAGTCAACTATTGTGCAAGTGTGTCCTTTTCTGGACAGTAATTTGTCTGTAGATGGAAAGAGGCAATTCTTGCCTAGTGGCTGTCTCTGCACAACTGGAGTAACTCCAAAGATGCTCAATTTCTTCTTAGAATCCAAGACAGGAAGCTGTCAGTAGCTGACAGGTCTCTAATCAAAATGAACATTAATATAGAAATGTTTGTAATGTCAATTCTGTGGACTTCTGACGTTTTGAAAACCAACTATCCATGTAAGGTAACCTGGACTGTTGTCTGTTAACTCCTCTCAGCTATTTCTAAATAAAACATAGAGAACATCCTAACAATAAACTCCAAGTCATGAATCTGCTATAGTCCCTTGACTCACAGGCTAACCTTCTCAAATCTGTTAAAAAAGTTAAAGAAGGACTGGGTCTAAGCCTTGGATTCCTAAATGTGTTATACAGACACAATGCCCATGAGAGTACCAATATTCCTCTCTTTTTTATATTAATAAGAAGCTTGTGCCAATGAAAATCTTAAATTTGAGATCAAAGTAAATTTTGTATCATTTAAGAAATTATAACTTCATCTTGATACTAATTATACAGATTTCAATCAATAGGTTATGACTATGCAATAAATTCTAGCTAATCCTCCCTGTTCCAACAAAACCTCTACTTTTCCCTAGAAAGACAGCCCACTATTAACCACCTTAGTCCTCAATCCCAGGGAATAGGGGCGCTGACTCTTCATTAACTTCTTCAAGCTCATTACGGGCATTGAGATATTAGAAGAGGGGTGAGGGAAGAGTAAATTGATAAGCCTCTGATGCTGTGTCTTCACTGT
This sequence comes from Rhabdomys pumilio, assembly GCA_030674055.1. NCBI lineage: Eukaryota > Metazoa > Chordata > Mammalia > Rodentia > Muridae > Rhabdomys > Rhabdomys pumilio. The sequence goes on from JANHMN010000012.1 coordinate 31,662,789, forward strand.
ATCCAGATGGAATTCCAGGACATCAGAGGTTTGAGCAGGTCTGCTCAGTTTGCTTGATGAGTAGATACACTGAGGCTGTGTATTCTGCAATATACAATTCTCAGAACAAGTTTTAGTATCAAGAAAAAAATATTTTTTTCCTTAGAGGGCTGACTTTTTTTTTTTTAAGATGTTAGTTCTAACAACTTTTTTTTTCCTTTTCCTAATTGGTTATAATATTTACATTTCAAATTCTATCCCCTTTTCCCATTCCCCCGCCTCACCCAGGAACCCATTATCCCATCCCCTCTTTTTGTGCTTTTATGAGGGTGTGATTTTCCAGTTTCTATGATGCTGTTTCCATTAACATAAACTGCCTCCTAGATTTCTATGTCCTTCCATTTGTGTTATTAAATTTCCTACTTTTCTTTTTTTCTTTCTTTTTTTGTCTTTTTTCCCTTTTTTTCTCCGTTTTTTCCTTTTGTTATCTCTCTCTTTTTTTTTAAATTGGGTATTATATTTACCTTTTGGATTTTATCCCCTTACCCCACTTCTCCCACCACCCAGAGACCTCCTATCCCATACCCCCTCCTCATTCTTCTATGAGGCAGTGCCCACACCTACCCCCCCACTACTCCCTCCCCCCCCCCGTTTCCCCCCCCCCCCCCCCCCCCCCGCACTCTGTGTTCATTTTTTATGGAACCAAGAAATTCCTCTCCCATCTATGCACGACATATATCCTCCCCTACTTATACCGCTGGAGTCCTGGGTCCTTCCCTATGTGCTCCTAGGCTGGAGGTTTAGACCTTGGGGGGCTCTGGCTGTTTGGTATTGTTGCTTTCCTCCTGGGGTCACAAACCCTTTCTGCTCCTTCAGTCTTCTAAGTTCTTGATTGGGGAACCCTTGATCATAACAGTGGTTAACTGTGAGCATCGTCTTCTGATGTGTTAGTCTTTGGAAGACCTCTAAGGAGACAGCTATATCATGTTCTTGACAGCATGCCCTTCTAGCCATCCACATCAGTGTCTAGCTTAGGTGACTGTACATCGGATGGGTACTCAGGTGGAATGGTCTCCTAATGGCTCCTCCTTCAGTTTCTGTCTTATGTTTTATCTCCATATTTGCTCTCTTGAGTATTTTTTGTTACTTGTCCTAAGTAGAAGTGAGGCATCCCCTCTTGGTCTTTCTTCTTCATGAGCTTCATGTGGTCTGTGGGTTGAGTCTTCGCTCTTCCAAGCTTTTGGGCCAACATTCACTTAACAGTGAGTAAATACCATGTGTGTTCTTTTGTCATTGGGTTAACTCACTCAGGATGATAATTTCTAGATCCATCCATTTGCCTAAAAATTTCTCAAATTCATTATTTTTAATAGCTGAGTAATACTCCATTGTGTAGATGTACCACATTTTTTGTATCCATTCTTCTGTTGAGGGACATCTTGGTTCTTTCCAGTTTCTGGCTATTATAAATAAGGCTGCTATGACCATAGTGGAGCATATATCCTTATTATATGTTGGAGAATCTTCTGAGTAAATGCCCAGGAATGGTATAGCTGGATCCTCAGGTAGTGCTATGTCCAGTTTTCTGAGGAACCACCAGACTGATTTCCAGAGTGGTTGTACCAGCTTGCAATCCCACCAACAATGGAGGAGTGTTCCTCTTTCTCCACATCCTTGCCAGCATCTATTTTCACCTGAGTTTTTGATCTTAGCCATTCTGATTGGTGTGAGGTGGTATCTCAGGGTTATTTTGATTTGCATTTCCCTGATGACAAAGGATGTTGAGCATTTCTTAAGGTGCTTCTCAGTCATTCGAGTTTCCTCTGTTGAGAATTCTTTGTTTAGCTCTGTACCCCATTTTTTAATAGGGTTATATGGTTGTCTAGAGTATAGTTTATTGAGTTCTTTGTATATCTTGGATATTAGCCTTCTATCAGGTGTAGGCTTGGTTAAGATCTTTTCCCAATCTGTTGGTTGCCATTTTGTCTTATTGACAATGTCCTTTGCCTTACAGAAGCTTTGCAATTTTATGAGGTCTCATTTGTCAATTCTTGATCTTAGAGCATAAGCCATTGGTGTTCTGTTCAGGAACCCCTGTACCTAGGTATTCAAGAGTCTTCTCCACCTTCTCTTCTATTAGTTTCAGTGTATCTGGTTTTAAGTGAAGGTCTTTTATCCACTTGGATTTGAGCTTTGTACAAGGAGATATGAATGGATTGATATGCATCCTTCTACATGTTGACCTCCAGTTCAACCAGCACCATTTGCTGAAAATGCTGTCCTTTTTCCACTGGATGTTTTTAGCTCCTTTGTCAAAGATCAAGTGACCATAGATATGTGGGCTCATTTCTGGATTTTCAATTCTATTCCATTGATCTTCCTGTCTATCTCTGTACCAATACCATGCAGTTTTTAATACTATTGCCCAGTAGTATATCTTGAGGTCAGGGACGGTGATTCCCCCAGAAATTTTTTTGTTTTTGAGAATAATTCTCTCTATCCTGGGTTTTTTGTTGTTCCAAATAAATTTGCAAATTGCTCTTTCTACCTCTATGAAGAATTGATTTGGAATTTTGATGGGGATTGCATTGAATCTATAGATTGCTTTTGGCAAGATGGCCATTTATACTAAATTAATCCTGCCAATTCAGGAGCATGGAGATCTTTCCATCTTCTGAGATTTTCTTATAATTCTTTCTTCAGAGACTTGAAGTTCTTGATATACAGATCTTTTACTTGCTTGGTTAGATTCACTCCAAGATATTTTATATTATTTGTAACTATTGTGAAGGGTATCATTTCCCTAATTTCTTTTTCAGCTTGTTTATCTTTTGAGTATAGGAAGGCTACTGATTTATTTGAGTTGATTTTATATACAGCAAATTTACTGAAGTTGTTTATCAGGTTTAGGAATTCTCTGGTGGAACTTTTAGGATCACTTAAGTATACTATCATATCATCTGCAAATAGTGAAATTTTGACTTTTTCCTTTCCTATTTGTATCCCTTTGACTTCCTTTTGTTGTCTAATCGCTCTAGCTAGGACTTCTAGTACTATATTGAATAGGTAGGATGAGAGTGGGTAGCCTTGTCTAGTCCCTGATCTTAGTGGGAAAAGTTTTATAGATGTCAGTTAAGTCCAATTGGTTCATAACTTCTGTTAGTTTCATTGTGTCTCGGTTTAGTTTCTGTTTCCACGATCTGTCCATAGCTGAGAGTGGGGTGTTGAAATCTCCCACTATTATTGTGTGAGGTGCAATGTATGCTTTAAGCTTTAGTAAAGTTTCTTTTATGTATGTGGGTACCCTTGCATTTAGGGCATAGATGTTCAGAATTGCAACTTCCTCTTGGTACATTTTTCCTTCTATGAATATGAAGTGTCCTTCTTCATCTTTTAAAATTACTTTTGGTTTAAAAATGAATTTATTTGATATTAGAATCGCTACTCCAGCTTGTATCTTGGGGCCATTTGCTTGGAAGATTGTTTTCCAACCTTTTACTCTGAGGAGGTGTCTGTCTTTTTCACAGAGGTGTGTTTCCTGTATGCAGTAAAATGTTGGGTCCTGTTTATGTATCCATTCTGATAGTCTATGTCTTTTTATTGGAGAATTGAGTCCATTGATATTAAGAGATATTAAGGAAAAATGAATGTTGTTTCCTGTTATTTTTGTTATTGGCAGTGGTGTTATGTTTGTATAGCTACCTTCTTTTAGGGTTGTTGTAAGATTGCTTTCTTGTTTTTTCTCAATTGCAATTTCCCTCCTTGTGTTGGAGTTTTCCACCAATTATCCTTTGAAGTGCTGGATTTGTGTTAAGATATTGTGTAAATTTGGATTTGTCATAAATTACTTTAGTTTCTCCATCAATATTGATCGAGAGTTTTGCTGGGTAAAGTAGTCTGGGCTGGCATTTGTGTTCTCTTAGGGTCTGTATGATATCGGTCCAGGATCTTCTAGATTTTATATTCTCTGGTGAGAAGTCTGGTGTAATTCTTATAGGTCTGCCTGTATATGTTACTTTACCTTTTTCCCTTACTGCTTTTAGTATTCTTTCTTTGTTTTGTATATTTGATGTTTTGATTATTATGTGACGAGAGGTATTTCTTTTCTGGTCTAGTCTATTTGGGGTTCTGTAGGCTTCTTGTATATTTAAGAACATCTTTTTCTTTAGGTTAGGAAAGTTTTCCTCTATAATTTTGTTGAAGATGTTTACTGGCCCTTTAAGTTGGGAGTCTTCACTCTCATCTATACCTATTATCCTTAGGTTTGGTCTTCTCATTGTGTCCTGGATTTCCTGGATGTTTTGTGTTAGGACCTTTTTGCATTTCACATTTTCTTTGACAGTTGTGTCAATGTTTTCCATGGTATCTTCTGCACATGAGATTCTCAATTCTATCTCTTGTATTCTGTTGGTAATGCTTGCATCTATGATCTCTGGTCTTTTTCTTAGGTTTTCTATCTCCAGGGTAATCTCCTTTTGAGATTTCTTTATTATTTCTACTTCTATTTTTAGATCCTGGACAGTTTTGTTTAATTCCTTCACCTGTTTGATTATGTTTTCTTGCATTTCTTTAAGGTCTTCTACCTGTTTACCTGTGTTCTCCTCAAATTCTTTGAGAGTGTTATTTAAGACCTTTTTAAAGTCCTCTAATGTAATCATGAGAAGTGATTTTAATTCTGTGTCCTGCTTTTCTGGTGTGGTGTGGTGTTCAGGGCTTGCTATAGTGGGAGAACTGGGTTCTGGTGATGCCAAGTAACTTTGGTTTCTGTTGTTTATGTTCCTGTGCTTGCCTTTTGCCATTTGGTTAACTCTAGTGTTACCCTCTCTTACTGGTTCTGAATGGGGACTGTCTTTCCAGTTATCCTGCTTGTGTCTGAACTCCTCAGGATCCAGATATCTCTGTGATCCTGTTATCCTGAGTTCCAGCTTCTCTGAGTGCAGTGTCTCCTCTAAGATGTCTTAGGGTAAGGTGTCTTCTTGAGATCAGACCTACTAGGTGTTCACTGCTCTGAGTGCAGTGGTTTCTCTAGAATGTCTCAGGATAAGGTGACTGCTGCACTGGGTTCCATGGCTCCTCTAGGATGACACTGTGTATGGTGTCCCCTGCTCAGGGTCAGTGGCCTCTCTAGGATGTCTCAGGATACGGTTTCCACAAGGGTGTAAGCCCGCTGGGTGTCTGCCTCTCTGAGGACACTGACCTCTCTGGGCTGACTCTGGATGCAGTTTCCACAAGGGTATAGACCCACTAGATGCCTGCTCCCACCCCCGGAATCCGGGGAGGGGTGGAAGGGGTGTGAAGTTCTGCAGGGGCAGGGTTGGGTATCTGTGGGGGTGTCATTTGAGCTTCCTACTCCCAGCTGTGGGTCTTGGGTGTAGGGCAGTGCTCCACTGGCCTTACCTGCCTCCCTGAGGACACTGGCCCTGCAGGGATGTCTGAGTATGCAGTCTCACCAATTGTGCAGACCCCACTGGGTGTTTGCTCCCACTGCCGGGATAGATCCGGACACAAATACTTATTTGTAGTTATGTATGTATTTATATGTATGTGTTATATATTTATATAACCTAATTCCTATACGAGAAAATTTGCATGCATTTTGATTTTTAATATATATATATACATATATATATAAATATATATGTATATATATATTCTAACTAGTTATTGTCTCCTGCATTCACATACTTTCTGTTGAGAAATTTTGAATATTTGGAGAAATCACCATTCATTAATTTCAATTAATTATAAAAAGTATTAGTAAACATATTCCACATATTTTTGAAACAAAATTGGTTTTGCTATCTGTTTAAAGGGAGTATTTTTATTTCAGTATAATGTGTTGCATTGGAATTGAATATTATTACTGTGGAAGAGTATTTTAACAATGTACCTTAGAAAATGCTAATATTGAATGGAAAACTGATGGGCAGAAATAATCATTGCTATATAATTCTAAATTGTTTTACAAATGTTATCCAAAACCTTAGAAAGGAATTACTGAAATACAGCCAAGAGTATATAAACTAGGTCTTAAATCTGCATAAAAGTTACAGGTTATTTAGTTGGTTCAAATATATTTTATTATATTCTTCCCTGTATTTTCAAATATTGGCTACTGAATGATATATAACTGCTATCTAACAAATGTGGGGAATAGATAAAATCATTTTAATTTAAAATTTGTCACTTTATTACCATTAGTAAATCATCTCCTGGGATTATTATATATGTATGTGTCCATGTTCATGGACTTCAAAAATCCCATGATCTACATAGACATTTGACATTTAGATATCAATCTTATAAATGAAAATAAACTACCATTTACATAGAAACATTTTCCCAAGTCACTTCCCATCCTGGGTTATACATATGTAAACTTCATTATGAGAATCCTCAGGTAGAAAAAAATTAATCAGTAGATGGACTTTTGATATTTTCACATTTATCAGACAGATTTCAGCAGATTGATGTCTGCAGAAAAAAACCTTTAATGGAGGCTACAGTCCATGTATTAACATGTACTTCACCTCTCATCTGTGACTTATGTGTGTGTTTGTATGTGTTGTAAAAAATAGTAACTTTCCTTGTTTGCACAGATGTAGGTTCAGTGTGATCTCCAGTACGTACCACAGGAATGTACTTGAAACGAATGTGTTCAGGCTGAATATGATCAACAGATACAAACTCTTCTATTTGAAGTTATGGGAACATGATTCCCTCTAAACTACTGTGGATTCATTCTTTTACATTTTTTAAAAAAAATATTATTGGATATTGTATTTACATTTCATATTTTATCCCCTTACCCCATTCCCTCCACCACCCAGAAACCTCCTATTCCATCCCCCCTCTTCATGCTTCTATGAGGATGTGCTACCACCTACCCCCCACTCCCCCCTCTTCACCCTCGAATTCCTCTCCACTTGATGTTCAGCCTTCATGGGACCAAGGATCTCCTCTCCCACCTATGCCCCACAAGGCCCTCCTCCCCTATATGTACAGATGGAGACATGGGTCCCTCCCTATGTGCTCCCAGGGTGGTGGTTTAGACCCTGGGGAGCTCTGGTTGGTTGTTGTCCTTCTTTAAATGGTTAAACAATAAATAAGCAGCCAATCAAGGATCATGCTTGCCTCTTGTCACAATAGAGATAAAAACTTACTTGTTTTTAAGTGGTTATTTCATGATTTAAGTCAATACTAAAATCACTATAACTGAATGTAAATGATTAGTTTCAGGTGTGGACAACTGATTCACAGATAGTAACACTTGCTTCTCTTTCAGCGGATCAGGGTTTATTCCCAGAAACTCCATCAAGTACTTCACAATTGTCTGTAACTCAAGCATCAAGGGATGTGTGTGAGTGTGTGTGTGTGTGTGTGTGTGTGTGTGTGTGTGTTGGGGTCAGTTTCCATTTTTTGTACATCCATTTAGAAATTGTCTTAGCAGAAGATATTTGGACTATTTCCCAATTCAAATTGTTCACATATGTTTTTCTTTGTTGAAGTTTAGAAAGATAATCTACTTAATCACACATATGAAGGGAGAAAATCAAGGAGAGTTTTACTAGCTTTTATCAGATAATTGAGGGTATTCTTTCCTGCCACACCAAAACTTGACAAGTAATATTTACTTAAAGGTTAATTAAATGTGGAATCTGGATCAGCTGATGCACTTAGTGAACTCAGTTCCATTATGAGGATAGGGAGTGGGGGATAAATGAGGGGTTGAATGTCTAAATAAGGTGAAGGAATATTATCTACACAGATGGAAATGCCATCTTGAAACTCATTATTCTTTACAACTAGAATATACTAACAGTAAAAATTAAGAATGTTATTAAGAATTCATTGAATATTTTACTACGCATGACTGTGAAACTTTATGCATTGATAACTTAGAAAAACACATATTTATTCTATGTTTGCATTACTCCAGATGTTATTGAATTTTATACCAGCAGCACATCAGAAAATTGTATGTATCCAGTGAAATTGTTTCCTAAAATTAAATTTTTCCCTCCAGTGTTCAAATATTTGACCTCAGAAACTGTTATTCTCTATCAAGGAATCATTTTGATAATGTTTTTTAAAAAGAGTCTTCAACTTGAGGACTGGGGAGTCTGGGAGAGGTTGAAGAGACAATAGTTTGGAATTGCCGAATGGAAGAAGGAAAGTAATGTACTTCTTTTCCAAATAAAAACATGATTAAAATTCTCTTGATGGTTACAAAATCATCTTCAAATACACAAGTCTGTAACTACAATATTAAGTAATCATTTTAAGGTCAAAAGTAGCATTCAATATAGAAACAAGATAAACAAAATCATAGAATTTGTTGTGTGGTGGACAGCTACTTCTTGGTGTGATACTTGCCTTGTAGTGTGGTTGCTATACCTAGTAACATTCCACTGATGATAACTGATTTTGCCTTTGTCAGCTGGTTTCAATTGCCAATAGCTGCTGCAGCTGCTTACTCTTCCTCTCCTCTGATCTACCCTGTCTCCTTTCCCTCTTTCCTTTCTTTTCTTCTTCTCCTCTTCCTCTCCCCCTCCTCCTTCTTCTTCCACAAACATAACAGTAAAATACAACATGATGAACAAAAAATTATTATATTGAAGTTAAAAACCTAACACGCAAAAATGAATCCCAAGACAAGGCAACCAAGTCAGAGAACAACTCATTTTCATAATCAGGAGTCCTCAAAACACATTAAACTTATAGAAAAAATATGGATGCAAAAGACCCCTTGTGAACCCATGTAGGCCCAGTGCTTGCTCTTTCAATCTCTGTGAGTGCATATGTGACTTAGTGTATTCAGAGGATTTTTTCTCCTAGTGTTCTCCAACTCCTCTGACTCTTACAGTGTTTTCACTTCCTCTTCTTTGTGATTCACTGAGCTCTGAGGACAGAGATTTCATGGAGACTTCCACTTTAGACTCTCTCTCTCTCTCTCTCTCTCTCTCTATATATATATATATATATATATATATACACACACACACACACACACACACACACACACACTCACATAATGTCTCACTATAGGTCTCTGTATATGTTCATATCTGCTTCCACAGGCAACCCTTCTGATGATGACTAGATAAGGCATTGATCTATGTGTATAGAATATCACTAGGAACTGATTTTTTCTTGTCTTTCTCTGTCTCTCTCTCTCTCTACCTCTCTGTCTCTATTTCTCTTTTTTCTCTCTGTCTCTCTCCCTCCCTATCCCTCTCTCTCCCTTCCTCTCCTTCCCTTTCCCTTTTCCTCTCCTCCCTTTGTTTCTCCTTTTTCTTCCCTCTTTTTGTCTCTATAATTCTCTTAATGAGGTGTGTTCTGTTTTACCTTCGTTCTGTGGGCTATCTAGTTTATGGTTTTTGGTAGCCTAAGCAATGTTATCTATGGGTTTCTTCTCATGAAGTAGGAATTAAGTCAAATAAGTCATTAGCTTGCTACTCCCACAAGTTCTGTGCTAACACTGTCTTAACATATTTTGCAAGCAGGGCAGAAATTAGGTCAAAAGTTTTGGAGTTGGGTTGGTGTCCTCGTTTCTCTAGAACAAGTAGTGAAGGTTCCATATAGGCACCTGCTCAGCTTCTTCATGTACATTGAGCTGCATGGATATTGTCCTTGGAAATGGTCCCCTACTATCAGTTAGTAGACAGAAACTCTTTGCATTAGCATCAACCAGGGTTGTTGGGAGATTTCTGTGGGACTCCTTTGGTCAACAATTCAACTGAATGTAACCCAGTCCTTACACTGCAAGTCTTGCCTGGTTACATGAAATGGCTAGTTAAGACTCTATAGTTCCCCATTACTACCCGTCCTTATTAGGATCACTTTCATACATTCCAGGAAGCTTTCACTGTATTATGTTTCTACCCCCACAAAAATATCTGCAATTCCAGCTGTCTCTCCCTGCACACTCTCCTTCTATCCCATTTTGCTACCCTACCACATCGTGCTTCCATCCCCACCTGCCCTCAGTACACCCATAAAATCTCCCTTTCAAAGGAGACTTTTCTTCCTGTAGACTCCCTCCTCTTTATGTATAAATGAATATACCATATTTGTGTTTTTGAATTTAGGTTACTGTCTCAGTTAGGGGTTTATTGCTGCAAAGAGATCAAGGTAACTCTTATAAAGGCAAACATTTAGTTGTCAATGGATTACAGTTTCAGAGATTCAGTTCATTATTATTGTGGTGAGAAGCATGGCATCATACAGGTAGGCATTGTGAGAAGGAGATGAGACTTCTCTATCTTAATCTGAAGGCAGCCAGCCAGAGGACAGTCTTCTGTAGGAAGCCAGGAGCAAGCTCTCATTCCATACAGGAGTTTGAGCATAGGATTGATTAAAGCCCGTCTACAAAGTGACATACTTTCTCTAACAATACTACACCTCCTCCAATAAGGCCACACCTCCTAATAGTACCACTACTCTTGGGCCAAGCATATTCAAATCCAGTTGCTCAGGATGATTTTACTTCAGTTCTACCCATTGCCTGAAATTTTCATTATGATAACATGATGCTTCCAAAGTTCAAATTTGATTAATTCTGAATGTTTACATGTGTGACCCATTGGGAATAACTCTAAAGGTGAATTAATAATTGGCCACGGTGCTTTCAACAGGAGAGATAGAACATGTTGCTATAAGGGATTAAAGGCAGTCATGATACAGGAAAGGTTCAATGGCAAGGGGAGGGGAGTGTATTAACATTAAAGACATTTCAAAAATTCATATGGAAAAGTGGTAATATAGAAGCTTCCTAAAATATATACAAGGCATATATAAAATTTTAAATAGAGTCATCCTATAATGGAACAATAGTGCTTCTACTAGATACCACAGGATAATAAACAAAGGCCTATTGCTAGAAATGGATTACTTCCTTTGGAGTTGTTAGCCAGGGAGGATCCACAGACGACTCAAACATTAGAGACTATTGGTAATGCTCCTGGAATACTCTACAAATTAAAAGTCTATTTTAGCAGACATACCTCTTTGAATCATAGATCATGGATAAATCAAGCTGTAACATTTCTAGTAGCTTCTTCCTCTACTGGCTAATTTCCATAGTGCTTAAGGTCCTAGGAAAGGTACTATGATGATGCTAAAGGAGAAAAACAAGAATAAATTTTACCTAGATATGAACTCTAAGAGATACAACAGAGACTAGCCAAGATAGAAATGTACATGAGTGCAGTAGTCAAGCTTCAATTTAATAGGAAAAAAGACTTCCCTATGTAGTAATAAACTACTTTCTGATTTTATATAAGACTAATTGCATAGGATGTAACTCATATATGCCTCAATTATCAGGACCAAAACCAATTAAACAGGTTATTTGTCCTAGTAGAGAAGCTACCACTATTGTTTTGTTAATGTACATAGTAGTAAATAAATTGAAAATGGCTTAGCAGTATATACATAGATTAATGCCTATCTCTCTCAGCCTTCATTATAACTTTCTTTGCAGTATATTATTAGTAACATAGAGAGCCACAACTGGGAGTAAGACACTGAAGAATTCTCAGCTTTAAAGGGAACATCCATATCACCCTCACAACACAAGGCATAGGGTTTATTATGGAACAGGGAGAGAAAAGAATAAAAAAAATCCAAATAGACAGTGAGCAATGGCAAGGAAACAGTGATTTCTGGACATATCACAGCAGCTAGTTACATACATGAATCTACAGTGTTTGTGACAATGTTCAGGAGACTTGGTAATTTCAAGACAGATCAAATGCAAATAGGAAGAGATGATGTTGAGCAAAGTCTTATCCTTACCTGAAACGATACTACCAAGTGATAGCTACTGGAGGAGAGAGAGTCTGTTTTATTTAAGAGTGGGACCACTGTTAGACTAACTATGCCTTAGTGAATGGACAGACATCTAAGAGTATGTGGGCAGACGATGTAAGCTGAGACCTGTCTGCTTCACCTGACATGCTATACAGAGCCTCTTATCTGTTGCACTCCCCTCATCACCACCTTGGTAACAATTCTTCTTTGACCACCAAATACATCAAGAAGATACTAGACATCTTGTAGGCTACTAATGACTGGCTCAACAAGATCATCAGTGATCTAATGGAAATGTTGAGGACATCAGTCATCATCATCCTGGTGGTAGCAAGATCTCATCGTTCCTGTGTGGGGGCCTGTAGATCTTTCACATGCCCCTCGGTGTGCAGCTCCTACTGCTGGTTCTGCCCCTGCTATAATAGAGAAGAAGAAAAACAAAAAGAAGGAGGATTCCGAGGAGATGCATGATGACCAGAGATTTACTTGTTTGATTACAATTTTGTTCCCCTGTAAATGAAGCCTTTATATGTACTTTTAAGAAGTACATGGTCGGCACAAATTAGACTTGATAGATAATATATCATATATATTATAAGTATAAACTATTGATACAGACTATATAGATAAAGATGATAGAAATAGAGACATAGAGAGGTGAGAGAGAGAGAGAGAGAGAGAGAGAGAGAGAGAGAGAGAGAGAGGTAGAGAGAGAGTTAGAGAGAGAGGACATGGAGTTGGATACATAGGTAGGAGAAAGACTGGATCTGAGAGTTCAGAGAGGTTGTGAATAGGACAAAAAGCACGTGGAAAGATATTCTGAAAGGATTAATTTAAAAAGAAAAAAAAAAGAAAAACAAAACTTTACTCCTTAAGCACCTACTGAATGAGCAAATGCAGTTAATTCTTGAAGTCAAATGTGGTTTAACTAGAGGAACAGTTACCAATGGCTTTTTGTAATTGATGTGTTTTACATAAAAGCACCATTTCATCTATTCATGGGCTGCTAACATAAAAGGCATAGCATTTGTGTGGAAAGTACAATTGGCCTGGTAATTTTTCATCACAACTGGAGTCTTTTATCTTCTGTCAATCAACATAGGGAAGCAGAGAATAGCTGTATACCTCTCCTTTAAAAAACAGATTCAGGGGGCCACAGCAGCAGTTAGGAAGACAATGTTAGGGAAGCTTCTGTCTTCCATCACTGAACCTATCGAACAGAAATGATTTTCTTGATGGTAGGCAAGAAGCATTATTAAAGATAATTGTACAATCTATTCCATAAATGGGGAACTACCAAAAATTCCATTTGAATTGTACAGATTTATCTCTATTCTTGCTTTATACAGAAATATAATGCCAGTTTAATTACTTAATAGCACACCAATAACTTTTATCTGATGTACAAATTATTTCTTCATTAACATCCAAAATGAAAAGAAGTACATCATGCTTAATTTCCTTAATCTGGAAATTCCAATGTGAGCCTTTTAAAATAGTAACACACACACACACACACACACACACACACACACATGAAATACTAACTCTTACATCATTCATTGTATAAAAAATATATGGAATTCAGTAATGCATTAATATTCTTTTATTTTGAGCAGTTGTGGAAATAAAAATAAGGTGCTCAATTGTCCACTAATAATTTTTTTATAAATACAGATTTTAAGATATGTAAATATGTAGAAACTAAGCACTATCTCCTAGTTTCTCTATTACAATATAGTAAAAATTTGAAGAAGCATACAAGTTTTTAGGTTAAAATATATTTCATTTTAAAATTCCTCTACATTGAAAAATATTTAATTGATAGTAAAGTTTGTATACAGTTAAGGCAAATGGCACATGTGTGATGATTAGACAGACACCATGTCTTGTTCAATGATTAAAAAGATTATTCAAATGTCCAGCGCCTCTATATTATAGATTGTGACAGGAGTGTCACACTATAAGCTAAAACCAAAAGCTGGCACCTTTGGCTGATATTTTCCTATTTCTCATTTCCAGAGCCTTGTGAACATTAGGTTCATCTACCACTTCAACCTTTTAAGATTTCACACATATGTGATACTCAGTATTTGTCTTTCAGGAACTGGATTACTTCCTTTCCTATGAGTTGTGTAACATTGTTACTGCAAACAATAAGTATTATTTATATGCATTACTGATGATGTACAATAATGGGAGTTCCTCATCCTGAGCAGTGTTATGGTTAAGCTTTGTTACTTGTGATATTTACTCTCTCTTACGCACATACTGATTTGCTTCATTTTGATATTGTCCCCAAATTAGGCTACTGGTTTTTGGGAGTAGTTGTAGACTTAATCTTAGAGGGACTTCCATACTCCTACACTGGCTTTTTCTAAGGAATTTTCCTAAGCATATTCAAATGTTCTCTTTTCCATAAAATTGCTAGTGACAATCTTTTGGGTGTTGGTAACATCCCTTCTAAGGACTCACTAAGTATCTCCCTGTAGATCAGAGTTCCAATTCCCTCAATGATTTGGGATTTTAAATATTTTGCATATGGCCATTGCATTTGATTTTTATGTAGCAGCTAGGGTTACCTGCACAAGACCTGCAAAGCTTAAAAAAAAAAAAGAAAGAAAAAAAAAAGGGTAGTGTACATAAGATACTTGTAGACACACATGCACTTCTCAAAACTAAAGTTTAAAGAATTGAGGTACAGAGAAAAAAAAAGTCAAGAATGAACAATGTAACAAAGTCTACCAGGTGTAACACAGCACTGCAAAATATGTGAGGGGTGCTTAGCACAGTTTAAACATGGATAGACACTAAATACCTGTCTCTGGCATCTGGGCTTCAGTACACTCATATACAGAACAGATTCTTCTGGACATGAATTGTAATTTAGTGACTTCAACATCTTTCCCGTGAGGCGACATCCTTTGGTTTATTATACCCATCCCTGTGACAATGATAACACTGCAATCAATCCTGATTGAGATAATGTTTAGTCTTGAGTTTTGGGAGTGTTTCTCCAAAACGATAGCTTGCATCTTATATTTTCTTTAAGTGTTCTTTCTACCTTCATTGGAAAACACAATCAAAACAGCAGTCCAGACTTTCTTTTGGCAGACTATAAAACACAGAAATGACAAAATAACAGGAAAAGGCTTCCACCTCCAGGGACAGAGAGAGAACATAGCACTCTGAGGGTATCTGATATGCATAAATGCATACACACACACACACACACACACACACACACACACACACACACCCCACATACACACACACACACACATATTTTTTTGTTTCTTCTTTAAAAAAAAATGGTGTTTTGCCAGCATGCAAAAAAATTGGTTGCCATGGTCATGTTTTGATATCATTATATTATGTAATCCCTCCATACACGTATATTTTGCAGAAAGTGACCAACATATGTTTGTCATGATGTTCATGACAACAGTAAGATTAATTAGTATTATTTTAATTCTAAAGGATATTAAATATTGTCCCTGGGAAAGGAAGTTACTATTGTGGGGCACTGCTTCGAACAGTTAGCTGTACCACTGTCAACTGAGTTGTATTTTTCTCTTACTCATGAGGCCCTCAGGGCCTTGGCAAAGTTCTCTACTAGGCACTCCCAGTTTTTCTTTAATTAGTCACTGTGGTGTTACACATAGTTCTGATGTTGCTAGCGTACTCAGCTTTGTGTTGTTCTTCACAACTGCTAAGTCCCAAGCCTGCAAACAAAATGAAGTCTGTATTCTCACTTTGGTATGATTTTTGGCTTTTGTGTGCCAATATGTTGTGTTATAGATATTTATTTATATAATTTTTATTTTAAAAATAAAATTAACATGCACAGTATTAAGTTTTGTTATGGCATTTCCAAAACAATTCGTAGTTTTGATTCTCTTCTCTTATTCATATCCTTGTAACAAGCCAACCTCTAAAGTTTCCTTGCTGCTCTTATTACGTATGTCCTTGTTTATAATCCAAATTTCCAACACCCTTTCCCCTCTTCTGGGTTGATTCCATTTCCTTTTTCATACACATATCCACACTCACCTCAACTTATGTCCATATGAATAGATATTGAGGGAAAAATGTAATTTTTGCCTTTCTGAGGCTTTGTTATACCATTAAACATACTTTCTAGTTCTATGGATTCATAATTTTTCTTTTCTTTACAAAAAATAAAATTTATTTGTATATACACCACATCTTCATTATCCGTTCATTTGTTGGCACCTGTGTGAATAATACAGTAATGATCATGTGTCTTTTCTTAAAGTCTATTTCTTGTTTCTGATGTTTTGTTTCTTTTTTTCTTTTTTTTCTCTTCATGGACAGTGATTATTTCTCATGAAGTTAGCTGATGTACCTGATTTGTTAAAACTACCTGACTTTGGATCAAACTAGTAATTATCATCAAGCTCCATTAACTAAAAGTATATGAATTAATTTCATGGCAATATGACCAATTACCTGTTGTAAACAATGTAAAAGAAGAAGGCTTCTCAAAACCTGGATCCATAAAATATATGCAAATTATTGTAAGATTAAAAAATCAATAATTTTGGGTTCATGGTAACTAACCACCAGGGACTGGAAGACATTGTGGGTAGGAGCTTGCATAGTAGTTATTGAATACATTCATCTTTTTATGTAGTGTATACATGGTATATGAGTCTTGTGGGTTGTGGATAGCACTCCTGTAATTAAACACATCTGTATTTTGTGTTTGTTTATGTTTTAAGCACAACAAGAACAATCACATTTAATAGAACAAAGATAACTCTCAGATGAGATTTTGTAACAATAAATTTCAGCTTAACCTCTGTCTTACTGCTATGTGTGTTACAAAATAATGTTTTAGTTTTCAGTACTTTTTGAAACTCACGGTTGTGGATGAAGAACTGTGGCTCTGTCTGAGGTAGTTCTGTTAGAGAACCTTAACAAGGAGAGAACAGAGACAGAAAGCCACTTTCTTCAGAAAAGGACTTTATAGTAATAGGAGGGAGGGATTTGTTAGGGTCAGACTGGAAGGTGTGGAGGAAGGGTAAATAAATAAATAAATAAATAAATAAATAAATAAATATGAAAAATATCTCTGCTCTCAGGAAGATAGTTCTTTCATGTTGCAGACCTTACTCTGGCTGGCTTGGGGGCAAGAATGTAGACAAGGCAGAGGTTCTGGAGTCAAGTCTCAAGTCTCCTTTATTGTTTCTCTTCTATTGGCACATATTCACTCTTGTTCACTCCTCTTAACTGTATTGACTCTCATTGACTCTTCTACTAGCACATATTCACTCTTCACTCATATTGCTCTTAACCCTACTGACTGTATCTATCCTTACAAGGAAATCTTGGGTATTTATAAGCACATGCAGGAGAACACAGGTGAAAACATTTTACCACATGCACTATGCAGCTGGGCTCACTAATAGCAAAACAAGCTATGTGGGATAAACAAGATATTTGTTAGAGTGCGCTCAGCTGTTGTAGGCTGCTGAAAAACCAAGTTTCTATCAGGGTAAATGATTCCAGATGGCTGCAAAGATGATAGCTGCTTTCTAGCTGCTTTCTGTTTAAAGTCGGCTCCCTACACTTTCACATTTTCTATTTTATCTGGTTTTTATTGGGCTGTGATGGTAATGCTAATGGGTACCTTATCCTTAAGATGATAGAGTGGTTATGGCATTGGAGAGGTAGGACATACTCTGTGATTTGGAATTTTGTTTGCAAGGTTGGGTTTTGTTGTTGTGATGGTTTCCTTGGTTGTTTTGTTGTAGTTCATTTGTTTGTTTTGCTTTAGTCCTCTATTTTTCTTTTATTGCAAAGAATATTTTTGTGTGTGTACTGTATTCTAATTGTGGATTTCCCTCCCCAATACTTCCTGGCTCCTCTTCGCATTTCTTCCTTCTGAATCCATACCCTTTCCTGTTAAAAAACAGACATGTATCTAAAGAACAATAATAAAAACAATAAACAAAAACAAACCAATGTAAAGAGAATAAAACACAGAGATTAAAGAGCCAAAGAAAAAAATGCAACAAACATAGAGCTGCAGAAACACACATTTTAAAAACCCAAAACCAGGATGCATAAAATGTATTCAAAGAATCTGTAAGACTGAAAAAATAAACTGACAAAATATTATTAGTCAAAGAACCAGCAAAGATGTCTTTGACTCCATTATGTGTTGGCCATCTTTTGTTGGTCATGAGGTGCTCACTAATAATTAGGGTTTGTATCCCCAATGAGACTCTATTGCAGAGAACTCATTTTCGTTTGAGAGTGGTTGAGTGGTTTTCAGTAAGAGACAACTTCTGTTAGATGGTAGGGTAATGAGTCTATTAGCTTATTAAGACTTGACTTGATTTGCATTCCCCATTTTCTTATATTTATTTTAATAACATGATTATTACCTTTTCTTCAGTTAATAAGGTAAATCGTTAACAAAACACAAATGAGCCTTCTGCTCCCGGGATAAACTTAATTAATCAAGATTTGTTAACATATTAATATATTCTTGTTTCTGCATAGCTAATGCTAAGTTACAGATTTTATTTTAATGTCTACAGAAAAATATTAATGTGATTTTGTTGCTGTTTCTTAAGATGACTTTGCCTTGTTCTGAATTGCTGATGGCTAACGCTATTTAAAGAAAACTCTAGTTTTCTAAAAAGGTGTAAGACAAACAAGCTATTGACAAACTCACTTATTGGGAATGGCACCAATTTTGATAAAATGGGATATTGTAGACTGAATGTATTTTCTGAATTTCCAGTGCGTGTCTGCTTATAGTGATCCATATTCTTCTTGCTGTAAGTTTTCTACATGCAGGTTTGATAATGATGTATACTATTTTTTTCGAATTATTGTATAATCTTGTCACTTTGAGAGTGTGTTAGAGTGGGAACATTTGAATAGTTTGAAGGACAGATTTATTCTTTTTAGGTGTTACGCCAGAAACAATATTGGCATTTTGACTCAAACCCAATAAAGATATGTACTGCATTCTACACTCATTTCTCATCAGTACTGTATTAATTACCATCACGTTTATTCCTCTCTTTCAATGTTGACTTTCTGTTTCTTTTTTCCTCCTTGTTTCCTACAGGTTCAGACACTTGATGCCTTAGGCTTTAGCTTAACGTTTACAAAACCTTGAAATTTACAGTTTTAGTTTTTCAGTTTTTATTTGCCAGTTTACTGATGAAGGTGTTTCTGATATGGGCCAGGTCAGAGGTGATAATTTGCAGCTACTCCTGATTCTGTCTTGCTAGTCCTGGAATAAGAGCCACACACTCTCATTTTAATTTAAAATGTAGTAAGAAGGAGGAAGAAAGAAAAAAGAAACAAGGAGAAAATTGCCTTGTAACTTATTTGTGACCATGATAACATTTCATAATTGCTCATGAGTTTTCTAAGTTTTCTGCATATATCCAGTCTTTGCTGACTATTGCTTTAATTATAATAACACATTCTCTGTCACAATGGCATGGCAAAGAGAGACAAATCTGCTCGACTTTATTCCAAAGCCGCTCTATTTTTGTTAATATATGTTTATTTACAAAATAAATGCATAGATTACAGGTGGAACCTTTGCTAAGTGTCCTTTGAATAAGGAACACATAATGCTAATATTCATTATAATCATTTATTCTAATAAGTATACACTTGCCTTTCACTGATGAGTATTAAAGCCAAGGTCTCATTCTTGATAAGAAAACTCTACCACTTTTCCTATGTGCTCAGCCTTATCAAAATGTATCAGGACTAGAATATTTTACTTTCCTGAGAGGAAGTGATCTATTGAGATGAGTTAGTTGCTGAGTAGGCAATCACCCACCCCATGACAAAAAGGCACATATGATAACTGGAAGGAACAAACATTGCTTAATTCTCTTTGAGGGCATGGACTCATGGACTTAAAACATCTTGAAAGGCTTCCCAAATGAACCTTCCATCACTCAGTAGTAGGACCATCCTAGAAATCAACATCGAAATACAAGGTTCTCTGGGGAGAAATACTCAGCATTTAACTTGCTATATCTGGTTTGGTATGTATGTATTTACAGCATAAAGTTTAACTGTGGTTGAATTTATACTTGCTAAGTTGATATTTCACAATAGTCTTATGATTTTTTTGAATATATAAAGTACAAACTTTAGGATTATATTCATGCATCTGACAATATTGCTTCTTATTCATTTCTCTCTTTCTTGAAAATACCTTTCATTGTATACTTTAGAATACTTCTGTAATAGCAATGTCAGAGTGTTTATTTCAAAGAAAATATTTCTATTCATCTTTGCTCATGGGATACAGTTTTAGTGTGTTTAGAATTCCAAATTGACATGGTTTTTTATCTTTTTTTATATCATCTTCTGATGTTTATTGTTCTTTAAAATGCAAGTCAAAGTGTTTTATTTTTTAAGTTTATTCCTACATTTAAATTATTTATGCCCAAAGATTGCTTTTATAATGTTTTCAGATGCTTTATTAGGATATACCAAAACATTACAAAATTATTTGCTTAAGTTTTGGTCTGTAGACAATCTTAATATAGACTTTAAATAAAAGATTTTATAAATTTTCCAACAACTCACTGTTATTGAATATATATTTTGCTTGCATTGCTGTGACTGTCCATTTTGGAATTTATTATCAAATCACATACCCTCTATGCTGTAAATCTAAAAATCACTATTTCATATTTGGGTTGGACATGTTAGCCTCCACATGAGAGAAAAGTTGATGTGCTTATTTTCTCTCTCTATTTGCCTTCCATTGCTAAACATGCAGACCTCTTGAACCTTCCATTTTTGCTACAAATTATGGTATTTCAAACTTCTTTATCTATAACTTAGTAGTGTATCCAATTGTATTCCCAATCACATTTGTCTTTCTATCCATTCAATGTTGAGCAATGTAGGCTGATGTTATTTGTATCTTAACTATTTTGAAAAGGTCTGCAATTAAACTCAGAGTTGCAGGTGCCTCCTTGGTATGCTGGCTAATTTTTTTTTAGCACTTTTACCCAGAAAGAAGTAGCGTGTGCAGGTCATCTGTTTGGTCTGCTCTTCTGCTGCTTCAGGAACTGTTATGCAGTTCACATTGCCATCAGCAATGTATAAGAGTGCTCAACAACAATCTTGAATTTGTGATTTCCTTCCTTGACAAAGACCCTTCTACATGGGTCTAGAAAATAACTCAGTGTATTTTGTTGATGGCTAATGACACTGAAAATTTTTTTTATTTGTTCTGCATTCCTGCTGCTGTTTTCTCTGAAAATGAATGTTTACATAATTGGTCATTTTTTCAGCAGATTTGACTAGTTATTTGTTTTTTGGTTTTGTTTGTTTTGTTTTGACCATTGTTAAGGTTTTGGAATTCCTTATATATTCTCTATATCAATCCTCATCTGACAATTGGCCTATAGATGTTTTCTCTGCTTCTCTTTTGTGTCTTTTATTTTACTCTGCTAAACTTTTTTTTTTTTTTTTAGTTCTTCGATGATTGACTCATTATGTAACCTATGTGAGTGAAGTAGTTCTGTCTGAATTTTATTCTAAAATTTTCATTAAGGATTGCTTCATTTTGTAGTGAATTTTTTTTACAAGTTATGAAATGTCGGTTAAATTTCAACTTTCTTCATATAGAGAGATACCTTTTCTAGCACCACTTATCAAAGGGAATGTCTTTTATTAGATTAATAGTTTTGGCTTCTTAAGAATTGGTTTTCAGTAATTATATGAGATTTTAGTCACAGTGATTTTTTTTTTGCTTTGCTCAAATGCAACATGTGGGGACTGGGGAGAAGGCAACAAGGCACCATTGTTAGGCAATTATCTTATGAGCACAAGGACTAAAATTTAAATCCCCAGCACCCCTGTATATACCACACAATACTATTTACCACTTGTGATCTCAATGTTTAGGGGTCAGAGAAATGAGATTCTTGAAGCAAGTTCACTAAGTAGATTGGTTGAATCAGAATCCGAGAATTCAGTTGAAAGATGATCCCTTAATATATGAGATAGAGAATGATAATGGGAGAATGATGTCAATCTCTGGCCTCCACACACATACACAATATGTATGCATGCATGTACACATACTGTGCCTTTTCCCAATGCATGCCCCATACACATGCACATGAACACACACACACACACACACACACACACACACACACACACACACACACTGCAAAACAGAAAACAGACTTATGTGGGCACAGTAATAACTTGCCAGCACTGAATTTTCTAGTCACTGCAGAAAGTATCCCTGCAAAGTACTGCCACAAAAGTACCAATTTATATGAGTGGGGTTTAAGCAGGATAAAATTAATGGTTAAGAACCCATTTACCCAAATTAGCACTGTTTTTCTTTTTCAGTTTTTCTTCATTACTTAATTGTTTTTAAAGCCCAATTTCTTAGTTGGTGTTATTGCTCAGGGGCACATCATTTGTTTAGCATCATTGCCCTGAGTTTAATTCATCTCACCACAAAGAATTAAGTTAAAAATAAAACAAAATTAAAAGTGAATATTTTTTAAATACACATTTTAGTTGAATTATATATGTTTGATGTTATCCAAACTTACCAGCGCTTGTTCAATATTGTTTCTTAAATTTCAGGTACTTGGTACATCTACTTGGCTGTTCATAGCTGCTTTGAGGAAGAACTTTCTTCTGTGTCTCTTCTATTATTATAAAATTTCTTCAATCATGTTCACAGCCACTAATAGGAAAGACTAAGAAATATTAGTAGCTATCTTATTTCCTAAATAACAATGCATATTTTAAATAATTTCTATGAGGATTCTGTTCTTTAACTATAATCTAGAACTCTGACCTTAAGTTCTAAAAATGTAGTACTAACATCATGCTAAATTATATCTCATCTTTACAGTTTGACCTCTAAAATGGAACAGGTAATGCCTTTGGTAAATCAATGTAAAACCGTAAGCCCAAATTCATCTGACTGTGAAACTTGCTGGCTTTAGCCTCTACATGTGACAGATCTATGGACATGGACATAACAATTTCTCTGCTTATACTTTTTTTAACAGTAATGAGTTTTTTTGCTATTATTTTTATTGGATATTTTATTTACATTTCAGATGTTATCCCCTTATCCCATATCTCCCCTCCCAGGAACGCCCTATTTATCCCATCCCCCCTCCTCCTGCTTCTATGAGGATGTGCTCCCACCTACCCCCCAATCCCACCTCCTCACCCTCAAATTCCCCCACACTCTGCATCCAGCCTTCAAGGGACCAAGGATCTCCTCTCCCACCCCTGCCTGACAAGGCCATCCTCCCCTACATATACAGCTGGAGTCATGGATCCCTCCCTATGTGCTCTCAGGCTCGTGGTTTAGACCCTGGGGAACTCTGGTTGGTATTGTTGCTCTCCTCATGGGGCCACAAACCCTTTCAGCTCCTTCAGTCTTCTCTCTAACTCCTCCATTGGGAACACCTTGATCAGATCAATGGTTTGCTGTGATCATCCACCTCTGAATATGTCAGACTCTGGCAGACTTCTAAGGAAACAGCTATAACAGGCTCCCGTCAGCATGTACTTCCTGACATCCACATCAACATCTACCTTTGGTGACTGCACATGGGATGGATACCCAGGTGGCATGGTCTCCAGACAGCCCCTCCTTCAGTTTCTGTCCAACACATTGTCTTCACACTTGCTCCCTTGAGTATTTTGTTACTCTTTCTAAGTAGGACTGAGGCATCCACACCCACACTTTGTCTTCCTTCTTCATGAGCTTCATGTGGTCTGTTAGTTGAATCTTAGGTATTTCAAGCTTCTGGGCTAATATCAAATTATCAGTGAGTGAATACCATGTGCGTTCTTTTGTTATTGGGTTATCTTACTCAGGATGATATTTTCTAGTTCTATCCATTTACCTAAGAATTTCTCGAAATCATTGTTTTTAATAGCTGTGTAATATTCCATTGTGTAAATATACCATATTTTTTGTATCCATTCCTCTTTTGAAGGACATCTGGGTTCTTTCTAGCTTCTGGCTATTATAAATAAGGCTGCTATGAACATAGTGGTGCATATGTTCTTGTTATATGTTGGAGCATCTTCTGGGTATATGCCCATGTGTGGTATATCTGGGTCCTCTGGTAATGCTATATCCAGTTATCTGAGGAACTGCCAGGCTGATTTCCAGAGTGGTTATACCAGCTTGCAATCCCACCAACAATGGAGGAGTGTTCCTCCTTCACATCCTCGCCAGCATCTGCTATCATCTGAGTTTTTGATCTTAGCCATTCTGACTGGTGTGAGGTAGAACCTCAGGGTTGTTTTGATTTGCATTTCCCTGATGACTAAGGATGTTGAACATTTCTTTAGGTGATTCTCAGCCATTCGAATTTCCACAGTTTAGAATACTTTGGTTAGCTTTGGTTGTCTGAAGTCTAATTTCTTGAGTTCTTTGAATATATTGGATATTAGCCCTCTATTGGATGTAGGATTGGTAAAGATTTTTTCCCAATTTATTGGTTGCTGTTTTGTCCTATTGACAGTGTCCTTCGTCTTACAGAAGCTTTGCAATTTTATGAGGTCCCTTTGACAATTCTTGATCTTAGAGCCAAATGGTGCTGGTTCAACTGGAAGTCAGCATGTAGAAGAATGCAAATTGATCCATTCTTATCTCCTAGTACAAAGTTCAAGTCCAAGTGGACAATGGATCTTCACATAAAACCAGATATACTGAAACTGATAGAAGAGAAGTTGGGGAAGACCCACAGATACCTAGGCACATGAGAAAAGTTCCTGAACAGAAAACAGATGGCTTAAGAGTAATGTTAACTCCAGTCCAAATTATATCTGGTAAATAAATGAATTCTTGTGATACAGAAGTTTAAAGCTTGTATCCACTTAATACATGAGCAATAAAGTCAATTCTATATCCTTTATGTATATACATATGTATATATATTTGTATGTGTACATGTATGTGTACATTCTTCTGGAAGCCAGAAGTTGTCATCTGTGCTTCTCAATTGCTTTCCACATCACATTTTTTAACATGAGGTATCATATATTCTGCTAGTCAAATTGGTCTATGAGTCCCATAATACTTTAGTCTCAGCCTCCCAAATACAGAGATTACAGATGGGCACCATTTGAACTTGGTTCCTTATGATTTTTTCAGCAAACACACACCATCATTACAAACTCTATTTTGGTTTCAAAATAATATCTTGATTTTTAACATTCTAATATTTATTGGTTTAGTGTTATAATTACTAGCTTTATTCTGTACAAATTCCTCCAAAAATTTAGAAAAAAAATTACCCCTAGATTGACTTTAAAAATAGCAACTTCTAAGTAAAAAATATACAAATTACTGAAGTCTAAAATATAAATGCTATTGTGTAACATTTTAATGATTATCATACCTACTCTTGAACCTGGTATATAGTAGTTCATACTTAAATCATAAATAGATATTTCTTTTGCAATGTAGTTCATATAATTCAGTAAGAATTCTCCATAGCTTTTCTTGGATCATTCTTAATTTGTCAAATGTAAGTCATAATAGGCCTCTTATCTTTTGAAAATGGAGCAATCCTTTTGATTCTGAGCAGAGAAACATTTTATACATTGAACTGATTTGATATCAAAATACATATATTTGAATTTTATTCATATCGCCATACCATAATG
Source organism: Rhabdomys pumilio (assembly GCA_030674055.1). Taxonomy (NCBI): domain Eukaryota; kingdom Metazoa; phylum Chordata; class Mammalia; order Rodentia; family Muridae; genus Rhabdomys; species Rhabdomys pumilio. The sequence continues at coordinate 31,688,280 of JANHMN010000012.1, forward strand.
GTACTGAAAAAGATAAGATAATTTTCCAAGTTTAGATTTTATCATTTGAAGATATAGACAAACATATCAACCTGATAGTGTAGTGAAAAATTTATATAGATAATGTACTCAAGTTTCTTGGTAAATATTGCATAATCAACAAATATTAATGACTTTTATTTCCAATGAATTGCTTTATTATAATGATTGCTAATCTCCCCACCCACAAGTAGCTTAGACTCTAATAAGAGGAAATTTTCGCCAAAATTTAGGCAGATTTATATGGCAGCAGAGCATAAGCACTCTACTGGAAGAAGTTCAATGCTTAAATGCATGCTAAGCCCAGCAAGCCGTTCCACTTCCTTAGTGCTCAATTAAATACACCAGTGTCACACTTGGAACTGTATTAAGTCTGCTCAAAGGCACAGGATGATTTATGAAGTGATGCCCCACTGCTCCAGCAGGAATGCATTTGCATGATAAAAGAGCCATTTGATCCTTACTTAATTTTCAGAGAATTGCTTTCCTTAAGCCTTATTCTTGGCTTGTTTTCATTTGGAAGATTTTTTCCCCCTCATTTAAGAAGTACCTGTAATCATACATACCTAAATGTCACCTAAAGCAATGGAAGCTTGGAGATATGATGTTTTGGTCTTGAATTTACTTTTGGGATGGATAGAAAAATAAAGTTTATACTAGCATTTACTTATGTGGTGTCTGAACCAATGTTATCCGTAAGAGCCACATGTCTATGATAAATTCTCATAAACAATGTATTTTTAAGCATGGAAAGTGAATCCTGTGTACGGTACCTGAAGTGATGCTATGAACACTACTGAGGTTGAAAAGTAATCAAAAGTCTTACTCAGCTTTTTAATCCTGTAAGCTACAATAGTGACAAGTGTGACAAGATATATCAATTAGTTCAATTGTGATATACATCTTATAGTAGCCAACTGCTTAGTGGTTGAAGTTTCATCCCACAAGACATAAACTTCATGGTGAATTTTGGTAAGGGGTCCTTCAATTTAGGTGAGATGTAAAGCAGTTAAAGGACTTTGTGATTGTTTTACTAATATGTTTGAAAAGAAAAATCAAGAAAGTAAAATGAAGAAAAAATTTTTGGTTTCACGTCTTTCTCACTGTGGAGCTACCAGCACCAGGCTTGATATGATGTGCTTGTAAATTAGACTTAGATCATTATTAATTGTTGCTGTTCTTCACCTATTCATCTTCATCCAATCTATTCAATCAACAGTTATTTGACTTTAATACCTTCTATTCTATGGGTTTACATACAGTAATTCCATATTACAAATCATTCAGGATATTAATATGTGCCAAAGAAACATAGACTTTTTCTTTCAATAACTACTTTAAGCTATTTATATATTGAATAAAATTTATAGGCAACATTTCTTATTTTCTAAATGTCATTAATACATCTCAAATCAATTCAAATTCATTTCATTAGAAACATAAATTTTTGTAAATTAGTTTTTACTAATGGTGTCCTAAGGATACCTATAATATCAACGTACATATATAACAACTAACTACAATTTATGGAAAGAATATTAAATTTTAAATAAAAATATATATTTAAAATTCAAGATTCTTTTTAGAAGAAATTTTAAATAGTTTACCACAATAAAAATTCTATTTGAAATGATAGGTACGTTCAACACATATAACAAGATAGAAATATATCAACTAGCACATAGGACTCCATCAATAGTATATGATCTTATGTTTTTATTTATTAAGTAAAATAAATTTATTTTCAAATAATAAAATCAATCGTTTCTGACTACTTCTTAGTTTGGACAATTTGTCTTAGTATTATAGGCCTTAGATAATTATGGATAAATATACCCATGGCTTAGCAGTATATTATAATTTTTCTATCTATTAGATTTTGTGAAATCTATAGTCTGCCATTATACTTGATTTCAAATTTAGAGTTCAGTTAATGAAAATTACCCCACTCATGTTGAAAGAAAGAACTGGTATTATTTAGATTGACTTACATAAAATAAGTCAATTCAGCCTATTGGCAGGCTAGATAGGTAAGAAGGGAAAGAGAAGCAATTTATCACAGGTGCTTTAAACTCTAGGGACCCCACAACATTTATTGGTAATACTTTTGTTTCTACACTAGCACTTTATCAATCATAGAAAACCAAAGGCTTTCTTTCAATGTTATATTGACTATTGAAGTCGGTCATAGGAATTGCTTCCAGCTGTTTCTATTTCAAGTCATTTTTTAAAATTGTGCTTCCTCTGAGAAGCCTCCCCACATGTTTATCTACCATGCATTTTAAACATCATGCTGTGATCACATCTTAGAGCAATTCAGATTACGGATCATAAGAATTCTTTGAAAACAGACAAAAAAAGAGCATCAACAGGACTCTGTATTTTAAAGCACCTAGGCTGGATTAAATGTAGTGACAAAGAAACTCCACTCAATACTTTCATGGGTAATAAAACCTATGGGCTTAGCTTTACAGCCAAAGTTTATTGAAGAAATTGTTTGACAACAAAACCAAAATATGTTTGGTGGGGTTGCCAAGTGATAATGTAACATAGCTTCAAAAGTCAACTCTGCTGTCTCACTCTTGTGACTCAAGTATTTTTAATACAGCTCCTTTTTCTTTGCTTTCACCCATTGCTTTTATGCCATCCCAGCAGGCCCAGATCCTCTGTGATTTCTACAATGCTATCAACTGCAATTATGCACAGGATTTGGAAACATGGGAGGAATAGAAGAATTAGAAAAATTCCCTCTATTGAATACAAGTTCCAGCTCCATTTTTAATTTCCTTGAAAATCCGTTTCTTAAATAAAGATAACATTTGGCCATCGAAACATCAAACATATGGACTCATCTTACTAATGTTTGTTTGTCTTAGCCTGTTTCTGTACTTCTTAAATGAATACTCTTATTCAGAAATTACTTGTATCTTATTTCTCCATCTCTTGCTCTGGTTTTCTTCTTGAGTAAGTTCTACTCTGTCTCTGTTATTTTTCTTCTTACTTGTGAGCTCTCACCCAAACTTGACACCTAAGAATGAACTCTTATTGACTTGCTGGAAAACAAAAATAGATCAACAATGTTATAATAAAAATTAAACAGTGAAGAAATACAACATTCTAGGCTTTAGAAGTAGAGAACAAACCATTACAAACTTTAATATCAGCAATGTTGATACCGATGGCAACAGTATTTTTTATCTTCATGTGTAAATAATAAAAGATATATGTATCTTTATGTATAAGCTTTATTTAAATTATACATTTAAAATACAAGTATTTAAACAAAGATTCATACTCATTATTTAGTCAGATAAAGGTAATGCTGGCTATATATTCAATTATATTAGTGAATTTTAATTAATAATTAGGTGGGTTAAAGTATTTTCATTTTAAAGTTTTACACATTTATATTACATATATTGGTCATGTCAATCCAACAGTACTTTTTCCTACTTTCTCCTTATTCTTCTATCCCATCTTGATCTAAATTTCACAGTCTCTGAATGTTTACTTACTTACTTATTTTGTTATTGACACCATAAGCATATTGTTGCAGCCCATATCCACATACTTGTCTGGCATTACACTGTATGATGAGTAACCTATTAGGGACCACATCGCCAAATCAGAAAACTCCGAGGTGCAAATCTATTTTAGGCTTAGAGATAGCAAATATTCTGGAGAACATTAGAAGGGAGGTTAATAAATGAGATATGCAAACACACTGAGTTACTTCTTTGGTTTGAAAAAGGCAGTATCCAGGATTAAACATTTACTCTTCTTAATTGGCACCACCAGATTTTAAGTTTAGATCTTAAAATTGTCGGCAGAGGCAAGAGTCAGGAACAGTGACTTCCTAGATGACTGCCTTTCAATAAATGGTTCCAGGTCTTTGAAAAAAAAAAAAAAGCTCTGAAAAGAGTAAAATCATCTGAGTAATTTGGTAGGAACTTTGATCACAGGTTCATTTGTCAAAATGATGGTAATGTGAAAAATTTGCCTATCTGGGCTGATGGGAAACTTCAACTTTCTCTACCAGGATGCTTAGCTTCTTGATTTTATATTCTTCTTAATTATTGTCTCAACTTATTTTGTTCATTTCCTGTTGTAAAAAATAATAAAATACATACTTGATATCTTATAATAAAAAGTTGTAGAATATATGACTAATCACAACATGACTTTTCTGAAGAGACCTCAGAGAACCTCACTGCTATACAGGTGCAGAGTGAGAATCTCATAAATTGTAGTTTAGCATAAATTGTAGTTTAGTTCCAGCATGCTTTAGATGTCAGAGAAAATTTCTACATGTTTTTCTACTGTGATTTTCTAGAGTCAAATATGGAAAGGGATTTTCAAATAGGTTCTGGTAAGCTATAGCAATTCTCTGCAAAGATAGGAGAAACTCACTGTAAAGAGCAAGGCACATTTTAATTAGGTATTTAATATATTTATGTGTGAAGCAAAGATAATATTTGACAAAGACTTGATTACTATCATTTGCAGTATTTTGTGTTAATTATTATATGCCAATATCAAATATGTAAATATCAAAATGAAAATCAAGTAAATAACCAAATGCATTTATCTATTCTAACACTCTGTTTTTATCACATACTACCTGAGCATTAATACATGTTAAGATAAGAAAGTAATTTTTTGTTGTTCCTATACATGTTCCCACTCAGGTTTCAGTTAGAACAAGTGAATCCAAGTAAATTTCCATGGAGTTTCTCAATACCCACCAAATAGAAAATAGCTCTAACTTTAATTTCAATAGACAATCCAAGAAGCATCATGCATCACTAGCTATTCACTCACTGCTGCATGGATAAATTTAAATCACCTGTTTCTAATGTTCAAGACTCTGCATCTCTTCACATAACCTTACCATGCAGGAACTGAGCTTCATACATGAAATAGCATTTCCAAAAGGCTAGCGAAAGAGACTTTTATTGCAGATACTAGAATATCCTTTTCTGAATCAAGGCACATTTTTCCTTTTTGGTTGAGAAGTTACTTCATTGAGAGTTCAGTTCAAGCACTTTGTTCAGTTTGTTCAAAGGGAATAACTAGAATCTGTCTATTTTTCTGAATAATTAGTTCCATTGGAGTCATCAGCTCTCCAACATTAACACCATCATTACTGCTCATTAGTGTCACTGTTCCATCAGTTTGAGGTTTTTGTGTTTTTTTTTTTTTTTCATATTGTAAAGAAAGTTGTTAAAAATTGTATGGACAATAACCTTCAAGTACAAGACATGTTAGTCCTTGTTCAAGAGACAAAACTCTTTGTGATGTGTACAACCCTGCCCCATAGAGCATTAAAAACTAAGAAGAATGTGAATGATGATGAGTAGAAGGAGAAGAAGGAGGAGGAGCAAGAGCAGCAGCAGCAGCAGCAGCAGCAGCAGCAGCAGCAGCAGCAGTAGCAGTTTGGGGCAGTAAATGATTAGCTGATAAATGTATGTGAAAAAAGCAAGAGGTTCATACCTTTTATTGAGTGGATAATATTAATAAAGATGAAATAAAAAAGAAACATGTCCTCCCTACCTACCTGACCATGCTACAGACTCATCTGGACATTAACAGACTCCTGGTGCAGGCAGCAGGTATTTCAGGCACAGCTTGCTGTCTGTCTGAAAATTGTAGTCTGATGGATGTGTGAAATGGAAAAATATTAGAGGTAGATTATGGCATCTTCAAGTACATAATTCACTGACCCATCCTCTCATATGTGTATACTACGATACACACAACAGTGTTTTAAGTTAAAATATTTACCAGACATCCAGCTGGAACAAGATTAGTAATCTTGTTAAAAAATCCTAGAGCAAATGGGAGAAAGGTAAACTTACAAAGTTAGACTGCTTGATCTAGCTTTCTGTACTTCTATTTATAAAGTTTGAGTCTATGAAAGGTATTTATAGACCAATACTAAGCACAAGTGTTCAGCAAAAAGACAATTAATAACCAACGCCAGGCAGACATTAAGTTAGAGGAAATAGAGTCCCTTCCTGAGTGAGAAAGTGTAGGCAGAGCAAGCTATGGGACCACTCAACTGGAATCCTGTGGCCATCTGCAACACACAATGTCTGCCCACCCTGTTTTCCCCTCATACCTCCTTAGAAGTGACATA
>JANHMN010000012.1:31694446-31715289 GCA_030674055.1 Rhabdomys pumilio
TTAATCATCAGGCGCCTCATCCAAGTCAGTGGCAATTTCAAGGAGGATTCTCTGTTTTGCATATGGGTATTAAATTGATATTCTTATAGAGTCTGCGCTTTAAGAGATGCAGTCATTCATTTCCTTTGTTATCAGTCACCCATTCAATATGTGCCTCTTGCAAATCAGAGTTGGATGAGCCACTGAGAGAAAAGCAACAGTGATAGGCATGCATGTTTCCCTTCAGAGTTGAAGAGCTTGGTCAAGGATGGGGTCTGACTACTGATTTGAAGAAGCTTGAGGTTTGCAGAGATAAAGTGACTTAGCAAAATCACATAGCCAGTAAATAACTGAGCAATCATAGTACGAGCTACATTTTTCAGAATTTTCTCCTTGCTGCACATTTATGCAAACTCTGCTCATTAGTGGGAAAGTACATCTTGTTAATGTTGCATCACTTTGCCACACCTACAGGAATGATTGTTCTGTAGGCAAGACCTTCTTGTACTTTGAAAACCTTGCCAAGGCTTATGCAGGGCAAGTTTCTGATTCTGTTTTGTGTGATAGCTCTGGGACAACCATACTGTATCTTCTGCTTTAGGCTTATAATATACATGGCCTCTACATGGATTTCAAAACATAAAATGTTACTATTTAAGCTGAGGCTATCATGCTTTGTAAACATTATTCTAGTGAACAGAATCTTGATATTATCCTCATCTTAATTCATTTTCTGCTTCTGTGAAAACATCAGCATTAGGAGCTTAGCTTCTTAGCCAAGCTTCAATTTAGAGATCACATTTTTAGCAGCCTGATATATAGCTTTGGACTCTCTTGACTATGGATAGTATGGTAGTTTGAATAGATATGGCCCCAATAGACTCATGTGTTTCATTGTCTGAAAGAGACATTGGAGAGTGGCAATACTAGAATATGTGACCTTGTTAGAGTAGGTGTGGTGTTATTGGAGGAGGTGTGTCATTCTCAGGGAAGACTTTGATGTCTCCTATGCTTAAGTTTGTCTGGTGTGGAAGTGTATCTTCTGCTTACTGCCTGTGGCTCAAGTATAGAACTCTCAGCTCCTTTTCTAGGACTATATCTGCCTGCATCTACATTAATTCCCATCATAATGACAATGGACTAAATCTCTGAGACTATAAGCCAACTCCAATGAAATGTTTTCTTTTTTATAACAGTTCCTTTGGAATTCACAAGTTCACAAAGTTAAAACATCCAGAGAAGTGTTAGAATTATGCCAAATACACTGCAAGTATCTTTAAAAATTTTTTCTAATTATAATGACTACCACTGTAAATTTTAGAACTAACAGGAATCCAATGGTATTTGGCATGACAATCGAGATGACTCCTTACTCTTAAATGCTGAAACTCCTTCCAATAATTTGAATAATATAAAGAACATCAATCCATTCTTCTAAATGCGTATCTAAATCCTCTTGTATCTTCAACACATTAGTAACATTTTTTGCTAAATGATTAACAAAAGTAGCTCTCTTAACTTCTTGTGTCAAAGCAATTGCAGAAGCAGTCATGCTAGCAATTAATGTAATTAAGGCTGTTATACCAGCAATAATCAAGCCCACTATCCTCTTGCTTCTGCATAAAGCCTGACTCATTTCTTCCAATACTTGGAAGCTATTTTTAGAATACCGTGGTTCTATGATACTCAGGGCAATAAAACAAAACTGTGATAAAATTACCCATGGCCTGAAGTCACTATTTCTATTTTGGTCAAGGTTCAAGAATGGCATATATAGCATGATAATGCTAGCTCTTTTTGTCTTGGGAATACATTCATTCCTGCCCATCATGTTAAAACATGTCTTTAACAACATCAACATGTTGGCAGCCAAAGTACATGGCTTAAACTTGAAAATAAAACCATAGACAGGGTTATTAAATTAACAGGATGACAAGTCAAGATGGGTAAGATTTTTGGACTTGTCCCTACCTAATACAGAAGTGCATTGCTTTGGATAATGCATTTTCCATAATGAGTAAATAAGGCATTTTTGTCAGAACAACCTAAGACAGGCTCAGTCTTGTTAATGAACTAAAAAAAGGGAAAGAGGCAGAGAGCTTTTGAACCTGCTTGGCAAGAATCTGACATGGGCCAAAGAAAAGGAAATGAGCTGTTCAGTAGGAATATAACATTGGACAAGGACAAGAAAGTAGGCTTCAGGTAGGAATCTGATATTAGGTTAGAACAACGAAGTAATTTCAGGTTAGAGTCTAAATCTTAGGCTACAACAAATAAGTAATTTCAGGCAGGAATCTAAATATTAGGCTAGAACAAAGAGGTAATTTCAGATAGGAATGTAAATTTTAGGCTAGAACAAGGAAGTAGGCTTCAGACATGAAAATGACTGGGCTAGGACAGGAAAGTTGGCTCAGACATTTTGGCCATCCTGATAAGCACCTAGAAACAGTGATCCTGGGAGTTTTCACAGAATTTTGTTTATTGCTTTGGATGTACTTTAACTATTTATGTTTATTGTCTTGCTTGTTCCTTGACTATTTGCATCTACTTTACTCATAGTCCCTCAACCTAGAACTGACCTTAGTACTTGCATTTAATTAAAATGGTATAAAAGCAAAAAAGAGGAGGAGGGATGGGTTAGGAGAGGTCTAGGGAGGGGAAATGGGGAAAGAGGATGATATCTAAAATGTAAATAAATAAAATATCCAATAAAAAAATATGAGAGTTTCTTTGGTCATGGTCTCTTCACAGCAACAAAACCCTAAGACACCAAAAAAGAACAGGGCCCTCTCAACATCAATTAGCGACATGCCAAAAGGCCAGTCTGTTCTAGGCAGTTCCACAACTCAAGATTTCCTATTAGATGTTGTTGCTTCTTTCAACTTGACAATTAACACACAACAAAACTTTCCCTTGCTAGAAGAAAACATCCATGTCTTTGGGAAGTTCATCATTTGCCTCTGAAGCTGTTTAGAGTTGTGATTGAGAAGTGCAGCTCTAGCATTGTGAATGTTCACAGCTTTAGCATTGGGGAACGCCTTTTCACTTAGGCTGCCAAAGCTTTCCAAAAAGGAGAAACAGCAGCAAAAGTTCCTCATAGAGGACAAGCAAGTGGTAGGTAGATAGCCCTCAAAACATGTGACACAGATGACCATTTTACAGCCAGTCTAAGTCTCATTCTAAAGCTTAATATCATCCAGGCCAGGCAAGGGCTCTAAATGTGACTTCTAGTTATAGAAGATGTTCTTAATGTACAGCCCTATGAAGGATTTTCATGTCAACAGAAAAGTGATAATCAATTCCACTCCCAAAATAGACTAGCTCAGGAACAAAATATAATGGGGTAGACATGCTAGCTCCTGAGTAAGTTCCTCACACTGTCTCTGAGTAATTACATAAATTCTAAAATAAGGCAATTACAGATAATACTTCTATGTTGGGTTACATTTCAGATCTGAGGTATCATGTAAATCTTTTTTGACAACAGCAAGAAACAAAGTACTCATTAATAGAAACAGTAAAGCTCTTGTCTTCTCAAAACACATAGAAAAATATGTGTGAGTGGGTAGAATTATCTGTTTCTCCATATTTGGTTGTCTAGCTCTTTCAAGATGAAATCAACTCTCTCACAACTAATAATTTATTGATTTCCTTACACATAATATATTACATTATATTATATACAATATGCATACTATCATATAATATATAATAAACCATTATATATGTGTATTATATACATATATAAAACTATATTAAGATAATAACTGGTATATACCATTTATCTAGTAGATATTTGCTTTAAGGACTAAGCAATGCAGGTCCTCTATTTTATGTATCAGAGTCTTCTATAGTTATGTTTTCACACAATTTAAGTGCACTTTAGTGCATTCAGAAGAACAAAAATGTTTATTTCTCAGAGAAGTGTGAAATAGTTGTTACTGCATGCATATTATTGTTTAATTCAGAAGTTATATTTTCAGCTGTCACACACTATGAGTTGTCATAGGGCAATAACTTCATCTTTCTAATTGTCTGTTTACTTATTTCTAAGATTGAACTGATTATACAATATTGTACCCTATCAGCTAATACATGTAATAGAAGTTTAAGTTCAGATAATATATTAGTTGGTCAATGAAGATTTAACTATCCCGTTTTTACATTTTGATATACATGCCTTGAATTTCAGTACCTTTTTGACTGAACATATGACTGGCTTTATCTGTAAACAATAGGCTGACGATTCAGGCATAGCCAAACTTTAGTATGTCTTGAACATGTGTTTCCATCAGTCATTCCTACTGCTGATCAGTGGCTACCTGTGAAGTCTAGGCCCTTCAGAAAATTTAGGACACACACATCACATCCCTTGGCGGCAATAGGATGTTTATCTAATTTTGAATTCCCTGAATGTCTTTATACTCTAAATAGAGGGTTACTGACTCATTAATTATGGTCTTAATAATAGTTGTAATAGACAGCTAATTGCACTAATACATTTAAATTGGATATGTGCTTAGTGAACTCAGTCCTTTACCATTGGCATGGTTTCAAACCCAATTTAGCTACTGGGGAAAAGGGAAAAAAACAGCTGGTTTTGTTTTTTGTGTGTATATATATATATATATCTATATCTATCTATCTATCTATCTATCTATCTATCTATATATATATATATATATATATGTATATATATATATATATATATATATATACATATATATATATATATATAGTTCTTTTTAATTTGGAAGTAACCAATACACCATGAGACCTAAGGCTGAATCATGACTTATTCATTTTTTATGACCCCAGGTTAGCTAATATTCTTTTTTGAGAGCCTTTTTTCTTATCTAGTAGAAGGAACCACAGATCTAGAAGAGCAAAGTTTTCCTCAAACTTGTTGCTGTTCTAAGCCCTTTCCAGAAGCCTGCTTTTTTCAAGCATCAGATAGACTCATGGCAACATCTCTATTTCATAATGAAGGGTATCGAATTGAAGACAATAGGTAATTTGTTCAATAATACAGCTGGAAATGGAAGAACATACAAGCTAGTCTGTTTTTTTTTTCTTTCAGCACGTACAATTGAGCTTCAGGATAATGAGCCTATGGAATGAAGCCTACAGCAGTTGGGAATTTTAACTTGAGCATCTGAATAAAAAGTATCTGTTTAACTGTTGAGCTTGATTTTCCATAATATGACTATAAGGTTCTGGATGAGCAGTTCCATTTTGGGAGGGTGGATTAATGTCTGGTTTACTAAAGACCCAAATATAACCTTGTCTCCTATCTCTCCTATATATTGTTGCAGTGAGGGACTCAAAATAAGTATGCAATGAGATGCATTTACCTGCAGCCCTACATCTCCAGCTTCATCAGGTTGTTCTGTTAGGTTGTTCTCAGTCATGTCATGGAGAATCCCTTATGCACTTCGTGTTAAACACTTATATAAGGACATCTTTCTTTATGAAAGACTCTGCTATCATGCTGTTTGCAGTTGGTGAAAAAAAGATGTCTTTAACTCTGGAGTTATAATACTCGCAAGATCAAGGGCACACAACTTCAAAGTCTAGCCATGTACATTTTGTGATGTAGAGACCCTTGTTTGAAAGATGTCAACACTTCTTGCTTCATTGCGTCTAGGACTGTCTAACCCAAAGGCCATAGACTGTTATATCAGTTACACACTGTTATAACAGTGTGTTATAACAGACATACTGTTAGCTTGCTAGTCAGATGTTAGCAGGAGTGAAGGTCATTGAATGCAGACATTTTCCATACACGCTGTAGTCTGTAAACTTGGGATATCAAGCTGCCAGTCACTCCTTTAATTCCAAATTAGATGCTTCCATCTTATGTTTTGAAGTAATATGAAACTGATCAACAAATACAGTAATAGCCTTCAAGAAAAATACACCTTTATCATCCATTGCCAATGGAAGCTAACAAAAGAGGGAATCTCTTAGTGTCATTTCAGAAGTGATTTTTGATATGGCACTTACCTGTTAGATATCAGCACCTGGAAGAGTATTGTCTCCATAAATAACCTCTTACTGCTGAATCATTTGACAATCACCAGCTGGGTCAACATATGAGATATTCTATGTGATCAGTTACCCTATGATAAAGTCCTGGAGGAAGAGAGGTACAAGCCATATTCTAAAGAGAAATATTATTACTTTGTATATGTCAACCAGACTATCAGCTTTTTGCCACTTGCAAAATACATGTGTTTAATGAAAATACAAATGTCTATACCACAGCGTGAAGCTTATCTTCATAGACAAAAGGTAAAAGATTTTTGTTCTTCCTCTATCAATAGAATTGACTCCTAAAGAGCTCTGTCAGGAGCAAGAAATATGCTGGCATTGAAAGGTGGGGCACAATATACCACAAAATCTCAAGATTATTTTCTTCCAAAGTCATAGATCTTCAAGATATCATGTTATATATCTGGACTAAACTAAAATACTGTTGTTGGAAATAAGTTAAAACCAAGGTCTTCTTGACTACTAGAAAAAAAATGTTATGTTTATATCATAGTTAAATATATCTGTGTACAGTCTTTGTCTCATGTATACATTCTAAAATGGCAATAAGCAATAAGATATGACCAGGAGGAAATGAAACTACCTGATCCACTTTCTTGGTCAAACTGAAAATTAATTAATATACCCTTGTTGACTCTTGCCTCCTGGTTTTCTTTAAGATGATGTTGGGAAACTTTGTGGTGCTTTTAGGACCATAAGCATGAAGTTACCCAGAGACACTCATTCTCAAGTGAGGGCTCTACTCTCCTCACCTCAAATAAAACTTTTGATATGCACAGTATGACTCATATATAGGAAAATGCAAATGGGAGGTCATACTCATCAGAGACTTTGCATATGACAAATAAAGGCTAAAAAAATGACATACTTGAACAAAAAAAAAAAACATTGAAGAAGCTAGAATAACTGGAAAGCATAGGAAGCCAGAGCTTCCACATTTTCTAAGAACTTACTCTGATGTTTTGAGGAATAAAGTGGACAACATATTTAAATTAAATTTTATACATTGACCTATGATGTTATAAAGATTACTTTTTCTCTTCTATCCACTTTCTGCTCTTCCACTTTCCTCCTCTTCTTCTCTGGACCTCCCTTTCCTCTTCCATGTTATTATTAGATAAATACTGCAATCTGTACTTTGTGTGTTTTATGTGATTAATCATTGTATTTTTAACATTATAAGCAACTTTGAATCCATCAATCAGAAGCATTAATATATTTCAAATGCAAACATATGGCCATCAGTAACATTTATTTTAAAATATTTCATGTTATTCCATCTATAAATGTACATAAATTCCATTTTATATATTTCTATCTATCTGTTGGTATTCTATCTTTGCATTCTTCTGTAAGTGGTAAAGTTAGGTCCAGTGTTGGGATAGAAGTTTAGCCACAAATCTCTCTTTTTAAGTATTTGGTTTGTTTTCTAAATTCTCAATTTTCTCAATTCTACTAGGAGGAAAATTGTACAGGGTCTAAAGTATCCACTAAAATGAAGAACTCACAAATAATAAGGATTGAAAATTCCTACAGAGGAGCTCATTGTTAACTACAACATAATCTACCTTATAAAGACTATTTATACCATGTCCAATGTTTAAAATTTTTACTTAGTTACTTTATATGTATGAATATTTTGTACACATACATGTATGTGCACCATGTGTCCCTGTCACATTCCCTAAAACTGGCATTACAGAGGATTGTGAGCCAGTTTATGGGTGCTTTTAACCATTGAGCCATTTCCCCAGCCCCACCAAGTTATATTCTTAAACAACACTGAACAATTTAGGAGAACATAAGGTAGGCAATACATCAATATAGGTATGCTCTCACATCAGGAATGGCAGAATTACCCCATAGCTACATGCTTACACAACCTGTCTCCACATTAGGTAATCTATATCACTGTTGACCAAAAGAAAGAATTGTTATTCTGCTTGCCTTAGTCCCAAATAATCTCTATACTCTGAAAAATACAAGAGTAGGGACCATGATACAACAGGAAGATATTAACCGTTTGAAGATGTTGAATGCATGGTGACTAAAGTACCCCTTATATTAAACAAATTGAAATTTAAAACCTACAATATCAGTGGAATTGTTGTTACACCTAAGGCTATGTTTTGTAATTTGGCAAACCAAAAATATCCTAATGCTTTTTAACTGAGCCAACCATTCCATTGTACCTCTGAGTTGCATCATGGAGAAAACATGAAGAACTTTGAGGCCTCATATATTGTGAAGGTTGTGTCTTTTGTGATAACTCAAATGTTTGTAGCAACATATTTTAAAAGCATCTGTATGTTTCTACACAAAATAAATCATTTTAAGCTAAAATTATTGATGGAAAATCTCTCTCTCTCTCTCTCTCTCTCTCTCTCTCTCTCTCTCTCATACACATACACACACATGCACAAACACATCAATTGATATTCTTTTGAAAAAACAAACAAACAAACAAAAAACCAAGCATCAGTCTTTAAGACACCACTTGGGGGTGCTGTTCCAGTATCTTAATTCCAATCATAAAATTAGGATGACTTACCTAAATATGGACCTAAATTACTAGATGTACAGAAACAAAATTTGAATATATTATTTCTGAAAATAGCTCAGGGAGAATTTCTGTCACACACATTTTTCCTTGTCTGTATAATCTCTACATTTGCCTTCTAAGAGTTCAACAATAGATATGATCAAGAGGGCATTTCAAAGTTACAGACAAGCCCTCGCCGGGATCACGGCAGCAGAGCAGGCACCCAGCTGGTCTGCTCCACCTGTGGAAAAACGCATCTGGAGATATCCTAGACAGGCCATTCCCCTCCGAACTGCAGAACTGCAGGTAAGATCAGTAGACCACCACCCTACACCCTAGAGGCACAACTGGCAGCAGGAAGTCCACAGGTCACCCAAGCCCTGCCCCTGCAGAAAACCACTCCCCTTCCACTCCTTGCCTGGATCCCAGGAGTCAGAGTAGACACTCAGCTGGTTTGCTCCCCTGTGGAAAACACATCCAGAGACATCCTAGACAGACTACTGCCCTCAGAGATGCAGCTTAGAGGAGCCACTGAACTCAGAGCAGGGGACACGATATCCTGAGACATCCTAAAGGAGTGACTACACTCAGAGCAGCAAACACCTAGCTGGCCTACTACAATGGAGACACCATATCCTGAGATATCCTAGAAGAGCCACTGTACCCAGAACAGCTGGAGCTCAGGATTACAGACACATCCAGACCCTGAGGAGTTCTGACACAACCAAGATAACAGGAAAGGCAGACTCCAGTCAGAACCAGTGAGTGTAGGTAGCACTAGAGCTTACCAAATGGCGAGAGGCAAGTGTAAGAATCTAAACAACCGAAATCAAAGTTAATTGGCATCAACAGAACCCAGTTCTCCTACCATAGCAAGCCCTGAACACCACACCACACTGGAAAAGCAGGATTCAGAATTAAAATCACTACTCATGATGATGATAGAGGACTTTAAAAAGGACATAAACAATGCTTTCAAAGAATTTGAAGAGAACACATATAAACAGGTAGAATCCCTTAAAGAAATGCAAGAAAACACAACCAAACAGGTGAAGGAATTACACAAAACCATCCAGGATCTAAAAATGGAAGTAGAAACAATAAAGAAATCCCAAAGGGAGACTAACCTAGATATAGAAAACCTAAGAAAAAGATCAGGAGTCATAGACACAAGCATCATCAAGAGAATACAAGAGATAGAAGAGAGAATCACATGTGCAGAAGATACCATGGAAAACATTGACACAACGGTCAAAGAAAATGTGAAATGCAAAAAGCTCCTGACACAAAACATCCAGGAAATCCAGGACACAGTGAGAAGACCAAACCTAAGGATAATAGGTATAGATGAGGGTGAAGACTCCCAACTTAAAGGACCAGTAAATATCTTTAACAAAATTGTAGAGGAAAACTTCCCTAACCTAAAGAAAGAGATGTCCTTAAATATACAAGAAGCCTACAGAACCCCAAATAGACAAGATCAAAAAAGAAATACCTCCCATCACAAAATAATCAAAACATCAAATATACAAAACAAAGAAAAGATACTCAAAGCAGTAAGGGAAAAAGGCAAAATAACATATAAAGACAGACCTATAAGATTATACCAGACTTCTCACCAGAGACTATAAAAGCCAGAAGATCCTGGACTGATATTATACAGACCCTAAGAGATCACAAATGCCAGCCCAGACTACTATACCCAGAAAAATCTCAATCACTATTGATGGAGAAATCAAGATATTTCATGACAAATCCAAATTTACACATTATCATCCCACAAATCCAGCACTTCAAAGAATAATGGACAGGAAGCTACAACACAGGGAGGGAAACTACAAACCTAGAAAAAGCAAGAAAGTAGTTTTCCAAAAACTCCAAAAGAATACACTTACACAAACATAATTCCACCTCTAATAACAAAAATAACAGGAAGCAACAATTATTTTTCCTTAATATCTCTTAATATCAATGGACTCAATTCTCCAATAAAAAGACGTAGACTATCAGACTGGATACATAAACAGGGCCCAGAATTTTGCTGCATACAGGAAACACACCTCTGTGACAAAGACAGACACTACCTAAGAGTAAAAGGTTTGAAAACAATCTTCCAAGCAAATGGTCCCAAGAAACAAGCAGGAGTAGCAATTCTAATATCAAATAAAATTGATTTTCAACCAGAAGTTATCAAAAAAGATAAGGAAGGCCACTACATACTCATCAAAGGAAAAATGTATTAAGATGAACTGTCAATTTTGAACATCTATGCCCCAAATGCAAGGACATCCACATACATAAAAGAAACTAAAGTTCAAAACTTTACTATGCCTCACACAATAATAGTGGGGACTTTAATACCCCACTTTCAGCAATGGACAGATCACGGAAACAAAAACTAAACAGAGATACAAAGAAACTAATAGAAGTTATGAACCAAATGAATTTAACTGATATCTATAGAACATTTCATCCTAAAACAAAAGAATATACCTTTTTCTCAGCATCTCATGGTACCTTCTCCAAAATAGACTATATAATTTGTCACAAAACAGGTCTCAACAGATACAAAAAGATTGAAATAATTCCTTGTACCCTCTCAGATCACCATGGACGAAGGCTGGTCTTTAATAATGACAAAAACAACGGAAAGCCCACATACACATGGAAACTGAAAAATGCTCTACTCAATGACGACTTGGTCAAGGAAGAAGTAAAGAAAGAAATTAAAGACTTTTTAGAATTTAATAAATGAGGACACAACATACCAAAACTTGTGGGACTCCATGAAAGCAGTACTAAGAGGAAAACTTATAGCTCTAAGTGATTACAAAAAAAAAGAAAAATGGAGAAAGATTACACTAGCAATTTAACAGCACACCTGAAAGCATTAGAACAAAAAAGAAGCTAATATACCCAAGAGGAGTAGATGGCAAAAAATAATCAAACTCGGAGCTGAAATCAACCAAGTAGAAACAGAAAGAACTATACAAAATATCAACAAAACCAGGAGCTGGTTCTTTGAGAAAATCAACAAGATCAATAAACCTTTAGCCAGACTAATCAAAGGGAGCAGAGACAGTATCCAAATTAATAAAATCAGA
This sequence comes from Rhabdomys pumilio, assembly GCA_030674055.1. NCBI lineage: Eukaryota > Metazoa > Chordata > Mammalia > Rodentia > Muridae > Rhabdomys > Rhabdomys pumilio. The sequence continues at coordinate 31,706,126 of JANHMN010000012.1, forward strand.
ACTTAAAAGGGAGACATAACAGAAACTGAAGAAATAAAAGAAAATCATCAGATCCTACTACAAAGGCCTATTCTCAACAAAACTGGATAATCTGGATGAAATGGACATTTTTCTAGACAGATACCAGTTACCAAAGTTAAATCAGGAGCAGATAAACCATCTAAACAGTCATATAACCCATAAAGAAATAGAAGCAGTCATTAAAAGTCTCCCCACCAAAAAAAAGTTCGGGACCAGATGGTTTTAGTGCAGCATTCTATCAGACCTTTAAGAAAGACCTAATACCAATCCTTTTCAAACTATTCCACAGAATAGAAACAGAAGGAACACTACCTAATTCATTCTATGAAGCTATAGTTATGCTCAGACCTAAACCTCACAAAGACCCAACAAAGAAAGAGAACTACAGACCAATCTCTCTTATGAATATTGATGCAAAAATACTCAATAAAATTCTTGCAAACTGAATCCAAGAACATATCAAAACAATCATTCACATGATCAAGTAGGCTTTATCCCAGGATAGCAGGGATGGTTCAATATTTGGAAATCCACCAATGTAATCCACAACATAATAAATTCAAAGAAAAAAACCACATGATCATCTCACTAGGTGCCGAGAAAGCATTCGACAAAATTCAACATCCTTTCATGTTAAAAGTCTTGGAAAGATCAGGAATTCAAAGCACATACCTAAACATAGTAAAAGCAATATACAGCAAGCCAGTAGCCAAGATCCAACTAAATGGAGAGAAACTTGAAGCAATTCCACTAAGATCAGGGTCTAGACAAGGCTGCCCCCTCTCACCCTACCTATTCAATATAGTACTGGAAGTCCTAGCCAGAGCAATTAGACAACAGAAGGAAGTCAAAGGGATACAAATAGGAAAGGAAGAAGTCAAAATTTCACTATTTGCAGATGATATGATAGTATACTTAAGTGACCCTACAACTTCCACCAGAGAACTCCTAAACCTGATAAACAACTTCAGCAAAGTGACTGGATATAAAATCAACTCAAACAAATCAGTAGCCTTCCTCTACTCAAAAGATAAGCAGGCTGAAAAAGGAACTAGGGTAATGACACCCTTCACAATAGTCACAAATAATATAAAATATCTTGGAGTGAATTTAACCAAGCAAGTGAAAGATCTGTATAACAAGAACCTCAAGTCTCTGAAGAAAGAAATCGAAGATCTCAGAAAACGGAAAGATCTCCCATGCTCCTGGATCAGCAGGATTAACTTAGTAAAAATGGCCATTTTGCCAAAGCAATCTACAGGTTCAACGCAATCCCCATCAAAACTCCAAATCAATTCTTCAGAGAATTAGAAAGAGCAATTTGTAAATTCATTTGGAATAACAAAAAACCAAACAAACAACAACAACAACAACAACAACAACAACAGAAAACAGGATAGCGAGAACCATTCTCAACAATAAATGAACTTCTGGGGAAATCACCATTCCTGATCTCAAACTGTACTACATAGCAGTAGTGATAAAAACTGCATGTTCTTGGTACAGAGACAGGCAGGAAGATCAATGGAGTACAATTGAAGATCCAGAAATAAACCCACATATGTATGGTTATTTGATCTTTGATAAAGGAGCTAAAACCATCCAGTGGAAAGAGGACAGCAGTTTCGACAAATGATGCTGGATCAACTTGAGATCAGCATGTAGAAGAATGAAAATCAATCCATTCTTATCCCCTTGTACATAGTTCAAGTCCAAGTGGAAAAAGGACCTTCACATAAAACCAGATACACTGAATCTAATAGAAGAGAAATTTGGGAAGACCCTCGAATACTTAGGAACAGGAGAAAAATTCCTGAACAGAACACCAATGGCTTATGCTCTAAGATCAAGAATTGACAAATGGGACCTCATAAAATTGCAAAGCTTCTGTAAGGCAAAAGACACTGTTAATAAGATTAAACAGCAACCAACAGACTGGAAAAAGATCATTACCAATCCTAGATTCGATAGAGGGCTAATATTCAATATATACAAAGAACTCAAAAAATTAGACTCTAGACAACCAATTAACCCTCTCAAAAATGGGGTACAGAGCTAAACAAAGAATTCTCAACTGTGGAAATTTGAATGGCCAAGAAGCACCTTAAGAAATGCTCGACATTCTTAGTCATCAGGGAAATGCAAGTCAAAACAACCTGTGATACCACCTCACACCAGTCAGAATGGCTAAGATCAAAAATTCAATTGATGGTAGATGCTGGCGAGGATGTGGAGAAAGAGGAACACTCCTCCATTGTTGGTGGGGTTGCAAGCTGGTACAAGCACTCTGGAAATCAGTCTGGTGGTTCCTCAGAAAACTGGACATAGCACTACCTGAGGACCCAGCTATACCACTCCTTGGCATATACCCAGAAGATGCTCCAACATATAACAATGACACATGCTCCACTATGTTCATAGCAGCCTTATTTATAATAGCCAGAAGCTTGAAAGAACCCAGATGTCCTTCAACAGAGGAATGGATACATAAAATGTGGTACATTTACACAATGGAGTACTACTCAACTATTAAAAATAATGAATTCGAGAAATTCTTAGGTAAATGGATGGAACTAGAAAATATATGAGGTAACCCAATCACAAAAGAACACACATGGTATCTACTCACTGATATGTGGATATTAGCCCAAAAGCTTGAAATAGCCAAGATTCAACTAACAGACCACATGAAGCTCATGAAGAAGGAAGACCAAGTGTGGATGCCTTGGTCTTACTTGGAAGGAGTGACAGAATGCTCAAAGGAGCAAATATGGCGACAAAGTGTGGGACCAAAAGTCAAGGAGGGGCCATCTGGAGACCACTCTACCTTGGTACCCATCCCATGTGCAGTCAGCAAAGATAGACACTGATATGGATATCAGGAAGTGCATGTGGACAGGAGCCTGATGTAGCTGTCTCTTTGGAGGTCTGCCAGAGCCTGACATACCCATAGGCGGAAGCTTGCAGCTACCCATTGATCTGATCAAGGGCTCCCAATGGAGATGCTAGAGGACTGAAGGAGCTGAAAGGGTTGGTGGCCCCAAGAAGAGAGCAACAGTGCCAACCAACCAGAGCTCCCTAAGGTCTAATCCACCAGCCTGGGAGCACAAAGGGAGGCACCCATGTCTTCAGCTGTAAGAGGGTAGGGAGGGAAGAGGGGAGTGGACGGGAGTGGGGGCACACTTTGTGAAGGCAGGAGGGGGGATGGGATAAAGGGTTCCTGGGTGGTGGGGGGAATGGGGTGAGGGGATAAAATCTGAAATGTAAACATAATATCCAATAAAAAAAAACCAACAAAGTTACAGACGAAAACTCAGGCCTAAACTATCCAGTGTAAATCACCGCAGGGAAATTAAAAAATAAAATACAGATGTACCATGTACTGGTTATCTGCTTAATAGAAACAACTTAGAAAACTTAAGTCTATGGTAGGTACAGAAGTAATTCTAATTTACATAGGAAAATTCAAAATTACCAAATTAAGTATCATCATTTCTTCCTATATGTTAGTTTGTGGTTCTGATTCATAATATTGTGTCTATATAGAGATTCTATAGACTGAGAGGCAGAATCAATATGCTTTCAAGTTTTCTAGCAGTTTGAGAATCCCCTGCAAAACAGAAACCAAAAAATGAGTGTCTTAGAAGTTGCTGTGTTTTCTCTCATTTTTTCATCTCTTTATTTTTCCCCTTAAGTATACTTCTTTTTTTAGGTCTCTTAACTACCACTCTATCCAGTGTTACAGACAAGACCTTTCTTTCTCAGTTCCCAGATGGGATATCTGTATTCTTATTATGGTGAAGAAACACATGGTAAGTGTAGATGTCACATTAAGTCTCTGGAAATATGTGCAAGATGGGCTTTCAGTTGTCTATGTGATCACATTTCTATTGGGAAAAAAGATTTGGTGTAAGTTGTTTGGCTCTTTGTGATTTTACAGATATCAAGAGGAAAAGGCATAAGTGCTATATTTTTCCCTAATAGTCAACATCAGTTAGATCTAAGCTTTCATTATTTTTTAAACTGATGTATAATGTAGTCTACCATCTTCTTTTATTGCAGAACTAAAGAAGAGCCCCTACATCTTGTTTCTGTTGATTTTGTTAATATGATATGACGATGTGTTATTCCTCATTTTCACTAAACTGTGGCCACATAAAGCCAAATGCAGAACTAACACACACCATTCATACCAATCTTTCTGCTATTCCATTTCTGACTTCATCTCTCTCCATCTTGCCTGTTAACATGCATTGTGTAATTTGTAGTCTTTGCTCCCCCCACACACCATTGTCTGAGTCTCTATTGTGCTTAAATCCCATGTGTTCTTTGAAGATTGACAACAGGTTCCATTTACTGAGGAATAACTTGTATGTGTTTTGTCTTGCTAGAAATATTAATGGAGACACAGTTTCATAGGCAAAGTATACAATATGAATGATGAATTATTTAATTCTGCTGTTATATACCTCTGTCATTCCCTAGGTCATGTTTACCTAGACTGTAGGTTCTGATTCACGTTCTATCCATTCTTGTATCCTCCATGGCTACCATCATGTTTGATTCAATAAACATTTGTAGAATAAATGAAAACAAATATTTCCCAAGGCTACCCAGGACTGCCTGAATCCATCTCCCATGCTCTTCACAAATGACCACATTGGAAATAAGGCTAATTCCTACAGAGACTCTCAATAAAAATTTTTTTCTTTTCTTTGTCTTTATTGCCTTTTAGGATATCACCAACATGGGAGAATTCTCTTATGTCTTATTCAAAATGCTGTTTCTTCCACCTTCATATCATTCACACCAGAATATTTTTGGTGACCCTTACTTCTCATTAGCCCCTTGAGCTGGATTTTCTTAAAATGAAAGAATACTGCAATCATCAATGCACTCAGAACTTAAGCAATCTACTAAGAACAATGTGATGGTTAATGTAGCTTTATTGTGGTCCCTGTAGTGTCAGACATTTCATATGAGTTACATACTTTATGGTTCCATAAATAGTAGATAATATTATGAACAATTTCGACACAGGAACACCAAGGTTCAGAAAGGTAAAAAGTCCATGATCATAATTCTTACCTGATAGATTTGAGATCCAAGCTGGTTTCTTCATCTCTCCAGAACACATTATTTTGTTTGTTCAAATAACAGGGATATTTAGTTTCTATTTATTTATATTAGGACTTTTGTTTCCATTTTTAAAACTGTATCTCTGTAGATATGTATTTCTCACAAATGTCAAAACCTTGTTTCAGATGTCTTCTGAAAATATAGTACCGTTAATAAACAGGCCATTTTCCCTTCTCTAAGCTGACATGTCTGACTGGGGAATCTAAGAGAATTGGCAGTTATTGAATGGTGTGTGCTTTCTTCACTGTTCTCAGAAGAAACATTCATTATCCCTTGATCCAAACAAAGGGAGCACCTAATGCTAAAACTTTGCCTTGCCTTCAGCCTCGTGCAAGGAATTTAATTCTTGGCTTATTTCAAGAAATCTACCAACACATCTTTCAGTACTTTAATTCGGAAACTTTGCTGAAGAAATTGCTAACCTTGGGTGTCTGGGCCTCATCAGAAGTTAAGTTCTATATCTACTTATGAGTTACATTTCATATCTCAATTTATTAATGACTGTCAGATGCCAAGGAACTATTCAACACACCATTCAACTTGTGCCTGTTAACTCTGTTAATCTTAGACATGCACAGAATATTCCACAACTTGCCATCATTTTGTAAATTATTGCTATCAATTTTGATGAAAGAAATAAGGTGGAGATCTCTGAAACTGTTTCCAAGGAGGGAAGTGAAATGAAGTGGTGATAAAATAATAAACAGAAGAGACATGTAATCACCATATGTAGTGTCTTGCAAAGATTAAATATGCATGCCATCCACAGACACACACAAGTTAGAGGTTATGCACTAAATTATAAGGAAGCACACATGAATCTGAGACAAAGGGCAGTAAACTGAACAAAAGGCAAAAGTAAATGGACCATTTCAAATTTAAACTCTTCTCCTCCTAAAGCCAAATTTTCTCAACCTTTGTTAATGGGTATGACCCACAAATGTGTTCCAGAATCAAATCTATTTAATAAAGGAAGAATTCTTTACTGTAGTCATGAATACCCAATACCCAATTAGCATATGATAACCAGAGAAATCCTCCATAATACTGTATAGCCATCCAACACCAAACATTGGTGATACATTTAAATGAGATTGTTTGCTATACATTTTGAGGCATAGTGCTAATTTTTTAAGTTTAGTTGAGAAAACGTCCCTGAGATAGTTCATCAGTTACAGAGGGCATGTGGTTTTAAGGGTTGGTATTTGAGGGTACAGAGATGGCCAACTCTTGGGGTCATTTGCTGCTCTTCTGCAGGACATTGGTTGCTTTCTCAGCCAAAAGCCTGCAAGGGCTTACAGTGAAATATCGAAATATCAGCTTTTTTTTTTTTTTTTTTTTTTTTTTAAAGTTCAACTCAAAGAGTTCTGTGTGTTTTATTTGCTCATGTCAAGGTTTCACTGTAAAATTCTCACTCTCCTGAGGCCTCTTTTGTAGTTTAGACTTGAGTTAAACAGGCTATCTTCCTGCCTCAGCCTAGCACACACTATGATGACAATCATAGGTTGGGTTGTACTTTTCACTAAGAATTATGGATATCTTTGGATTCTACAATCTTTTCTTTGTGTTTATTTCTAAAATATATGTAAGTTTTTACATTTGCTTTCTGAATAATTTAGAGTGAATATAGCAGTACTATACATCTCTAACGTTTATTTTTGCCTATTATATTAATGGGTTCTGAGACTCTTTACTTTAATGGCCACCTTTTCTTCATATGCTTAGCTTCATACTGAAATACTGAAATCAAGTTGGGCATTTTTTGTATAGTTCTCTTTGAGTTCCTTACCCCAGCTCCATTGCCTATCCTATATCAATGTCACAGTCTTCTTTACTGAAATCCACGAGCTCAGGTTTAAGCAAGAAGTGTGTAGATGGATTTCTCTCAATTTATCTTCTTTGTCAGGACTAGGTTTCTTGCCTTATTTCCTTAGATTTTCCATATAAATTTTAAGGCAATATTTTTACATCTACAAAACTATTTTAGGGAAATCAATAGAATTTGTATTAAAACTCTGTTTCAATTTCAGATTTCCATCTTTACTTATTTTATTCCTTTCCAAATGTTTTGTCTGCTTTATCAAACCATCGTACTTCTGCATTTTTATATTCACACTTATTTTGCTGTTATTGACTTCAGATGTTATTGTATTTTTATTTTAAACATCCACGAGCTCAGTGCTACGTATAGAATCATGAATGTTTAATGCTTTATGATATGTTTTGCAATCTTGCTGAATGGACTTATTAGTTCTAGAAATGCCATTTTTCAAATAGGAACAGCCTGTCTGTCTTTTCAATTGATATGGATTTTATTTCCTTTTTGGCCTAACAGGCTAGGTAGATTTGAGAATAATAATAATAAAAAGAAGAAGAATAAAGAATAGCGTGAGCAAAGCCAGTTTTCTTGTACTGAATTTTGGTGAGATACATTTGGTTTGTGTTATTAAGTGTAAGATAAATTGCGCGTCTTTTCTGCAAGCTTTAATGAGGACTTCCATCCTTTCCATTTAAGTTTTTCTCTATTTTTACTCTGAAGAGTATCATGTTTTGCTAAATCTGGAGGGATGTTGTTTTGTATATAATATTTTTCCATTTGACCTGGATATGTGATAGAATACAATGGGTCATTTTTTTTGAACATAAAGTTCTGTGTTGTGGGGAAGTGAAGCTCATTTAGTCTTAAAGACAGAGAGCTTTGTGAAAAACTTTTGCTGAAGTCTGACTCTGACTCAGTTCAGACACCTAGTGTTTTGAGTATATTGGTCTGCAGCTTTCTACAGACTGAATTTCATTACCTAGATTTGACTTTAGGTTAACACTAGAGTTCTAATCTAACTAGGGAGATGTTTTATGCTCTCTGTTTTCTGAAAAAAAATGTTATATAGAAACTTAGCTAATAAAATTGCCAGTGTCTGCAGATTCCTGTGTTTGAATTTGTTAAAATTAAAAAAAATACTAAATTTTCTTTATTGTTACAATTATTGGCTCACTGTACATATTTCAGATTAGAGGAAGAGTCATTGCATTTTGCCAGGAATAGATCCATTTCCTCAAATTCATGCTAATGACACATGTGGTGTTGCTTGCTGTGTCACCTCATCATCTCTTCAAGGTATGCAGGGTCCATGGCTCTACCACTACTACATCCCAGATGTGCCACTAATGTCACTTTTTTTTTTTACTTGAATGACTTGTTTCATTGATTTTTCTTTTTCATAGCTCTCTGTATTTTAATTTCTTTAAACATTTTCTGCCTATCATTATCATTTTATTCTGTCTGCAGACTTGTTTATCTCTCTTCATTTTCAGCATCCACGCAGTAGGCATTTGAAATATTAATTTGATTTTTTTTCTGTTGTAGAGTATGTATTTAGTTGTACCCACTAAAACGTAATATTCACTTTCTCTCTGTGTGTCTATGTGTCTCTCCCTCCATCCCTCTGTTTCTCTGTGTCCGTTTCTGTCTCTCTCTCTGTCTTCTCTCTCTCTTTCTCTCCTCTGGGGACTATTTGTTTCCAGTCATCAATTACTCAGAATTACCTTAGTTAGTAATGTCCAGGAATCCAACTCAATTTTGTAAAAAAACAAAAACCAAACCAAACCGAAACAAAACAAACAAACAAACAAACAACAACAACAACAAACCCAGAGCCTGGAATTTGATTCACTCCTTAACTCAACAAGGCTAGTGAAGGAGTTTGACTTCTGATATAAGACTGTAATGGTTTCAAAGCAGATGCTAAATCGGAAAAAAAGCACCTCCCAGTTTCCCTTTCCCCAGTTTACTATGTACGCAGGCCGAGTTGACAGATTCTGTAGAGAACAGAAGTTTTGCTGCTGCTGGAGCACCTGGAAGATTTCAGAAATGTGGCCATCATGAGTTGTGGAAGTAGGAAATGTGAATGCATGAGAGAAAATGAATTACAGAGAAAGAATGTACTGTCTACTAAGTCAGTGTGTGTGTGTGTGTGTGTGTGTGTGTGTGTGTGTGTGTGTGTGTG
>JANHMN010000012.1:31715299-31731915 GCA_030674055.1 Rhabdomys pumilio
TGTGTGTGTGTGTGTGTGTGTGTGTGTGTGTGTGTGTGTGTGTGTGTAGGATGTATTAGCTAACTTATGGTGCTCTTCCCCACCACTCCAATGTTGCTGGCACAGATAAAGGTTGATAGGAGAAATTACCTGAAGCTTCAGATCAATGTAACTAGTGATTAGCCAACTATTTAAGAATGAGCGTATGCTGTTTGTTTGTTTGTTTGTTTTGTTTTGTTTTGTTTGGCTTGGTTTGGTTGTTTTGGTTTGCTTTTGTTGCTATTGTTGTTGTTTAAAGCAATCTGACACAGACTGACATAAACTATCATGGAAGAGGATAACTAAATGAAAAGTTGTTTTTATCAGATTGGCCTGTGGGAATATATGTGTTAGATTTTCTTGATTGGTAATTGATGAAGAATGGACCAACCCAATGTGTGCAGTGCCATCCTTGGACAGGTACAAGTATCAACCAGGGGAAGCAAGATGCTGATAGAACATCTCTTTACAGGCTTTGCAACTAGTAGATGCATGAACTACTACTTCTACTTTCATTTCTATAGCCTGACTGTGGTACCTACACATGGCAGCTTAACTACTTAAATTGGCCAGGAAACACTTGAATCACAACTTGGCTTAGAAAATTAGAATTTAAGCTCTAACTCACCCCTAAAATGTACAAGACCTTTTTAAGATTTTAGATCAATAGTATGAAGACTGTAAAATTTGATTTCTATATGTACAGATTGACTTCAGTGTCTCATAGAAATACATTAAGTGGTAACTTAGCTTTGTATTAGGGACTGATCATTTGAGTTTATTTTTTAATCTCTTCTATTGAACTCTATTTTCTTAGAGATAAGAATATCTTCTTGTTAAACTTTTGATCTCTGCAATTACAACACATTGCTTACCAGAGAGCAGAACGTATATGCAGGATATATTAATGTAATAAATCTCAGCCAACATTATTGAATTTTATGTCTTATAGGTTCAACTACATGATGAGGTGGTAACTACTTGAGTTGAAATCATTTAACCCCTGCCTTTTCCCCCAAAGTATTGCATACTATTCCTTCAGCCATTGCCCATTGTAGTACAAAATATTTATGCATCAAACATGCCCATCCTGCTAAAATATATTGCCAGTGTTGAAAAAGTCGTGATGACTCCCAATAGTCTTTCTATACAGAAAACTTTGAAATGATTGATTGATCAATCAGTCAGTGTGAAATCTTAAATCTCAGTGCTGGAGAGAACTCAGTGGTTAAAGAGCAGTGGCTCCTCTTGGAGAGAAACTGGGTACCTTTCTCGTCCCACATGGAAACTCACAAACTTGTGGAACTCCTTTTCCAAAGAATCTGACATTCTCTTCTGTCTTCAACATGCACTACAGATATTGTGTGCATTTACATCCATGTACACAAACATAGCCAAAGTAAAAAAAAAAAAAAAAAGCCTCTCATTCTCCTCACTAATAAACAACTGGAATGAGCCATATCTTACCAGAGTTTCCAGAGTTCAGTGGCCTGAAGTAGTGTAGAAATATTTTTGTTGTTGTTGTTGTTTTTTTTGTTGTTGTTGTTGTTCACACAGTTCTAGCTACTTTATCCAAAAAGAACAGTGCTAATCTCTGAAAAGGGATGCTGTCAATTAATTTTCTCATCTGCCTTTGTAAATCAACACCATGCCAAGTCTATCATGCATTGATTATTTTTTATTATGGACAATGTGGACACAGAGGCAAATAGGAAACTTGATGAAGTAGTTCATAACAACAGTTCACAAGAGAAGAAATTAGGTCCTGACAGTGCATGTTATTACCTACCAGTTCAGAAAGCACACTGTAATAATGTCCTCCTTGAACCTCATTATGTTAAAAGAAACCAATATATTCCCGAATACTCTGCAAACACATGGAATAATACATGGAATTATGAATGGCTGTCATTTTGTGAGGACTGGAATTAAAAAACAAGAACAGCAGACAAGGAATTTTGCCTAAGTCCCTGAACTTTTTTCTGTTGTTACAGGAATTTCAGCCATGTAAATATAATTTGGGTAGGCTTTCAAGTCTCAGCTATTGATTTCATATCGGTTGACCTCATTTGGTAAGTAAATCATCCCCTAGAAAAGCAACTCTTGATTGAAAGTCCCTAATATGTGGATAGAGCAATGGTTAAGGGTAACAGAAGTCACTCTGCACAGGTAGTCAGGCAGAAGCTCTCTCCTCTCAACAAAAGCAGATGTGGACCGACATTTTATACAATGTGAACTCTGGTCAGATTTTATTCAACACACTAAAATGTAAAAAATAAAAACATACTGCAGATATGTGAAAGTTAAGAGACTTCACATTGAACATATTCACATTGCAAACATTTCTTCCGAGTAGAAAAACATCACAAGATAGACCTTGGTATCCCATGACCAGTAAGTATCTGACCACAAATCTGCACAGATTTAGAAAAAGCATACAAAGCACCTATTAAGGGAGATTTTCACCTGTTGCGAACAGAAGAATTTCTGCGTGGTGTTTCTTTTGGGCACAGTCCTGGAAATTACGGTTGTGACTGTGGCAACTGAGGACTGGGGTATGGTAGGAGAGAGTGTATGGTGAAACCCTGACATATATCAGTCAAATGAGTTACTGTTTCTTCCCACAGGCAGATGGAGGAGCTGTACAGCCATCTTGACAGAATATAGTGCAGGGGAGAATTTCTGTACAGATTTTGTCTGGTTGCTTCTGAGATTCAAGTGTTATCGATCCGTGTCTTTTTGGTTCATTTGACCATAATAAACCAAAATGTGTGTGTAAAGTTGCTGAGGCGGTCAATAGACAGATTCCCATCTGGTCTTTTTCTGAGAAATTTTTCTGTCTCATCACTTTTTTTCTAAAACCAACTGAAAAGAGAGTTTCAGCTGAGTGGTTTTGTTGTTGTTGTTGTTATTGTTGTTAGTTTTCCTCTGCATTTGCTTTTCATTTTCCCCATGTCGCCTATTTCTGCTATTATATAATTATTGCAAATTATAGACTTTTTCTTATGTATTAACTAGAAATTGACTTGAATAGACATATTTACACACGTAGTCAATACATATTTAATTTATCAACAAATAACTATTAATATTTTATTAATAATGCTAATATTAATAATAATGATGATGATTAATAATAATTATCTAAAAGTGTGGAAATATGTGTTCCAACCATGTAGTATAGAGGCAAGATATGTCTGTCTTGTTATCACATTGGGATTTGATGAAATTGATTGAAAGACATAATTTTTATTGCAAGGTATAAGGCATAGTGATTGACTACTCATGCTTCAGAGTGTCTGTGTTGAACACTGATCTTTAGCTTAATGTCTACACAATCTCAGACATCACTTTTTGTAACTTTGTGTCTTGGTTTTTTATATAAATTCAACAGTGAAGTAAATATTACTATTGGAAGTTTGGTGTGAAGAGGTAGATGGTACAACGTAGATGCATTATATTTGTGTAAATACAGGGAAAACAAGAAGAGATTTTTAAGGACCAGAAATGGTTCATTAATAGTGAGGTAGGCACTGTAGATTCTCAGTAAACAAAAGGCAAATTTGTAATAATACTGCCTTATAACAGGTAATCAACTAAGACAAGAACCACTTTAATTTCACAGTTATAAGTGTCCTAAAAATACCTAAACAGAAATATTACTGTTGAGCAGTGTAGATCAGAAGACAGAATCTTGATTAGAGACAATGCTTTCAGGTTATTATAATCTGAAGATTGAATTTATATGAATAGAAATGTCAATCTAGATGCAAGGCTTGGAACACAACTTTTTTTTCTTATATATTATTTATTTTTATTTTTTAAATTTATTTTTTATTGGATATTTTATTTACGAGATAGCCCTAATACCCAGTCCATCACTTGGAACGCAACTTTTCAATCCCTATTATAAACATATGTACCCTCTCACTAAATATTAAGAAAACATATTTTGGTTGATAAATAGAAAGAACAAATGTAGACTATCGATTGACCACTCCTGGCAACACTGGGAATCACGGTATCCCTAAAATGTATGATAAAAACTGTTTACTCTTGAGCTCCACTACCATGGAAGGGAGTACAGCCTGACACTGCCTATGGCAGGAACCTGAAGCTGGATGGCTCAGAGTCATAGGGTAGAACCAAACACAACCGCCAATAAAGGCAATGAAACTATTCCTAATGACATTCTGTTATACTCATAGGATAACGAATAAGGATCCATGCCCAGTCCAGTCATCATCAGAGAGGCTTGTTCCATCATTTGGTGGTAGCAGATACAAATACTCAATGGAAAACATTAGGCTCAATTCAAGAAAACCTTCAGAAGATGTAGAAGAATTGTAGAAGCCTGAGGGATCAAAGACAACAGAAGAGGCCCACAGAATCAACTAAGCAGGGATCACGGGTCTCCCAGACTAAATATGAAATCACAACAGTTACAAGGGTCTACCATAGGTCCTGTGTATACATGCTTTGGTTATTTAGCATGGGGTTTGTGAGACTACTAATGATGGATGTGGAGGTGTCTCTGACTCGTTAACCTGCTCCTACTAGGTGGCTTTGTCCAGACTTGATAGAAAGATTTGTGTTTAGGCTTATTGCATCTTGCTATGCTGCACTCAGTTGATATCCCTGGGAAGCCTTCATTTTTATGAAGGGAAACAGTGAATCTTGGGGAGAGGGGAGGTGATGGGAATATGAGGGAGTGGAGTGGAGGTAGGCCACAGTCAGGATGTATTGTATGAGAGAAGAAAAAAGAAAAAAGGAAAAAAATTCTTTCTATTCTGTAAGGCACAAACTGAGATTAAATAATATATGTAGTGTCCATGAAAGTTCCAGTTCTATGTGATGCTCTCATTCAAGCTAAATAACTTGATGTTCAACAGGAAGTAATCACCAAACAAAAATTTGAGGAGGCTCTAAAGAAAGCCATAAGGATGTGGTTTAGAACCCATGTTTTAGAATATTCTACTATTGTTAACAATCCAATCTTTCTTTCAATGAACTTAGAAATATTCTAACTAAGTGGCACACCAATCAAATTACACATTCAGAAAGTGATGTGAGAGTGGCTGAAGTTATAGACATACTGAGGGTGGCAGTTGGCTTGATTGTTTTTCACTGAAAGAGTCTCTTCTCATCACCAGTCTGCCATTCACAAGCTCCATGGCTTTAGGAAATAAATGTCACATACCTAAGGCTTGCTTGTCTCATTTATTGGAAAAATCCATTGAGAAGAAGAGCCTACATAATATATGCAAAAGTACTTTGTAAGACACAATACAAATTTCAGTTATTAATGACAGACTCAGCCTAGTCTGAATAGGAAAAGCTTTCAGCTTCTCTTTCTAAATCATTCATATTTTTTGCAGTCAGGACCGGAGACAAAAACAACCCAGTGTTTTATTAAACATGAGACTCTCAATATTCTCTTTCAGAGTCAATGTACAGACATACTTGACTACCTATTAGTTTAAAGAAAAATGTAGGCATTAGCAGCTCATTTTGGTTGTAAAATTGGTTACTTAACATAGAACCACACTCTAATTTGCAGGATGTTTATCACAATTTAGCGGATTGTCGACAATCACCTCCTTTTTAGAAATTTATTGCTCTGTTTTACACTAGCTGTATAATATTAGCCATAAATCCACAAGTAATATTATGCCTTTTTCAATTGATTAAACTGAAATCATGGATGCAAATTAAATGTGGGTGATTACATTTCATTGCTGACCTATATCACATAATTTATGTGGAATACATTTAAAATGGGAAGAAGTACTTAGAACATTTGAGAAGTAAATCCACACTCTGTCCCCGAATATTATCACTTGTTTCCACTCTAGTTTCTCTCTGAAATATCACATGAAATTGATGAAGCACTTTGGAAGCTAAATGATCTCTGTAGATGGGAATCTGTTATATTAATGGTGCCTGGCACATGGTAGTCAATAATTGGCAAATGTTTTGCATTTGTTTCTGTGATTTTGTAGGAAAGACCAGGTTATAACTTAGAATCCAAAGCAGCCCATGTTTTGCCACCACATCACATAAGTCAGAGGTTTACAATGAGTTTTGCTTTAATAAGTCAGAGTGCTATCAGAGTGAATTATTATTATCATTGCTGTTTGGACTGTTGCTGTTGTTGTTGCTGCTGTTATATTGAAATGTTTATTTGGGGAATTAATTTTGTAATATAATGACATACTCAATTCAGGTTGTAAAATTTCTCTTTTTACCACCAACATTTTAAAACTTCATTATAAATCTGTGAGGATATTAAAAAATATATTTTATGTTAGAATTTCCAGTAGACACTACAAATAATAAATATATAACAAAGCATTTATTTCCAGCATATTTATATTTCATAAATGTCTCTTCCACCTGAGGACTTTACTGAAGGAGGCAGAGGCAGGAGGGTCATGAATTCCAGGCCAGACTGAGCTATACATTTAAGCCAGGAAGTGGTGATGAGTGTCTTTAATCTCAGCACTCAGAAGGAAGAGATAGGCAGAGTAAATTCTTAATAGAATCTATAAGAGAAATCCTTTTCTTACATTGTCCAGGCTCTAGAAGATCTGTGGTTTCTCTATAAATGTATATAGGCATAATATATACATATATTATTTCCTCTATCTGTAAAAACACACATATACACATTCTTTTATATATACTAATTATATGTTATCTAATTAGTAACTATAATATATATATATATATATATATATATATATATATATATACATACATAAAATTAGCAATTAGCTATTTAGTTTATTAGTTTGAGAAAGAATCTTACCATGCAGCTCAACTTGGACTCCAACCAAACACTGTCCTCTAACCTCAGCCTCCTAAGTACTGAGATTAAAACAAAAACCCATCTTGTATCTTTTAGGGAATCTATAGTCAACAATCTACAGATCACCAAGGTATATGTTCAAATCTTAGTTTCTGCTTTCGTTGTTGTGTGCTTTTTTGTGTCCTTGGGTCTTTCCTTTTAACAGGATATTTAAAAATATTGTGTATACCCTGATAATCTTTAAAAAAAATATTGTTATATCAAGATACTTTTCAGCAGGAATAATGTCTTAAGGGTAAGATGTTGCCCATCAGAGGATTGCTTAATCTTCTGAGGATCCAAATTAATTAAAAAGGATAAACCTTAAGATAAAAGGTGTTCCCTGCTCCTCAAAAGCAGCTTCCTGAGAAAATATTTCCTTGGGTTTAATATATAGAAGGTGAGATAGCTGAGATTCATGGGGCCAGGCTACATCCCCAACTGGGCAAGTGAACTTAACAATGGTGTATATGTTGTCAATGTTGTACTGATTTTGAAGTCAAGAAATATCCTAAACTGAGTATGTCATTGATAGAAACATATGGTATGTTCTGAGTACCTATAGAGAAGACCTTAGAAGCCGTTCAGGTGAAACCTCGGTTGCAATCGATATTCCAGATATTGGAGATGCAAGGTTCATGGGCTATTCACAAAAGTGAGTTGCTGGTATGCATTGGAATAGTGATGACTTTAGCTGAAATACCAACAAAGGGGAGATTAAAAACCTATAGAGACTACCTCCAGTAGATAGGCATGGCCCATAGTTGAGGGATGGGACCACCCTCAAAGTTCAAAATTTTTAACCCAGAAATGTTCCTGTCTAAAGAAAAGACAGAGAAAAAAATGGAACAGATATTGAACAAAAGGTCATCAAGAAACTGCCCCACCTAGAGATCCATCCCAATCTGAGACATCAAATTCTGATACTATTGCTGATGCCAAGAAGCACTTGTTGACAGAAGCCTGATATGGTTGTTCCCTGAGAGGTTCTACCAGCACCTGACCAATACAGATGCAGATACAGCCAACCATTGGACTAAGCCTGTGGACCCCGATGGACAAGCTAGAGGAAGGACTGAAGAAGCTGACAAGGATTGCAACTGCATAAGAAGAACAATATCAAATACCTGGACTACACTGAGGTCCCAGTGACTAAACCATAAACCAAAGAATATACAACAGATACATATGTAGCAGAGGATGGCCTTTTCTAACATCAGTGACAGGGGAGGGAGGCTTTATGCCACAGTGTAGAGGGATGCTAGAGAAGTAAGCTGGGAATGGGTGAATGGGTGGAGTAGCAATCTCATAGAAGCTAAGTGGAGTGGGAAGAGGGGGAATGGAATGAGGGGTTGTGTAGGGGTAACAAGGAAGGGGACAGCATTTGAAACATAAACAAATAAAATTATTATTAAAAAAAAAAGAAGAGAGGAGGCGGTGTGCTCTATGTGACAGACTCAGAAAGAGTGGAGCTTCCCACATTCTTTGAAGTCCAAATTTTATTATTATTCCAGATGATGGACTTTGGCACATCAAAATTTGGCGTTTTTCTTACAATAATTTCATTTTATTTGATCCAATAATTTAATTGCTGTGCATCTGTTATTTATTATAGAGTAAGAATTTTTACTCTGTTAGAAGTATGTTAACTACTATGTTTGAATTATGTAACTTGTTTTTAATTTTATAGGAGCCCACAATTAAGAACCTGACTTGTAGATTATTGTGAATTTTAAAGACTAAGCGCTCTTTCAAATTAGACTATATTTTACATTATGAGATAAATAAACATGAACTTTTAAAGAAGAAGAATTTTAAAGATACTTTCCATAATCACATGCATTAAATATTTTCCTTCTTGAAAGGTAACATACTTAAATATCTTGGTGACCAGATGTGAAAATTGTTTGTTGAAGAGCCATTCTTTGCCTCCTATATGTCTAAGAGAAGAGCTAGAGAGACTGGGCATGTATAGCAAAACAGAATTTGATGGAGATGACTGCTGTACATATGAGCTCATGCTTGCTATGAGAGCAGACATAAGACCTGGATAAGTTTACTCCACCCAAATCTCAATATGAATAACAGAGAGGCCCATGACATCCTACCATTAGCTATGGCATTATTGGAAGCTTATGATTTCTGGCAGAGGGGGAGTCATTTTATTCAGGGATACAGTTCCTAAGAGGCTCCCTAAACTCCCTGTACTCATACATACAGGTAACACTAAGTATATTCAAAGGACTTCAAAAGAGAATATATGGAGTTAAAGAGAAAAGCCTGTTTGTTGGGATGGTGAAAGAATTGTAGAAGAGCCACAGGGTAATAAATTTAATCAAAACACACTATACTCATGTATAAAATTCTCAAATGTGAAGAAGAAAAATGTTCAGACAGAAGTCATTGTTATATATATCTGTGTCAATAAATGCATGAAATGTGATGAGTTTTGTGATTTCAGTGTAGCACCACTGTTTCTAAATCTACAAAACAGTTAAACATTGGTCTAATCAACATAATCAATATCTGATAACACTATCTACTCTTTCAAGGCCTTGAATGTTCTCCATTTGGTATTTTATTTAACTAAAGAAGCTGAAAAATATCAGATGCCATTTTTCACATAAATAAATGAAAGATATAAAAACATTTTAATACTTCAGAAAAAATAAAGAGTATTACATGTATCAAGTATCAAATTTGTAGTACTTTGTTTACAAAATATATTTTTAGAAGCATTTCTTTAACATAACATGTTTGGAAGAAGAGATCATTGTACTAAGAGAAGTAAGCAAAGTATAAATAGAAAAGAGGAAAAATCCAACAAGATCACAGTCTTGTGTGGAAGATCAAATAATGGGCCAATGAAAACTGACTAGTAGATACTAGAATTTGGGGAGTATGAAACCAAGAAGGATGGGAGAAAATTAATCAACAGACTCTAAATTATAGTTAGGAGTCATAATTTCTGTGCTATTACAAAATATGGTGACAGTAAAAATAACCAGGTCTTCTATATTTCAAAATGTTGAATAGAAAGATTTTGAAATTATTACTAAAAGTACTGTAAAGGCATAAATCCTATTTAAAATGTTAATATAGTAATTATATAAGCATATAATTAGTGTGCTATACATTAGTAAATCTAGTATCTAGGAGTCTAATCTTATTTTAAATATTATACATCACATGTATGTTACAAAATATTAGATTGTACCCTTTGCATTATGTGAGAAAAGCAACCAGGTCAAACACAAAATAAATGTGTTCTTACTCATGCTAAAATAAACCTGGGAGTTAATAATAAAGCATCACTCAACTCTTGCTTATAATATTAATTTATTTTGTAATAGAATCATTTTATTGCAAGAGAAGTCATATTGCCTGCAAACTATCAAAGACCTTGTAGTATTTCAAATTATAAGATATTTTTCTACATGTGGTTATTTATTCTGTGTAGTATCTTATGATTTATTTCTTTTTATAGAACGCTATCTGAAATCTATAGAAATTAATAGACCATTCAAAGTAGGCAGTTAAGTCTGAAGATCTTTATAGCTATAGACCTCTGCACTCTAATTTTTTTTTACTACTCTAACCATACACACTGATGTATTGGGAACATAAAATGTGACATTATTTAGGTTGGGTTATTTACTAATCTAAATGGTTTGGTAACAATGACAACATCAAAAGGGTAAAGTTAGAATGACAAAGGAAGTCTGCACTAGGGAAATAGTCAAAGGCAGTGACACATGGAATGGATAACCAGCCTGTGGTGAAAGGGCCAGGATGCTCTAAGCCCAAATTGCCACATTCAGCACAGCTCCATCCAGAGATGGATCTGTCTGAGGCAGCAAGAGAATGAAGCAAAGGCAAAGAGACATAGAAGAACTCGGCTGGAGTGGACTTCCATCTCTGATGGAAAAGCATATTATCCCAGAAGTTTACTGTAATTATTCAATACAGTTAAGCTAGAGGCAGGGGTTTTGCACACAGATGAACAAGGAGATGTGGTTATTTCATACAGGTAAAGAAGAAAATAGAGTTTGTTGTGTATAGGTAACAGATCAAGAAGACAAGTTTAGCTAATCATGGTAGGAGCTACCTCATTAGGGGAGCAGTCTTCAGGCCGTAAATATCTAAGAAGATAGTGCTATGGCTGACATCTTCTAAAAACTATCAATGTCTATACTTGGAACAGAAAAAGGCTTTGCCATTTTTATAGCCTTTCCCCAAGAGAAAGACCTTGCCATTTTTCTATAGGTCTGAGAATATAGGCTCCTTGACATGGATAGTTTGTCATCAAGCACACGTTACTCAGAAGTTCACACACTCGAGGCTTTTGTTGACTCCCCACAACAAATAATTATTTTTACCTTAGAAAACAAACAAACAAAAAAATCATAAACAAAACCAAAATCAAACCAAACCCAGATTTAAGCATGATTGGTGTCTTGTGATTTTTTGTACATTAAAGAAGAAAGTTTGCATAACTATTAGCTGCTACAAAGGCAGGCTTTATATGTGGGCAGGAACAAAGTAAGATAGAGAGACTGCTCAGTCTCTGTTCTATGTTGCCTATATATGAACGCAGTCTAAGTAGTTAGACATCTGGCACAGGCTTCAGTTGTGATTGGTAGAGGCAAAGACATTTGTTGAGTGGTACCATCCTAAAGCTGGGCTAATTAGTGCAAATGCAGTTTCTTTGTAAATATTGAAGTCATAACTTGATCTGGTGAAATCCTTGTTAGAAGTTAATACAAAATTTTGGTTGTAATTATTTCTACTTCAAACCAGAAATATAAGCCAATTAAATAAAAATCATACGGTGTTTCTATCTTTATAGTAATGTCACTTAACTAATTTTAACAAACATATTCCTGTTAATTCAAGTCTGCATGGTCTTGTGACAATTTTCCACCAACCAGCTTAGAAGTTACAACTATTTAGGTCAGTTCACTGGTTTTGAATAGTGCAGGAGCTAGTAGCTGTCAGTTGCTACCTGACAGAACTACTTCAGGGTGATGACATTAAAAAGTCTTGATAAAGAAGTCCTCTCAGTGGGAAAGGTGCTGAACAGTAGACATTCTGAGTCACTAAATCAGGAAAAAAAAAATAAAAGGTGACCTGAGATCAGAAGTGCAGACTACTGGGTGAGCCATTGGCAAGTCAAGAGTCAAGAAGCAAGCACAGAAGATGAGATGGAAAAATGTTTCAGACGTTCATACAAGGGCTTACGAGGAAAAGAAAGTGCAGAGGTTTTTTTTTTATTATAGCAGCACCAGCAGCAGTAACAGCAGCAACAGAGGCAACAGCAATAGCAGCAGCAGCAACAACAACAAATAGTTTTCAGTAATTTCTAATATAGATCTCTGATTAAAGAGACACTACGTAATCAGGAATGCGTTTGGGTAAAGTTGGCTGTGCTGGATTCTCAAAAGCTTTCTACACTTGCATAGTGAAATAACAAACAGAAGGCCACAGCAGATAAGATTGAAACTATACATTCCTACAGCGGCAAGGCCTCCCATGCCTCTAGCTGAGTTTGCAATATCACCTGGTCATTCTGCTTTCATTAAAATGCCAAGGAGGATTCAGCTAAGCACAGACCATAGAATCCCCAGCAGGATTACAGTACATCTATTTCATCCTGGATTAAGCAAAAGAGATTAACACAACACATACCTATGCTGGGCAAGTGTCTTTCTTCTTTACTGGCAGAATAGGTAGAGGGCTCCCAAGGTTTTTACCCTTTATGAACTGTCTTTAATAATATTCAGTTCTCTATGCATACACAAAATATTCAGGTATATACACCTGTTCACAAAAACATGTACTCATATACCCTTCTCCCGCCCCCTCCCCCCCCAAACTCACATATACACTCTCTTGGTTTTGGTTATTATTCCTGTGATAAACACCATGACAAAAAATTGAGGAGGAAAGGGCTTATTTCACTCATAGTTCCATATAACAGTTCATCATCAAAAGCATTGAGGACAGGAACTCACACAGGGCACGAACCCGAAGGCAGAAGCTGATACAGAGGCCATGAAGAAGTGCTGCTTATGGGCTTGCTTTTCATGACTTGCTAATCCTGCATTCTTGTAGAACCTAGGACCAGTAACCAAGGAATAGCACCACACACCATCAGCTGTGCCTTCCCCCATCAATCACTAATTAATATAATGCCTTGCAGGTTTGCCTAAGTCTAGATTTTTCATTAACTAATAAATTTATTTATTGACTTTGCATCCTATTCACAGCCTCCAGTCTCTCCTCTCCTCCCTCTTTTAGCCTTACAAATTCCTCCCCCGTTATTCCCTCCCATCTCCTCAGAGAAAACCTGCTTGGGTACCACTCAACTCTTGGACATCTAGTCCCAGCAAGACTAAGCAGATCTTCTCCCACTTAAGCCTAACCAGGGAAATGAGGCATGAGGGGATCCAATGGCAGGCAATAGAGACAGAAACAGCTCCCATTCCAATTGTTATGGGACCCACATGAAGATGAAGCTGTACAACTACTGGATATGTGTAGGCAAACTAGGTCCAGACCCTTCATGCCCAATTCTTAGTGATTCAATCTCTATGAGCCCCTAAGGGTCCAGGTTAGTTAGATCTTCAGGTGTTCTTCTGGTGTCCTTCAATCTTGTTCCCTAAATTCTGTCCTCCGCTTTTCTACAAGACTCCTCAATCACTGCCTGATATTTGGCCCACAGCCAGAACTTATGGAGGTGTTTTCTTAAATAAGGTTCCCTCTTCTCAAATAATTAAGCTTGTATTAAGTTGACATAAATTTATCCGGCACGACTGATCCCTTACCAAATTGACACACGAACTCATCATTGTTAAGTCAAAACCTCTTTATTCTTGTTAATTTCCTATATAATACATTAGTATCAATATCACATTGTAAAATATTTTAGAAAGTACCACAGTCTTCACAAAATTCAAACAATAAAATACAGTCTTTATCCAGACATCTCTCAAACACTGAGCCACCAACCAGGCAGTATGCATAAGCTGGTCTGGGGCCCCTGACACATATATAGAAGAGGATTGCCTGGTCTGGCCTCAGTGAGAGAGGATGTACCTAACTCATGAGAGACTTTAGGCCCCAGGGGATGGAGAGGATTGGTGGGTTGTGAGTGAGGGGTGGGAACATCCTCTTGGAGACAGGAGTGGGAGGAGGAATGGAGTGAAGAACAGTCAGAGGGCAGAGGACGGGGTGGAGGACAATGACTGGACTGAAAAAAAACCGATTAAACAAATTAAATAAATGAATTAAATAAAAATGTCAGTCTCTTAAAAACTAAAATCTCTTTTAAAATTCAAGTCTTTCAACTGTAGGCTACTGTAAAATCAAAAATAAAGAAAATATACTCTTCAAGAGGGAAGAACCAGGGCACAGGTACAATAAAATCAAAGCAAAACAGAAGTGTAAATAACTCAATATCCAGTTACGATGGATTCACTTACCTTCCTCTGGCCTCCTCCAAAGAACCTGGTTTACTTGTCTGGTTCCAACCAATTCAACACAGGTAGCGTCTCATCTAAGAGTGGGCATGCTCTACTCCACTGCTGCAGCTCTTCTTGCTGGGTTCTTCTGCTGACACTGAGCTACATTTCTGTCAGTAGCCTCTCCTGGGCTCTCTTCACGATGCAATGGCACAACTTTTTCCCCTGACCCCTTCAGTCTTGGGGCTTCAACTGCTACTCATCCTGGACCTTGCCAGTGGCCTTACCTGGACCCTCACAGTGACGAGCCTTAGCTGATCTCCATGACCTCTTAATGCCTTCAAAACAAGTACTACTGGGCAGATTTCTACACTCCAAGTTTTGCTGCCACTTTAAGGTATAAGCTTGACCATGTCTGGAACACATCTTCATGTGCTGAATGAGAAAATGCTCCCCAAAACATTTTTCCTCACTGATGTAGTTCTCTTCTTAATCACTTATAATTTCTTAGCACAAGCTCACCAGCATCTATTGCCCCAGTAGCACTCACATTAATATTTTACTTTATTGATTCTGGTCTCTTGGTAATCACCGCTGACTCTTCAGCCCATATAACCAGAACTACAATTCTTAACTCAAAATAGCTAAAGGTCCTCTGAAATTTAACAAGCCAGACATCCATCATTGGTACTGCTCTCAGTATACTTATTTTTTAAGCTCCCCAAGAATAGCTTACTAAGCTTTGAATACTCAATGACTTTTGTCACCCAAAGTTTCAACTTCTTTCCACAAGTCTTCCCAAAACAACATAGTAAGGTCTCTCATTACAATATCCCACTCCTGTCACCAAATTGTCTTAAGGTTACCATTGCTGTGATAGAATGCCATGATCAAAAGCTACCTGGGGAGGAAATGGTTTATTATGCTCTTATTTCTGTATAACAGTTCATCATTAAAACCAGTGAGGGCGGGAACTCACAGAGACTAGGAACCTGGAAGAAGAAGCTGACACAGATACAGTGGAGATGTGCTGCTACTGGCACGGGATGACCCTCCACCAGCAATCACTGATTAAGAAAACGTCCTTTAGAAATTAAGGAAAGGCTTTTTCACATCATATATATATATATTCCAACCATCCTCTCCCATAGGTCTTCATTACATTCCTCCTCTCCCTTGCCTCTAAGAGGGTTTCCCACCCCCATCTACCACCCCTTTCCTGAGGCATCAATGATTAGGAGCATTTTCTCCCTCTGAGGACAGACCATGCAGTCTCCTGCTGTACGTATGCTGAGGGCCTTGGACCATCCCATGTATGCTGCCTAGTTGGATCCTCTGTCTCTGAGAGCTCCCTGGGGTCTGAGTTAATTGAGGATACTGATAAGTGGATATTAGCCAAAAAATACCAAATTCCTAGGATACAACCTACAGACCTAGGCCATAAGAAGTTTAACAAACAGAAAGGCCCAAGTGACGATATTACAATCCCACTTAGAAGGGGAAAGAAAATAATCACAGGAGGCAGAGGGAAGGAGAGATCTGGGTGGGAGAGAGGTAATGGGAAATGGAGAACAGGATCAGGTATGAGGGAGACAGGAGAGAAGATACCCAGAGGACTAAGAGAATGAATGGAAATAAGCAGCCTCAGGGGAACCCTCTAGAAAGTACCAGAGAACTTGGAGGTGAAAGATTCTCAGGACTCAATGGGAGTGACCTCAGCCAAAATGCTCAATAATGGGGACAGGGAACTTGAAGAATCTACCTGTAGTAGACAGACAGTGCCTCAAGTGAGGGCTACCAAACCACAGTCAGAACCTCTGACCCGGAACTGTTTCTGTCTAAAACAACTACAGGTACAAAAATGAGGAGGAGACTGAAGGAATGGCAGTCCTGCCCAACTTGGGATACATATCATGGGGGAACAGAAAGGCCAGACACTATAACTGATGCTGTGATGGGTTTATAAGCAGGAGTCTAGCATGGCTGTCCTCTGAGAGGCCCTACCAGGAGCTGGCTGAGAGAGATGCAAATACTTACACCCAACCATTGGACTGAAGTTGGAGACTTTTGTGGCTGAATTAGGGGAAGGACTGAAGAAGCTGAAGGGGAGGGCAACCTCATAGGAAGACCAGCAGTCTCAATTAACCCAGACCCCATGCATATCATATGTTTTTAATTGAGTGTTTTTTCTTTTCAAATGATTTAGCTTGTGTCAAGATGTTAGGCAACTATTCAGTTCTCTCTCTCTCTCTCTCTCTCTCTCTCTCTCTCTCTCTCTCTCTCTC
>JANHMN010000012.1:31731925-31758355 GCA_030674055.1 Rhabdomys pumilio
CTCTCTCTCTCTCTCTCTCTCTCTCTCTCTCTCTCTCTCTCTCTCTCCCTTTATCCCTCTCAGAGTGAGAACAGTGACCAGTTTGAAAAGATTAATAATAGCTGTGCATCAATCAGAAGTCCATACCAGGTCTGGTAGCATTCCAAATGAACACATGCTCCTAGCAACTAAATTAGGATGTGATTCTGTACAACTGATGTTTGTACATTCTGGGCTGTGGGGTTTGTGTCTTAGACATAACTCTTTTTTATAAAAATTCTCCTGTTTCAGTTCAGTTTTTTGTAGATAACTAAGAGTCTTATCAGAAAAGAAGCCCATAACTAGTCATGCCAATATTTACTTTTACTTCTTCAAAGAAAAATAACTTCCAGCTTTTTAGTCCAAACTTGTATAATCTTTTGAAATATTTATTTTTGCTGTATGAAACAATAGTTCACTTCATTAAATGTTGCTTATATTGACATTTCAGAATACTCTACCACCTGTAAGATTACTTTAAGGAAATATAATGTTCATTGTGTCAATTATTTGATTGACCTACAAGCCATGGCTGTGTTAATATTATAGATGATTTTCTTGAGTTAGGAAGATATTATATACATTATCTGTGTGCATTTCAATGAAATATCTATTTATCCCCTATGGACAGGATGCTAACATACAAAGTACAAGATTCCACACAAGTTCCACATGGGGAAAAATTAATGTTGTGTGATTCCTTAGAAGTACACTACATGAAATTTTGTCCTTCCAACATGACAGTTCATCTCATAGCTGCATTATTAAAAAGTCTCAACTTATGGTCAACATTCCATTTTGTAGAACAACCCTAAGGTCTTCAGAACTTGTAGGTCAGATAGGAGAAGTTAATGACTGAATCCAAGGTGAGAGTACTGTGACTATCTACTTCCATAGTTACCATTACTATTGGTCCAGATACGCATTAATCATTACCTTGGTTACGGTTATCATAGATCTGGTTGTCACTGAAGTTTTGTTTGTTTGTTTGTTTGTTTCCAAGGCTATGTACTGAAGTTCTCCACAAGTAACCACAATACCTGTTTTACAATGAGGAGACAGTTTCAACACAGTCATTTCTGAAGCAATGCTCCAGAAGTATTAGAATATTATTGAAGAAACAGATTTTTTTGTTTGTTTTTTGTTTTGTTTTGTTTTGTTTTGTTTTGTTGTTTTTGTTTTTGTTTTTTTGAGACAGGGTTTCTCTGTGTAGCCCTGGCTGTCCTGGAACTCACTCTGTAGACCAGGCTGGCCTCGAACTAAGAAATTCACCTGTCTCTGCCTCCCAAGTGCTGGGACTAAAGGCATGTGCCACCACGCCCGGCTTTTGAAGCAACTTTTTGAGGTGACAAGGTCAAAACACTAGGAAGATGGAGGCAGGAAAATAAGAAGCTCAATATCAAAGCTCCTAGTCTCTAGAATGCTTATACAGTTGTATATGTCACTTCTCAGTAGCTATTTCTTCGGAGATGTTACAAAACCCAATCAGAGCATGGTGACAGAGACAACTGACAAAGCATTTGAGAATGAGAGAGATAAAATCAAGCACGCTTATTTGTGCTGTGTGATTTGGAGGCTTCAGTCCTTCTTCATTTGGTGAAAGCACACAAAAAAATTCTCTCACACCGTTAAAATGCTAATAGAATTTAAAAAGAGATCTGGCATGCAAGCTTTTCATAGTACATACATCACAGAGTAGAAACCTCAATAAACATCATTTGTGATAACTGTTACATTATCACAATGAAGATTTCAATTTGTTGACATTGTTTATCAAACACCTGACATTATAGTATGATTTCCTAATGATTTCAATGTAATTTTCTTAGGCTTTTAGTTGACAAGTGAATTTCATCAAAGAGACTCAAGTCTGTGCTAATGTGAGTGGGCTATGAATCTGTTTACTGAGGATGTACATGTACACTTACTACTGTTTTTCCTTTTTCAATTATTATTAGTGTGTTTGGTAAAATTTCAGATGAAATTTATTATGATGTCATTCATACATACTTGTACCAAAAATATGCCCGAGAATCTCACCTAGGAAGAAAAGAAATTTTAAACGTATGACATTCAAAGAGAATTAAGGAATCTGCCAAATGAGTTTAGAATCATTTATATATACACAAGTGATTGATATAGAGTAATAGCCCCTGAGATGGTCATTTTGCAAACAATATTGTTCTATAGATTTCGATGTTTTGCCCAAATTTATGTGTGTGTACCATGTGAATGCAGCATCTGTGGGAGTGGGGGTGGGTGGGAAGAGGATCTCAGATCTTTTGCAGCTGGAGTTAAAGAGCTTTGATATGAATGCTGAACCCTGGTTTTCATGAAGACCAGCAAATGCTCTTAACCACTGGGCTATCTCTCCAGCCCCCAAAGGTATTTAAAAAACACACAAAGGTTAAACTCAGCCTTCTCAAGTCTCTTCTTTATTTTCCTCTTTAGAATATAGTGTTCTCTTCTTTAGGTTGCGTGACACTATATCTGAGTATCTGTTGCTTATTTAATCATGAAATGGCTTCTCTATTTTTCATAGCCAAAGTTATGGGTACAGATAATGACATATTAAAATTGACAATGTGTTCCTATAAAAGGAAGTATCACATTCTCAAGGTACTACCTAAGCATTTCCCTAGTCTTGGTTCTTGGTAATATCATTTAAATAGAATGTTAAATCAGACAAGATAATTATGTTCTCTGTTAAAGTATACTATTTTATTTCCATAGGTATGGGCTCTGAGCATCTAATTCAGTGTGCCATTAAATATAATCACAGGCTTGCCTCCTTTTTCCTGATATTGAAGTAATCATTAGAGAAAAGTTGGTTTTGCTTCTAGATATAGCTGTCCAGCAGAAAATAAGAACAAACCCAGTTGCCAAAGATATAAAATATTCTTTCAACATCTTTCCAGAACTTGAGGTCAAACATTTACTCTGAAGAGCCTCAAATCTTCCACTAATAACAACAATAATTCATAAAATTCTTAATTTTATGAATTCTTACCAACAATAGACACTATTCCAGTACTTCACTAATAAGCTTCCATTTAGTTTGCCAGAAACCCATGTGCAGTAATGATTATAATCACTACAATTTCTCAAATAAGGAAACTTTTGTGGACTAAGACCAGTGAAAGGACATGCTCTGAAGGAAGTCAGCAGTGGCCAACCCTGTAGATCAACTCTGAAAAACTATTATTTAATCCTGTGCTAAACTGCTTTAACTCTTAGAAAACTGGACAATCTGTTGTTCTTCTTAAGACAGTTGACATACTCCTCAGGAGCTCTCTCCATAACATGCAAAATTACTTAATAAATGATAAAGAGTGCTAAGCCTAGAGACTTGGGTTATAAACAATAATAAATGTTTATACTAGCATTTAAGTCCTTGAAGTGCTTCTAGATAAAATAGGCAAAGCTTGGTTGTGCCTCTATATGATGTTTATAATGTAAATAGTCTTTGGGGGAACTCTGAGAAAGACTTGATTTCTAAAAATATTTACAGTAAATCCCCTCTATGAAGATTTCATGCTGTAGAGAAAGATCACGAGCATTATGAAACGTGGAACAACACTTATATAATTCATAGACTAGTTTATTCTGCGATTTGTTTCTACCTTCTGACGTTCTTTTTAGAACTAATGCTGTGTTTCATGGTTTTCTGTATGTCCTGGACAATGATTTGGTAATTCAGGCCACAATGCTGTGAGTTTTTACTCTTGAAGCTCAATTAAAGCTATTACATTCTTGAACACTCAACTAGTATGTTCTGAGGAGGCAGAAGGTCTTATAGAGAAAGGGAGTTGATACCATAATTATTGTTCCATAGGATCATGACATATTCAGCATCACTTTGCAGTCCTCTCTTCATCACCTACTTGTATCTTACTAGAGTCTGCTTTCATCAGAGAATATGTTTTAGCCTTACTTTATTCCAAGGCATTGAGGCTAGAAAATTAAATGAGGTATAACACTTCTCCAGAAAGCTTGAGGTTTTGAAAGTCAAAGAGAAAAAAAATAATGCTTCCTTTAGGGTATTAGAAAAATATAGTAGAATTGATTGGTAGATCAGACACTCTTGAAGATGAATATATTTGTAGATATTAAATACAGCATCAGTTTTAATTATTTCACCATCAGTTGCACTTTATCAACATAAAAGAATGTTTCATAAAGATAACCTGTAAAGAACCGAGGCACAAAGCGCAGGGGGAAGCAAGAGAGATGGCAAAACATGCATAGAATATAGGAAACATTTCCAATAGTCAAAATAACAAAACAAGTTTGCATTCTTTGCCTCTGGTGATACAAAAAAATAACCCATACTTGACCTATTAATGCCTGTGACAAGATTATAGAAAAGCAGATAGAAACTCACTCAAACATGACCCACAGGTGAATATATACAGGAGGAAACTTGAATCAGATCAATGGATTGTTCAAAGGGGAATAGCCTGTATTAAAAAAAATATACTAGAATTTCTGAAGAAATTCCCCCCCCCTTTTTTTGTTAGAAATTGAATTCTTGGCTTTGAACATTCTAGGAAAGCATTTTGTCTTTGAACTGTACCTACAGTAGTTTTCATTTTTTAATTCAAAACTTGCCTTAACTAAACTGGTCTAGAACTTGTAATTTATGGTGGCTTTGAATGCAAAATTCTACTCAAGTTTACAGATATGTTACATGAGGCTCAGCTACACTGAAGTTTTGAAGTTATGTATAACTATGAATCTTTATAAACTTTGGAAATTTTGTACTGTTACACATTTAATTCTTAAATAGTTTACTAAATTTTGCTACAAATATTTCTCTGATCTGTCGTTCACTATCCCTTCCTTTCTTCCCATCTCTCCCTCCCCTTCTTAATGTTTCTTTTCCTTCTACCTCCACTTTACTTTCTTTATATAATACATTATCATATATACTTGCATAATATATAATACATAAATGATGCATACACATATAGTTGAAAATATTATGGGACAACAAATCTTTTAAGATTTCATTAAGTTTGTCTATTGTTGACTATCTCCAGTTGTTTATAGGCCTGATGTTGTGTGTGTGTGTTCGTGTATGTGTGTGTTACTGTGCATGCCCAAGTGCTCACACCTGTGTGTAATAAATAATATACAAAAAAATAACAAATTTACTTATTATTTATTTATAGGTGTAATATATAATATTCATATATATATATATATACACGCACATATACACACATACATAAATAGATAGTATATACTAATATGTCTAAGAAGACTGCTCAACTTACTGAACTTCTATTTTACCTAACCTACTTACTTGGGTACCAGTTTAATTCCAACACATTAAATGAAACTTCTATAACTTTTATGCTGCTGCATATGCTTAACCTGTGCCCTACTAAATGTGGTACATGATTTTCCCTTGATATCTTTCTTTGCCTGAAAATAGACTTGTTTATAAATACTATGTTGATTATGATGTTTCCTCCTCCAACTTCTCTGAAGTCATTTCCAACTCCCCTCCTATTCTAATCTATAATATTTTTGTCTATTGTTAGGATGCAACCAGGTATCTGAAGTATACTAATAAGATAAAATGAAATACTACAAACCAAACAAAAAAAATAAGAAAAAGAGCCTAAGAAAAGCAAAAGAAACACATACAGACACAGAAAAACACAAGTTCATACATACAGCAGTCCCATAGAAGCAAAAAAAGAGAAGCTACTATATATATATATATATATATATATATATATATATATATATGTATGTATATATATGATATATACATACATACATATATATATATATATGTATGTATGTATATATATATATCATATACATATATATCATATACATATATATCGTATACATATATATCATATACATATACATATACATATACACATACACATACACATACACATACACATACACATACACATACACATACACATACACATACATATACATATACATATACATATACATATATAATATGTAAGGTTAAATAATTTTTAAATGCCCTGACAAAATAGTATGAGACAAAGAAAGTCCAAATATGCCATTGAGTTTGCTTAGTGTTGACTATCTACTGTTGGTCATGCAGCCTGCACTTAAGTGTTGTTTGTATAACCAGTGAGACTCCATAAGAGAGAACAAACTATTATTTTGTGAGTACCTTTCAATTGCAGATAGCTTGTGGATTAGTGTCACTTCTCTATCTGACCAGCAGACAGGAACGTCTTCTCAACGCAGTATATTCAGGATCCTTTACAATCTCCTCTCTGGAAGCCCTTTCTCCCTCAGCCCCTTAACAGCCGTCCTCTTATACCCCTGCCTGTCCCAATCAGCACCTGCCTCGTGGGCATGCCTCATTGGTGAACCTCAAACAGCCAAATTCTCGTGGCAGCGAGTCTGCGCAGTAGTTCTGTGGTTGTGGCTCAGTTAGGGAAAGGCGCGTGGAGCGCCAAGAAGGCGCCATTTATAAGATTTGACAGGTGCCATTCATAAGATTTGGCCCAGGTGCCATTTTAGCTGGCCAAGCCGATGCACCGCTCCTTACAGATTAGGGATGAAGGTTTGTGTCCACATCTCTAAGTAATGGGACCCCATCTAGCATAGACACATGCAGGCCTGTCACATGCCTCTAATGTCTTTGTAGTTCATATGTCCATCATCCCTATTGTATTTAGAAGGCCTTGTTTTCCTGGTTCCATTTCATCTAGCTTTTATACTGTTTCTGCTTCTCTTCTACAGGTTTCTCTATACAATGTGGGGAGGGATTTGATTGAGGTATCCAATTTAGTACTGAGTTTTCCAAAGCCTCTTGGTCTCTACCCATTGCTTGGCTGTGAGTCTCCGTATTTATTTCAAGTTATTTCAGGAATAAGCTTCTCTGATAATGGTTGAGAATGTCACTCATCTGTGTGTGTGTAGCAAAATGTTTTTAGGAGTCATTTCATGGCTATGTTCTTTTAGCAGAACATTAGTACTTGGTTTTCTTCAAGATCCCTGGCCTACCTTGTCTCAGGTTCTTGGCCAGTCATTCAGTGTCAGGGTAGATTCTATTTCATAAAACAATCCTTAAATTAAATCAGTTATTGGTTGTTTGCTTACTTCTGCAAGCTTTGTGCCACTATTGCTTTAGATCATCTGACAGGTTAGTAAATCCAAAAGTTATAGGTGGGTTAGTGCTTACACTTTTTTTTTTTTTTTTTTGGCAACATCAAGAGTAACTTACAGCATCACGAAGCTCTATGAGGAGCCAGCTAGTCCTCTGTGTTTAATGAGTAGTGTAGATGATGCCTTCTGCAATAGGGCCTAATAGTCAGTTTATAGAGAAAAATCAATAGCCTAGATATAGCTGAATATTGAGGTAGATTGAATGTCATCTTCCTAACAAAATGCCAAACTGGTTTCCATAGACGATGTACAAGTTTCCAATCCCAGTACCAATAAAAAAAAAAATGTTCCCCTATTCCACATCCTTGTCCACATAAGATGGCAGTTGTTTTATTGATCCTGGCCATTCTTAAGACAAAATCTCAAAGTAGTTCATTTTAATTTTTATTTGCATTTCCACAATGACTAAAGATGTTAAACATATCTTTAAGTGCTTCCCAGCCATTAGGGTTCTTTTTTTTCTCTTTTGCAAATTTTTTCTTTATAACTGTGTTATATTTTTAAGATTTTTGTTCACTTGATGTTCAATTTGTTGTTGTTGCACGTGTATGTCTTCCTTAATGGAAATTCTTCATATTTATCCACTCTCCTTCTTAAACACAGGAACTCAATAAAGCACACTGTAGTAACAAGCAGGCTTTCAAGAGTCAATGCAGGCTCTGTTTTCAATAACTCACATTTTCCAAGCATACAAGACATTTATTGGAGATGAAGCATTTTTCTTCTTTATAAAATTAATTTTCTAATACTTTTAGGTACAAACCAGGCTGAGATCAAGATTGGCTATTACTCCCTGTCAAGATGAGAAAGGGTTTTTAAAAATGCATGATTGTAAAAGAAGTTGAAAGCAGGCATTTGTTATCATAAACAGCTTATATTAGAGGTTGAACATCTTAAATACTTATGTTTTATTTTATTGTGGCAATACTGAGATACATGACAAAGGTTTTAAAAACAGCTTTGTTTTTTAAAAATTTATAATTGTTATGTAAAAGTAAGTAACTATTTATATAATTTATATAATTGCTAATAATTATTTAAAGATAAAATATTTTATTATTACTGTCATCATTGACATTGATGATTTTACATATTTGGCAGCAAAAGAAAAAGACTGAAGAATTGGGTTGGGAAGAACACTGGCGTGATTTAAATGCTTCCACGAATAAAAAAATAAAAGTCTGTCTAAGCTCTTTACTGCCTAGAAACACATAAGATTATGTTTCTGGGGAATCTTCAAATTGTACTGAAATGTGGGGGGAAAGCCAATTAAATACCTGCACTTTCTGGTGAGCCATTTCTTGAATTTCAACTCTCTTGTTTTAAAGTGTACTGCCATTTTTCTTTGTGAGTGCCCAGGATTCTTTTACAATGAATCTATAAGAGCTGTGTTTTCTAATTTCATAGCTCAGAAAGAGGAGTAACCTCAAGTTAGTCCCTTATGGATAACAGTGGAAGTGATATCTGCCCCAGGAGACCTTAATAAGCCTGTAAATCGTGGGAGTGGGGTGGAAAAATCTGGCATTACAACAGTACTGTGTGGTGTGTCATAGTCATGATGACATCTCCTAGTTGTATTCAACACCATAGGAAGAACAACATCATCTGGCCAGACCACCCAGTGCTCCTAGGGACTAGACCACCAACCAAAGAGTGTACAAAAAGGAATCCTTGGTTACAGATACATATGTAGCAGAGGATGGCCTTGTCTGACATCAATGAAAGGGGATGTTTTTGGTCTTATGGAGGTTTGATACCCCAGCATAGGGGGATGCTAGAGAGGTGGGGTGAAGGCAGGTAGGTGTGGGTAGATGCAAAGGGGAGGGAGGAGAGGGCAGATATGGGATGACAAGGTTTGTGGAGGGGTAACCAGGAAGTGGGATTCCATTTGAGATGTAATCGAATGGAATGATTAATTTAAAAATACGAGTTACCACATACATTCAATAGTAATAATAGAATGACAGGCACTATTTCTGCATGGACACTTTGCTGAGCTTTGCATCTACTGAAATGAAACTATTAATGGATCTGGCTTCAGTGCAATGCACAGAGCTTGGAGACCAAATTATATTTTACTTCCCCTGTAGTATTAGAGGATACTTATTTAAAAAAAAAAGTCATGCATACTGGCATACTGATTTCATTACTGACACAGATGAGTAGATACCAGAATGCTACCATTGTAGTGTTTTAATACCTCCACCTAAAAACAGGAGCTAAAGTGTTTCAACTTGAGATGGATATGCCAGGAACAACAGAATGCCTTAGTATAAGCAGACTGGGGTATGTTTAGACAGTGAATGGGCTATATTAGGATTGTTTTCTTCTATCCTGTAACACATCTCTTGTATTCCAGATCATATATTTATGGTCTCCTCAAAACTATTGCTTACAACTATTTATTGATTTTCAAATCAAATAACACTCTGAATCATGGACACATGATTTTTAGCCATGTCAATGCTTGAGTGCCCAACATGGATTGCTGTTCTCTCCTTAAATATGTCTCCACATCCCTTTCAAGGCTTCAGTTTCATGGACATATGTGAAATGCACCCAACTCCCTCATCAATCTGCCTTTGATTTCTCATAAGTAATTTTTAGGTATTATTTTCAGTAAGTTATTTTCAGACTTTACCGTTGTTGCCTACGTTTCACCAACTATATCTAACGATAGCCTCAATATCACACTATAGTTGTAACATTTCTTACAATTTTAATCTTGTTTAGTACAGAATCTACATAACAGTAGAAACAGTGTGTTTTGTTTTTTGAATTCTTTTTCTTATCAAACTATTTACTTTTAACATGTATTGAACATTTTGAAGAATAAAATAACAGTGGGCTTGTAGTATAATTTTATTCATAATCTTAGGTGTGAAGCATTCCTAATGGCATATTATCAATTCATTACTAGATGTGTAGTAAAATGGTAATTTATCATAAGAAAGAAAACATATGTAAATATGCATAGCACAACTCACATTGAAAAAAATCTATATATTATGTAAGTAGCAAGAATGTCAGAAACACATTATATGTAATATTTATTTATAAGGTACTGCCAGAAACCTGAAGCCAACAGTGAAATGTTAATGCTTTGGTTACTATAAAAGTTGAGAAGGAATCTGAACACACATTATTCAAAATTGTCTGAGGATCTAAGCCAATACAACCAAGTAGGAAAACATATTTTGCAATTAAGTATTATAAAAAAAGACTCAGAACAACAGTCTTTGAAGTTGTTATGATTAAATGTGTAGAAAACAAAAACATTAGTAAAATAATCCCCATCAAATAAACAAATGTTGGACAAATGAGTATCAAAAGCATAAACATCAAAATCAACTTATTTATAATTCTTAATATACTAAACTGATATAATATACTATTATGTGAAGACAGTTACTCAGTGTGATGGAACCATGAAATATATCTTCTGGGTTAGAGTAGATGATTCTAAATCACCATGCCCTCAGCTACTACACATTCTTTTTTTAACTACAAGCTTGTTCAGTCAACTTGATAATAACAACATTGAAAGTCTTTCGCTTTAAAGGTAAACTATGTGTTCTGTATGCTTAACTAATTCATGGACAGTCAATTCTCATATACAGCAAAAAGCTGGAAATGCACTGTGGGCAATGGAATGATACCAAGGCAAGCACAGGGAAATAAGGAGGGGAACATGTTAGATTTTAGAGGTTTCCGGGGTCCCAGAGCTTGATGTCGTATTCTTAGCTTGTCCCATTGGTTTCTGAGAAGGAACATATCCCCAGTCAGCCTCCTTTTTGCTCCATTAATGATGGGTAGGAAACACCAGTAGAGTTGTGAGAAGACAGACTCTTACAGAGGTTTTGTTCAACCAACAAATATTTTGCCCTATAACTATAGCCTACCACAAAGACACCTAACAGAGGCTTCATCCCTTAAAGTAGAAAGAACAGAGATAAAAGAAGCAGCAACACACTTTTTATGGCTTAGAAAGTTTCACTTGTTCCCTTCCCCCAATTCCCAGCTCTTATTGATTGAGGAACTACAGGCTGATCCACAAGTTGCTTGACTGATATCAGCTGGTTGTTGACCCGCTGAGTTCTATAGGCTATTTGTTATTCAGGAATTGATTGGGGTTATATTTTTATCACAAGACTTCATGATGATGGGGCCATCAGAAAAGTGAGTTGTGCTGTTTCCATAGAAGGAAGACCAGAGAATAGAAGACCAAGACAAACCATACCAGTGCGCACTGAAAGTAACCTAAATAGGAAAGCCAAAAGACATTAGAGATAAATGGACTCAGTAGGTGAAATATAATAATAAATAGATAAATCTACTAATGAAGGTGTATCAGCATCACTGAGCATCCTATGGACTGTTGTATATAGACCCAGGACTGAAGAATATAAGCTTATGTCTGGGAGCATTTCATACCCACAGAGTAATATAGAAAGACTGAATTATTTAACTTTTGAACAGTTAAATAGCTCATGATTAAAGAAAGGAATATGGGAGAGAGTGAAGGAAGGAAGACAAGAAGGAAGGAACAAAGGAAGGTAGGTAGATAGGAAAAAGGATGGGAGGGATGAAGAGAGGGAGGAAATAAACAATAAAATGAAAAAAGAGAGAAAATGACACACTTGACTCCCATGTAGCTAATGTGACATTCCCTAATAGAAGTCTGAAAGTGTATCTTGTTTTGGCTCCATGAAAATTCTCCACAGAAATTACATATGTAAGATAAGGAACAAACAATCCAGTTGGTTATTTATCCAAGTTACAACTTAATTCCCCTTTTAGTCATCTTTAACCCATTTTGTATAATTACATTGGGCACTTATTAATTTTCTGCAGCCATCTCACATATCAGAGGAAAAAATCCCATTCTTTCCCATGATCCTGACCTATCATCTATCATCAATATGAATCTTGAGACTTCCCTTTAAAGAAATCCCTTGTCTAAGCTAAGAAAGAGTAGCAGGCTATTTTTGCTCCTCTCCCAAAAATGTCTTGTATTTATGCTTTAATAGAGTGGTAAGTCACATCATTGTTGAATGTACACTACCTGCCAATCATTTGTTAAACTCAACCATTTTGTATTAAACTCAACATACCAGCCCAATTTCATGTTTGCTATGGTTCCAGTATCTGCTATATTTCTGTAGTTTAATAATTGTGCTTCTCCTGTCACACTGCTGAAGATCAGACACTAGCTCACTGCATGACCCTGGGGAAATTGACAACTACTGCAGGTCAGTCATGGAAGTGTGAAGATTGCATGGCCCTTTGAGAGAGAAAGCTTGTCATTCAGCTATGAGGATATACTTAGCTCATAGCCTCTGGGACTGCTTCTATATTTGAGCTGAGAACAAGACATCAGATAAAACAGGAGGTTCACTGATGCAGGAACACTCACTTAACAGCCAAGGACTTGGGACCTTAGGACAATTTATAGGCTAGGATTGCTCCTGTAGGCCTAATAAATGTGATAATCCATGATAAACAGAAGTTGAAAATTCTGATCTGCTATAGCATGTATTGCAGAATAGTTTAAATGGGAAATGGAACTAGAAATGTCTAAATCATCAGCTCTTAAAAAGTGTGGATGATATCACATAAAACCATCAGAAAGCATAGATATATGTGTTATGATTCATAACAATAGCAAAATTGTAGTTATGAAGTAGCAACAAAAATAATTTTATGATTGTGGGTCACCACAACATGAGAAACTATAAAGAGTCACAGCACTTGTAAATCAAATACATACAACAAGAAACGGAAGGGGGACATGTGGAAAAATAATGAAATACTTATTTTTCACATAAAAAACACAAAGATCAAGATATAAAACATTCAAAGTCAGTACACAATAAATAAACATTAACCAAACAAATTCTAATATAAATTTCTTGGTAATTATATTCATTATGAGTACATTAAAATTCAATTACAATACCATTCACAACTTGCAATTAAAATAGCAAATGAGTTATTTCTACATACTTATTAATGGGATTAAAATTCAAAACCGCTAACAATACCTAAGACTGGTGAAAAAAAGGAGCTAACCATAGTAGCCTATGTAATTGATGGCACCTAAAAGGAACACAGCTACATTTTCAGGTATCTTTTGGGGGCTGTAATAAAATACCAGAGATAAGCAATTTTGAAAGTTGAACTTGGTTCACTGGAGATTTGGTTGCATTGTCATCTTGATCTATTTCTTTTCGCTCAGGGAGACACAGAATAACAGAACTCTGGAAGCACATGAAAGAGACAGAGCCTAACCTAATGGTAACCAGGAAACTCTGTCCACCAATAGTCTGCCAGATTATAAATTTTTCAATGAGCATATCCTCTTATGAGGTCAGAGCCCTCAATATCCTTCTAGTTTCTCAAAGATTAACTGAACTTTGCTACTTTGATGAATTAATAAGCTTAAACATATGAAACTTTTAGGGACATTTAAAATGCTAAGCTTGTGAGAAGACATTCTAGCAGCTCCCTGGAAAAGAAATAACATGCTCAAGTATGAAAAGCAAACACACTCCCTTATATTCATCCAAATGAGTTGCAAATACCTTTTCATTCAATGACCTAAGTATAATTATAGGTATTTGTATTCATCATTACCCCAATTTGTAGGCAATAAATTTGTCTTTCAACACATTAAGGAATAAAGACAATGTAGTATACCTATTAGGAATAATTTTTACTACTAAAATGAGATGAGCTATAAACACATGAAGAAAACTTAAGTGCATGTTATCAAATGATACAAGATAATATTTACAGTCAAAATATTACATCAGTTCAACTACCTGTCAAATAACACAAAACAAATAATGGCGACTGTCAATGTGGTGAATTCTAGGACAGTATGGAGATGAAAATGAACAGGTCTTTTTTTTTTCTTTTTTTTTCTTTTTTTTTTTTGGTTTTTCGAGACAGGATTTGTCTGTATAGCTCTGGCTGTCCTGGAACTCACTCTTTAGATCAGGCTGGTCTCGAACTCAGAAATCCACCTTCCTCTGCCTCCCAAGTGCTCGGATTAAAGGCATGCACCACCACTGCCCGGCAAACAGATCAATTTTAAGGAACATTTGGGTAGTGATTTGGGATGTAATGACCAAGTTCATGGTGTTATAAATTTGTATAGATCACCTAGAATACAACATACTAGGAGTGAACTTTAATGATATCTAGTGATTTTTGGATTTTAAACATGTTTCATTGTTGGTACTAAATGCACCATGCTGTGCAAGTTGAAGAGAAAACAAAATAGTTCATGAGTTCAGCAAGTACTTGCAGTCTCTATACTCCAGGGTCTGAGACAGAAATATCATAAATTCAAAGTCAATTCCAGCTATGTATTGAAAACTAGAATCCCAAAGCAAACAAGTAACAACTACTATAACAAAAACGGACTATACTATATTATATAATCTAACTGGAAGTAAAATGTAGAATGATAGAACACTTATACTGGGAAAAGTTCTAACCAAAATAAACTTTTTACTCTATTCCAGTCACCTATAGACAAGACGCGGACCACATGATCTCTGCTATGCATCACCATCATTTTCTGATGTCAGCAAATGATCAAGTGTATCTATCATTGACCTTTTGCATGTGACATGCACCCAACCATAGTTGACATAGTAAAGTTGAGGTATAACCCTAAAGCATTCAGGTATCTGCAATTGAGTAAAGTAGATAATCCAAACCTAGGCACAGGTGTTCACATCTGTAACCCCAAAACTTACCATACGCAAGCAGGAAGATCACCATAGTTTTCAGGTCATCCATGATTACACAGAAAATTTTGGGATAGTCTGGGCTAACAAGTCAAAGCCTATTTCAAAAAACAAAACACCCATAGTGCTACTGCCTGTAATTCCAGTTGTTTTTAATGTCAAATCAAGTGGAGGGGTGTTTGTTGTGATCTTGGATCACATGGAAATGAAAATTATTGTTTTCACATGTTAGGACTTATTGCTTTGATTTTCCACCCAATTTTTTGAACAAGACATTATACCTTATGCCTCCTCAGTTTACCACAAACTTTCTATATCACATACAATCAGTGGTTGTTTTTAAGACTTCTGTGAATTAAGGTAAATAGTTGACAATGTTTTTGAATCATGTTATTGCTCTATTTGGAAATTTCTGCTCTTTGAGAAGTCATCTAGTTTCTGAATCCCTACATTTTCACTATAGTCCATTCCATAGAGGTTTCATGTTCAGACCATCTTATTTCAGAAATGAATTGAAGTTGGTGTTATTATCAAGCAAGATTAATTAAGAGTGAGACTAGGAAAAATTTCCTCAGAACAAATGACTTCTACCAAAGATTTCCCTGGGCTACAAACAGATCTCTCCTTTTCCAAAGAGATAATGATAAAATAAGTCATACCCATAAAGCTTCTTATAAAATAAATATGATCTAAAATACATAAAATTATTTTAACATTTTATATGCTTAGCCTTCAGTAACTTTTTTAAAAGATAAAGAACTAATTAGTAATTTGGCATTAGAAAGTTGTCAATGATAGCTGGCACCCTGTGAAAAAAATAAAATCAAAACCAACCTAATATTTTCTACAGTCTATGTTGAATGTAAGAAATGTCTGTACTCTAATAGGCTATATAGGTTGTATCATCTGTATGTGATCCTATAAAGTATTGGTTGCAGAGAGGGTGGCATATATTCCTGGATGACAAGGATCATATTATTCCTATTATGGCATGTGATTTGTGAGGCCTAAGTCAAAACGGTGGCACTAATGAAGAATGAAAACTCTGATTAATGAAAACAAAATCCCTTTCACCCTTCCAATAAGCCAATTATTTGCAACAGCCAGAGAGATAATCCAAGTAAATACACTCTGGAAAGGAATAAAATGTAAAGTTCAGAAAATGTCAAGATTGCTGGACTTAGGAAACATGGATTTGGAAGAGTTCAGAACAGAAGCATACATAGAATTCTGATGAAGGAGGTACAAGGCAGTCGTATTTCCATTCCTAGCTCTTGCAGACTGATTTTGACTAATGGTGGATATGAACAGCATTTGGAAACCCCAAGTCAAGTGATTTGGTGTATTGTTTGAGAACCTTTGGCTGACATAATATTTTTCTCACCTTTCAGTTCTCATAATTAGGAGTAATCAGTATGCTGTTGATTCTACCATCCAAATTTCCTAAATTATAAAATTAAAAATCCCTGATGTCCTCTGTTTGAAAAGTTGCATTAGGGAAAATCAACCTGTTGTTGGAAATGGTTGTTAGTATGTGGTGATACAGCTTACTTGAAGTAAGAATTTTATAATCAGGGCCTACACATGGTTACTGGATAGGGCTAATAAAAGCTGGATTATGAAGTAGTAGTCAAGGTTATATAGCATTGTACATATTAAAAGAAATTCCCTTAAGACATATTGTTCTACAAAGAAGGTGAAACTTTCTACCCTTCTTGGATGTTTACTAAGATAAAGGATTTTCTATATAAATGTTCCTTATGACATAGGATGAAACAACTCATAAATATCACGAAGCCCCTGAAATTGAACAAATACTCAAGATCTTTAGTAATCAAGGTTATATAAGAATTAAGTCAATCCTCAAAGTTATATAAGCTCTAAGAACTATTGAGAAACATTCTCAGTCCAACCGAAATATCTAAAAGCAGTGTTAGGAGTAGCTAAGCTACCTAGAAGATGTTCTTCTGTCTGCTGAACTAACTGCTTGCCACAAAATACTTTAGGTTAGTAGCTTTCATTCATGCTAGGGTTGGAATTTAATGATATACCTATATTTGAGTCATTCCTTATCATGTAAATAGCACCTCATCTGAATTCTTATAACTAATATTAATAAACTTATTGGGTTATCTGCCAAGGTCCAGGGCTTGGGAGAGGGTCCTAAGGAAAGGGTAACTGGAAGTGGTGGAAGAAATGACTCAAAGTCAATGATGGATGCTATCTGACAGTTCTGCAATCTGCTTGAGATAGCTCTTTGCTCAAGATAGCTCTCTGCTGGAGGTAGCACTATCTTGCAAACTAAAACCCAGTCTTTTATTTTGCATAAGCTACGTCCTTAGGAATGCATAGAAGTTCAATCATTTAGCCCAAGTTTCCTCTTGATTATTCCACAAATCAGCAATTGACCTTAGCCCC
The DNA here is from genome assembly GCA_030674055.1 of Rhabdomys pumilio. Classification (NCBI taxonomy): domain Eukaryota; kingdom Metazoa; phylum Chordata; class Mammalia; order Rodentia; family Muridae; genus Rhabdomys; species Rhabdomys pumilio. Next base: position 31,749,301 of record JANHMN010000012.1, read on the forward strand.
TTGAATTTAGAGACAGAGCTACATGTCTTAAGTTGTCAATATCTGCTTCTTGTTGGAGCTATAACATGGACCCATCATTCTATTAGACAGACCTTGAACTCAGAGGTCTACATTGCTCTGTTTCTTGAATGCTTCAATTAAAGGCATGTACTACCACACCAGAACCTAAGCTTTTCTTCACCTAGAAATTGCTCTGTCTCAGATTGATCTTGAACTCAGAATTCTTCTTGACTTTGTCTCATAGGATTAAAAATGTATACCACCATAACTGAGCCCAAGCTTTTCATGGATACTATTCTTCAAGATCTGGATCACAAGTTTGCCCTCTATTTCTTGATTGTAGTTCATTACAGAATAAAAGTCCAAACAATTTCTTGATCAACTACAAATACAAACAAAGGTTAGTTGTGTGGGATCTTGCCCTGAGATCATCACTCCTCAATTCTCTTTTTCTCCTTGAACACAGGATTCTGCTCCATTTCACTTCCTGGTGCCTCTTTATTACTTGAACCATACATTTTGTATTTGTGAGCTCTTGTTTTGTGACAATTCCTTTCCCTTTAATGATTCAGGTTTGTTCCTCTAGTGACCAATCACGTCTCCTTATCTATTCTGTCTTATTAGTAGAGCTACCTCTGTTCTTTCAGGTCCATGAAGGCCCTTATACAATTCATGTTGCATCATTTTATCTTGCAAAATTGAGGAATCCTGTAAGAACAGTTCTTATATTGATTTATATATTCTTCAACTCATGTTTTCACAGTTCTTTCCCACAATCTTAAGAGCTTTTCTGAAGGTTACAGCATGACCATTTTGCTGAAGAACACCAAACATGGTATCACTTCCTCGAATTATGCTGTTTCTGATTATTATGAAGTCATTAACTTTGGTATGGAGAATATTCCCCAATAAAGTTGTCAAGGAGAAGATTCTCTAAAAGAGAAACATGAAGTAAAATATATACATTATTGTGCAAACCAGCTTTATGCCTACAGCAGCCATAAATACTCAGGGAAACTCTTGTCTTGCTGGCTCTGCCCCAGGGATGAGAATCACATCCTACAATTCCTTTCACTTTGGTGATATAATTTACTTTGTTTGGTTGAAATGACAGTATACTTTTTGTCAAATTTATTCAATTCTTGCTTCTATAGACATGTAGTATAAATATTAATAAACCCCAGAATGGGGTTACTACCTACCTCAATGTTTTATATTTCCAAATTATACACACACACACAACCTTTATATTTTCATATGCATTGAAGATAAAAATATCTGGATAACCTTCTGCATAACCTTCATGCTGATAGAATCTACCTCCAATTGATAATTCCAAGTTATTGCTTACAAATTTCTATGTTCTATTTTGACTGCTCGTGAACCAATTGAGCAGCCCACTGGATTGCACTCTCTTGGCCCCTTTTAGGAGTGTCTCTGCTTCTGTGTGCTACACCTACTAAGGTATGGCATCCCATGTCCTTCCTCTTTCTTCACGTTACAAGCCTGGGGAAATTTGAAACCCTGCCCATGTCTCTATTTCCCATCTCTTGGCTCTTGCCATCCTTATTTACCAATAAAAACTGACTGGGAGCAGGCTCTCAGAAGTTACACGTAGACCCTCTTTTGCAAACAGTTTTAGGGACCCAGTCAACAAGCAGCTACATTGACCCCTTTTTGTCCAATTAAAAAGGCTCTTTTTTCCCTCAGATATACATTGAACACATATTATAACAAATATGTAAGTTGGAAGGTATGATGTATACTTATAACATCCAGTCCATCATACATGGCAATTTAGATAAAGTATTTTATCATTTATCTTAAAGACTTTATAATTCTGTACCTTAATCATGTTTGATCTTACCTTGTATTACCATCTGAAAAATATTCTTTCAAATCTAGAGCATCTTCTTTAATGTTAGGCATCTTAAGTTCAGTTATGAACTATAACCAGTCTTTCACCATGTCAGAGATCTGAAAAAAATTAAATATCACTTGAATATGTTGGAAGTATAAGGACTTATACAATTTGTAAATGTACAATTTGTAAAGACAGACAAATGTCTGGATAGTCTCCAATATTTCTTATAATGTTGGCATATCTGTCTTCAGCCTTCTAGCCCAGAATGATCTGAGAGACCTAAAGTGAAGCAGGAATTATGAAGGACTTGCTTATGCTGTCATTGCAGAGCTTATCAGTATACTATCCTATATCCATTTGTACTTTCTGAACAATATTTTGTCTCTAGACGAAATTAGGGTATTCCTTACCCAGTGGCTAGCTTGTCACAATTGAAACAAGTCTACCTGGAAGTAATGATGTTCAGTATCTTTTTTGAAGTAGGATTGGGGTATTCTTAGGAGCAGACATGTCTACTAGTCAAAAGTTCTATTAATAATGAAATGATTCTAAATATTCTGTGGATCTCTGATGCTTTTGAAGACTATCTATATATAGTATAACTGAATTATTAATCATTGATTATTCTCAGTTATTCACTATTCAAATAATCTTGAAAACACTTTATTGTACCTAATTTGGAATCTAATATGACCAGGTGTTTACTATCTAAGCATTAACTTGCATTATTTAAAAAATCCTAAATAGTTTGTGATAGCAGCTATTAGAAGGACTGTGTCCAAGACTTTTATTCTTAAATGAATTGTATAGGTACAATGCTTATCTAAGAACAACAAAATTAATTTTAAATTTTTTATCAATATACAAAGACTTGTACTAATGAAATCCTTAAGTCTATATCAGTGTATAAGTTCTGCACCAATGTAAGAACGTATAACTTCAATTCTGTATCAAAAGAGAAAATTTTCTACAATTGTAAGATTATGGCTGTAAAATGTTATGTTTAAGTGTAAATTTAGTAATCTATCCCCTTATATCTAATTTCTTATAATATTATTATATCCTCATTTTTAACCCCTTCCTTTTATACCTAAGAAAGAAAAAATAGAGAAATGTAAAAACAAGTTAGAAACCTCCTAGTCTGGGTTTGATAGTTTCCTCCCTGTCCAAATTATGACCATTTCCAAATTACCCCTTAATATGACAATCTATCTACAATTTATAAAATAACTTTAACCAGACACCCAAAACCAAGGGATTAGATTGATGACTCTACACAATTTCTTCCTTTTTACTCAGGGTAAAGAATTACTTTGGGGGGAGGTGTCTAAAAGAAAATAGGAAAATGCTTTTATTCAATAGAAAGCTTGCTGGCATCATTTGTTTGTCGGTCTTTTTATGTAGAGAGAGTTCAGGGCATAAATAAAGTCCTGATTAGAACTAATTGAGAAGCAGCAGGAACCAAAGTCATCTGAAATCGGCAGCCATTCCAGAAGCTGTTCTGGAAGCATGTCTCTGGAAACAGCATTGGGTGAGCCAGGATCAGGCAGGGACCTGGAACAGTAGGTTACTTCAGCATCCCCAAAGGTGAATCTTGTCATATCTGGTGTTTCATTTTGTAATATGTGAACACAACCAAATCTGTAGTTCTAATCAAATACTTGTATGGATTATATGCAGTGCACAGATCAGTCAAGGATAAATTTTTGTTCTTGGAGCAAGTGAAAGACAATTGTCTTTTTAATAAATTAGATTGATCAATAACCAAATTGTAATAAGTCTTCATTCATGCTATGTGAAGGATGGCATGATGAATTTTAAGGAACCTGTAACCAAAAAAAATTATTGACTATGTTTTGCTAAAGTATTGGCTAGACATTTTTATATCTAGGCCAGTTTCAGGGCTATTCCTATGTAGACAAATTAGCAATTCATGTTACCTATCCTGTTTGGTTTCCTTGAATTTTTCTTGCCTGTCTGCAGCCAATATCTTTAGGGGGTCTTCCTCTATTATATCTGATCTATATTACTTTAGAAAGGGTGCAAAGCCTTTTTTTTTCTCTTTCCTGATAACCCAAATACAGAGTATCACTCCAAAAATAGCATGTCCTTGGTCCAGCAACTCAAACTGTTGTATCAAATCATATCAGGAGGCTGGGTGAAGAAAATGAGTACAGGAAATTACTTATCAGCGTGACTACCAGCTACACAGACATTACTATAGAGCAGCAGCCCAGCTTCAGCAAGAGAGTCATGTCACCCAGTGCTATTCAGGCTGCCACTGTTTGTTGTTCCTTGGCCTTAGAAAAATTCTTAGCTCAGCTATTAAACGTGTGACTTTTTCAACTTCTAATTTCTAAGATATTCTTCATTCAAACCATTAATAAAACTTTCTTAACCTAAATTTACTAACCATCCACTTCTCCCGATTTTTTCTAAGGATGATGGTCATCGCTAACAATCTATATTTCTAAGTTATTTCCAGTGTTAGAAATTGAATCATTACTATGCCAAAGCAGCAATGCTTGAAAAATATCAAGCACTATTACTGTGAATACCAATGATACTCCTCAATGAGGAGCTGGAAGCCTCATTAAAGGGTTCGTAGAACTCGTAGACAAGGACAGATGTGGTGACTGTGAAGGTGACAAGCAGAGTGTTGCTCTATAACTACACGGAGTCCTCATGAACTCCTACATGGAGTCCTACATGGAGTATTCTTAACTTTGCCTCTCCCAGGTGCACCTACCACGGTTGTGATCACTGGTTGGCTACTGATTTTGTCCTCTTACATGACCCTCAAGTGTACGAATGTATATGTGTATGTATGTATATGTATATTCTTTCTGAAAAAATTTACTGTTGGCAGAACTGTACAGCTAAAAATATGTCAGAAGTTAAATTAAAAACTTGATTGTCAATTTATAAATGTATAATTCTGTGATACTTACAGTTTTACATGTTAGTGAATAAGTATCTATGTGTGTCAAAGTTACATGAAATAAATTCAAATAGCTGTAAACTACAAGATTTAGTGAAACTGGTTGATATCAGTGACTAAAGATGATGGGAGGAACCAAAATAGAAAGAGAATAAGTGAGAAATTTCTATTTTTAAACAGAATAGAAATAACAGTTTATCTTTAATGAGCTTACTTAAGTACTATGTAGATATATCATCTAAAAAAGATACAATTATAGTAAATATTAGGCTATTTGAATATTGAGGTTGATAGGAAAGAACTGAGGTCTTTACAGATTTCTGCCTCTTCTCAATAAAATTTATAAATGTATTTTAAGCACAAGCTCTACCCACGTAGGTACACTTTTTTCCCAGCATGATTCTATACTTAAGTCTTATAGTAAGTGAAAGGAACGTGCAATGGCCAAATGACCTGAGCTGCTGCTTGCTATGTAGCCCAAATCCACACACTGCTTTTCAATGACTTCTGACAGCCACAGTGGTGATGACACAGTGTTGCTCAAAGGGAAACAGATTTTGGTAGAGAATGTTCCACCAGTGTTGACATGATTCTTTTATGCCTTACAGAATCTTTACTTAAAGATAGTGGAGGTACAAGTAACGGTGGTCAGCAACCATCTCAGCACTGTGACCATCTTGTCTAAAACGTGATTTGTCCTTTGTGCCACATACACTTCCAGTTAGAATATTTAGGAATTTACAGAGTTTCTTTGCTAAAACATTGAAAGCAAGACAAATTTGATTTATGGATTTGGGAGAACATTTTGTTCCCTTAGCTCCTGCAAGATACAGTTGTAAAGGTGATTCAGTGTAAAATTACAGCCTGGATAAACCAGTGATGAGAGAGCAGGGTAAAACTTAAGCAATTCCCAATTTAAATAACTCCTTTATGTGTTTGCCACAGAAAAAAATAAAACTAAACCTTTTTTTCCAAAACAAATCTGAAGGATATTACATCTCATGAAATAGAGAAAATAACATAAAAGCTGATTCTGATTCAAGAAAATTAGAACTCACACACGGTTATATTCATTTTTATTCCACCCAGAGGGAGGAGTTGACTTCATTTGTTATATGTTTGATGTATAGAAGACTGAAAATAATAAGAGGCATCTGAACAATGTCTTTTGAAATAATTATCTGTGAAAAATTATGCTTATCTGTAAATACCAAATAAATATTTGGTAAATTATCCTCTATTTATAACACATAGACAGTAAAACTTCATGAGGATCCAAAGATGAAAGCTGATATTATTTGTGGTTATTCTAAAAACAATGTCTATTATCACCAGAGATTTTCTATAGTCTAAATCAAGTGTACTGAGAAGCAAATTTGGTGACAGGAAAAGTGTAAGACTGGAGGAGGATTGATAGGCCTTATTCCAATAAATGGATGGAGATGACCTATGATCTGAAACATAAAGGCCTCTTCTGAAGAATCTAGACCCAGCCAAACCTCCACATGCAGATTACCATGCTACCTTCACCCCATAGTTCTGCCTGCCTCCCAGGAGGCCTGCTGTATCTCAGGATACACATCTAAGATCCCCTGTTCCTACCTTCAGGGACACCAGCAGTCCCAGCAGTCCTGGGCTTTGCCCCAAATTGTCAGATACCCATCTTCCTTCTGGTCTGAACTTCCACTTATAGTCAGGGATCAGTGCACCACTGCCAACTCCACAGCTCTGACTACCTCCCAGGAGGCATGCTTTAATCAGGATACACAGCTAAATCTGCCTCCCAGGATGTTGTTACAACCAGGGACACCCAGGCCAGCCAACACCAGAGAAAACCAGGTGGTATAATCAAGTACAAAAACATAATCCATGGAAACAAATGCAATATGCCCACATCAGAACCAAGCTCTCCTAATACAGTCAGCCCTGAATAATCTAAAACACCTCAAGAGCAAGACTGTGATCTCAAATCCAATCTCATAAAGAAGATAGAGTCCTTTAAAGAGGATATAAATAATCCCTTAAAGAAACACAGGAGAATACAATAAAAAGGTTAAGGAAATGAATAAAATGATCCAAGACATATATATGGAAATAGAAGCAAGAAAGAAAACATAAATGGAGACAACCCTTGGAAAAGAACAGGAAATACACAAACAAGCATCACTAACTGAATACAAGAGATGGAAGAGAGAATATATCAGACATAGAAGATGCTATAAGGAGAAAATAGATACATAGGGCAAAGAACATATCAAATCTAAAATATTTCTAATTCAAAACATACAAAAAATTTGAAACTTTCTGAAAGACCAAAGCTAAGAATAATAGGAATAGAAGAGTGTGAAGAGTCCCAGTTCAAAAGGGCAGAAAATAACTTCAACAAAATCATAGAAAAAACTTCCCTAACCAAAAAAAGAGATAGTTATATAAGTAGCTTACAGAATACCAAATATATTGGACCAAAAAAAAAAAAAAAAAGAAAACCCTGCCACCAAATAACATTCAAAACTATAAATATACAGAACAAAGGAAGAATATTAAAAGCTGCAAGGAAAAAAGGCCAAGAAACATATAAAGGCAGCTGTATCAGAACTATGCCTGGCTTCACAATAGAGACTCTAAAAGTCAAAAAATCCTGGACAGATATCTTACAGACCCAAGAGACCAGAGATGCCAACCCAGACTATTATACCCAACAAAAATTTCAATCACCTTAGATGAAGAAACAGGATATTCCATGAAAAAAAAAATAAATTGAAACAGTATCTTTCTAGTTCAGCCCTACTGAAGAAATCTACCATAAGAAATCCATAAGTAGGGTAACTACACCCAAGAGAACAAAAGAAATTAATCATCTCACACAAAACCAAAAGAAGAGAATCACATATCTCCCATACCAGTACCATTCACAACACTGAAATAACAGTAACTAACAGTCATTGGTCATTAATATATCTCAATATCAATGTACTCAATGCACCAATAAAAGGCACCGTCTAACAGACTGGATACATAAGCAGAATCCATTATTCTGCTGCTTATATGGAACACACCTCAGCAACAAAGAAAGTTGCTATTTCAGAATAAAGGGCTAGAAAATGGGTTTTTAAACAAACAGACCCAAGAAACAAATTGGAGTATCCATTATAATATTTAATAAAATAGACTTTCAATCAAAATAATCAAAAGAGGAGGTAGGACACATTACACTCATCAAAGGAAAAATCCACCAAGTTGGCTTACCAATTGTGAATATATATGCCCCAAATGCAAGGGTATCCAGATGTGTAAAAGAAATTTGCCTAAATCTCAAATCACACATTAAACCCCACATAATAATAGTGGGGGATTTCACAAAATTCTCACCAATGGATAGGCCACTGAAACATAAACCCTACAGAGAAACAATGAAACTAACATGCTATAACCAAATGGATTTACCAGATATCTACAGGATCTTTTGCCCAGACTGTAAGAATATACCTTCTTTTCAGCACACCACAGAACCTTTTCCAAAGTTGATCATATAATCAGGCACAAAGCAGACCTCAACTGATACAAGACTGCAATCTTATCATAACACCATGAATTAAGGTTAGACTTAAACAACAACATAAACAACAGAAAATCCACATACTCATGGAAATTGAACAATTATCTACTCAATAATCACTGAGTCAAGGGAAAAGTAAAGAAAAAAATTTTAAATGTTCTGTAATTTCATGAAAATGAAAGCAAAAAAATACATAAACTTACAAGGCACAGTGAAAACAGTGCTAAGAGAAAAGTGTATAGCATTAAGTACCTTCATAAATAAATTGGAGAGATTTCATACTAGCAACTTAACAGCACACTTGAAAGCTTTAGAACAAAAAGAAGCAAACACACCCAAGAGGAATCAATAGCAGAAAATAGTCAAACTCAGAGCTGGAATCAGTCAAACAGAAACAAAGAGAACAATACAAAGAATTAACAAAACCCAGGTCCAGTTCTTTGAGAAAATCAACAAGATAGACAAATGATTATTCAAAATAACCAAAAAAGCAATGGGACAGTATCTAATAACAAGATCATAAATGATGAGGAAGACATAAGAATAATAACCATGAAAATTAAAAAAAAAATTATCTTTATGTCTTATTTCAGAAAAGTGTCTGTACTCCACAAAACTGATCCCTAAACTATACAAATTGCCGAGACAGAGAGAGAGAGAGAGAGAGAGAGAGAGAGAGAGAGAGAGAGAGAGA
>JANHMN010000012.1:31758365-31823685 GCA_030674055.1 Rhabdomys pumilio
AGAGAGAGAGAGAGAGAGAGAGAGAGAGAGAGAGAGAGAGAGAGAGAAACTTTAGACCACCTTATGAAACTTTAGACCGGTTATGAATATCAACACAAAAATATGTGGGTCCCTTGTTCTGGAGGGTGTCCCACGACGATCTCCAGACTGGAAACAGGGTGAGAGCAGGAAGGGCTCACTACTGTCTCTGCGCTGCCTCTGGTCTGTGTCTCCACTGTCTGTAGGTCTCTGGCCCGGCCTGATGCAGGAGGTTGAGGCCAAAGGACACAGAGTACAAGCAGGAGCAGGAGGGAATATTGCCTGCCCCTGCCGCTGCCTCTGGCGCTCTGTCATTGACTGGTCTCTCCCAGGTGCTGTCCAGGTCTCTCCGCACTGAGCTGGTCCAGGCCCTGGCTGGGACAATAAGGAGCCGGCTAGCTGGCAGGGAGTCAGCTTGGTATCCCAGGCAGGTTCTGGAAGAGCAGGGCTCTCCCCAAGTGTTATAGCTCTTGTGACAAAAACTCTCGGACACCAGGATGATTCTTGAGCACGCGTGATTTACTTCCCCTAAATAGAGCCCTTATATACAGTGTTGGGGTAGGTTAGGGTATGACAGCAGATAATGTCTATTGGCTTGACCTGAGAGCTTGGAGATACCTCATCTGCATGCGGGAGAGTCTGAGGGACCATTCATAAACCTCTCTGTGGGAGAGGTTGTTGGAGGACTGAAGCTTAAGTGAAAAGAACCTAGGCCTGGGAGCAGAGCTAAACTCCTGCAGTGAGATAAAGGTTCCGGGGTTTGAAACTCATGCTCAACCAAACACCCAGCTGCTTCTCACAGCCCACTGCCCTACAAAAACACTCAATAAAATTCTCACAAACCAAATCCAGAAACACATTGAAAACATTATCTGTGATGATAAAGTAGGCTTCATGCCAGGGATGCAGGGATGGTTAAGTATATGAAAATCCATCAATATAATCTACAATATAAACAAACTGAAAGAAAAAATTATATGAGCATCTCATTAAACATAGAAAAATCCTATGACAAAATCCAACACCCCTTCATGTTAAAAATCTCGGAGATATCAGGGATTCAAGGCATGTACTTAAACATAATGAAAGCAATGTACAGCAAGGCAATAGCCAACATCAAAGTAAATGGAGAGGAACTTGAAGTAATCCCACTAAATTAGGAACAAGACAAGACTGGCCTCTCTCTACATATCTATTCAATATAGTAGTTAAAGTTCTAACTAGAGCAATGAGACAACTAAAGGAGATCAAGTGGACACAAGTGTGAAGGAAGAAGTCAATGTGTTAATATTCAAGGATGATATGATGATACATCGGTACCCCAAAAATCGAACAGAGAACAACTCTAGCTGATAAACAACCTCAGCAAAATGGCTAGATACAAAATTAACTCAGAGAAATAGTAGCTGTCCTTTATATAAATAATAAATGAGCCACGAAAAAAATTAGGAAAACTACAGATTTCACAATAGCCGCAAGTAATATAAAATATCACGTTGTAATTGCACCCAAGACAGTATGTCAAGACCCTGAAGTCCCTGAAGACAGAAATTGAAGACTCTATCAGAAGATGGAGAGATTTCCCATGCTCATGGATCATCACTAGAATTAACATAGTAAAAATGGCCATCTTACCAAAGCAATCTACAGACTCAGTGTAATTCCCATCAAAAGTCCAACATAATTTTTAACAGACCTTGAAGGAAAATTTCTCAACTTCATGTTGAAAAACAAAAAAACCCAGAATAGCAAAACAATCCTTGCAATAAAATAACTTCTGAAGTAATCATTATCCCTCACCTCAAGCTGTACTACAGAGCCTAATAAGGATTAAAAACTGCATAGTACTGGTACAGAATCAGACAGGTTGATCAATGGCATCGAATCAGAGACCTGGAAATAAGCCCACCCAACTATGGACACTTAATTTTTGACAAAGAAGGCAAAAACATACAATGGGAAAAAATCTTCAACAAATGGTGCCAGATTAATTGAATGTCTGTATGTAGAATAATACAAATAGATTCATATTTATCACCCTGCACAAAACCCAAGTCTAAGTGAATCAAGGACATCAACATAAAACAGAAACATTCAATCTAATAGAAGAGAAGATAGAAATAGCATGGAACACACTGAAGTAGGAGAAAATTCCCTGAACATAAAACCAATGACTCAGATTCCCATATTAATAATTGATAAATGAGATATCATGAAACAAAAAACTTCTATACCGCAAAGGACACAGTCAATATAGCAAATCGGCTTTCTAGAGAATAGGAAAAGATCTCCAGTAACCCTAACATCTGACACAGGACTAATATCCAAAATATATAAAGAACTTAAGCAGTTAGATTTCAACAAACCAAATAACCCAGTTAAAAAATTGGGTACAGCAATAAACAGAGAATTCTCAGCAGAAAAATTTCAAATGGCCGAGAAGCACTTAAACTGAGGTTCAACATCCTTATTCATCAGGGAAATGCAAATCAAAATGACACTGAGATTCCACCTTACACAAATCAGAATGGTTAAAATAAAAAAAAAAAGTGACAGCAAATGCTAGTGAGGGTTTGGAGAAAGAGAAACACTCTTTCATTGGTGGTGGGATTGCAAACTTATACAATCACTCTGGAAATCAATCTGGTGGTTTCTCAAAAAACTGGAAATAGTTCTACCTCAATACCCAACTATATCACTCCTGAGCTTATACCCAAAAAATACCCCACCAATACCCAAGGACATGTGCTCCACTTTGTTCATAGCAGCTTTATTCACTATAGAGACCAACAGTGTTATTCAATAGGAGGCAGTACAAGAAATAGCTTCATAAACAACTCATTGATTATGTCTAAGCAACTTCATTATATAGCCCAAGAAGTGTTTAGTCATAATTATTTGGGCCAAATATAGCCATTTACCTGAACCAATGATATTATTGACTCTTAATAGTGGTGAAGACAGGCCTTCCACCAAGAGAAATATGCCCACTCAGACCTGTAGAGAGAATTTCTTATGTGCATTACTTGTCAATAAAAAAGCTTATGCTAATAAGCTGAGGTAGAAAATAGGAGGTGGAACATCTGACAGGGAGAAAGATGATTCTGGCAGATAGTCAGAGTTGCTGGAGATTTGCCCTGGAATTCTGAGAAGAAAGATTAAAATTAGCCATACAGCTTAACTAAGGTAAGAATAAAGGAGAGATTAGCCCCAGGAACACCAGGAAGACAGAAATAAGAAGAAACAAAAAGGAATCCAGAAACATAGCTGAACTCAAGTTAGAATAAAAGAGGTAATGAGTTAAGAAATACTTGACTATAGCAAATTCATGACTTTGAGTTTATTGTTAGGGTGTTTTCTATATTTCATTTAGAAATAGCTGAGAGGAGATAACAGACAGCAGTCCAGGTTACCTTACATGGATAGTTGGATTTCAAAACCTCAGAAATCCATAGAATTGACGTCACAAATATTTCCATATTAATGTTCATTTTGATTAGAGACCTGTCTGCTCCTGACAGCTTCCTGTCTTGGATTCTAAGAAGAAACTGAGCATCATTGGAGTTACTCCTGTTGTGCTTAGACAGCCATCAGGCAAGAATTGCCTCTCTCCATCTACAGAAAAGGACACACTTGCAGAATAGTCGACTGATTATATCTGCCTAGACAGAGTAACCAGCCCTTAATAATTCTGCAGCACTAAAGTCTATCAGATGAGTTTGGGCCAGAAGGCTGAAGATTTGATGCTCCAACATTCGGTAATATAGGGGTTGTCCAGGTGTTCAGCGGTCTCTAAGTTTTAGAAGCTATGCTTATTGCTTCCCATAAATTCAGTTAATTTAGTCATTCTGGATTTCTGACGGCATTGAAGACCTATAGACTCATAGCCAATCTAAGCTATTTACCTTGAGAGAAAAAAATCTGAGTGGAGGGTTCTCAGCTGACATTCATTCTAAAGCCAAGAAAAAGCCAGGTTCAAAACTAAGGGTTCTAGTCAAGAGAGACGGTAGAGGTTCTGGCTAGTCAACAAAAGGATGGACTGGGTATTAAGATTATCTTGTACCTCACTGGTACAAATAGGAATAATTATGCTCTAATTGTATTCTGAGAGAAAAGCTTTATTTTAACAGGAAGGGTAATATGTAGGAGGAGCTAAGGGGAAAGGAGCACCAAGAGAAAAGGATGGAGTAAGGAGAGGAGAAGATGAAGTAGATGAGAAGCTTGGTAATGAGAGAGAAAAAGAGAGAGAAAGAGAAAGGGGGCATGGAGGCAGAAGTTCACGTGTCTCCACTAGTCAAAGATAGTTTACATAGCTAGGTTGGGTGTTAGGTTACACTTCTGATTGAGCATTACCATACTTACAAAGCCCTTGATTAACATTTAAAAAATTGTATAAAAGCCAAATGGAAAAGGGAGAGAGAACGGGATAGGGGTTTTCTGGGGAAGGGAAATGGGGAAAGGGATTGGCATGTGAAATGTAAATAAAATATCCAATAAAAAAAATATATATATATATATATAAATACTTGAAGGTAGATTAAGCTGAAGCCTATGCCATAATCATTTATTAATAAATAATTAGTCTCAATTAGTCTCAGAGTTGTAATTTCTGTGAATTAAGTGGTCGGGAGGAAAAATTTGATTTTACACTGATCAAGGTAAAAATTGGCATAGATTATTTAGAGTTCACTAATTCACTGACATTTGTGTTAGCAAAACCTGTTGTACACACAGTTTTAAGCAGCCATGGCACATTCAGATGGCAGAGAAAGCAGGGGAAATTTTTGAGTAATTGTTTAAAATCATCCATGGCATATTTTAGATGACTGGTGAAAATATTAATGTATGTTGGATGGTTTGTAGAGTGTGGGGAACAGATGAAATTCTCGGGGACTGTGAATTATTTGATAGGAACATGTCCATGTCAAGATCCCCTAATGCCTCAAACTCAGGCATTGCAAATTCTTCTATAGTTCAAGCACAGAGGAATGGCAAAAACATCTCCTTTTCTACATAGGAACATTAACAATATGTACACAAAGATTTAATTGCACTTTTCTTGTCCTATAGGACAAGATGAGGCTTTTCTTTTACACATAGCCATGCCAAGACTCATTCATCAGTCTCCTTCTCCTCTTCATTCTGTATATAGTAAATACATGAGTTTCTAGGCTGTTGCACGTCTGACTCCACTAGAGTAAGAGACTCATCAGACTCCAACATATATGTGTGTGTGTGTGGCTTCTAAATTCCCATAGCCCAGTCAGGTCGATCCTAAATCCATGGAGGTCACAAAGGTACAGTAGCTATCTTCTTCCTTGGCATGAAGGCATGCAAGGAAAGTTCAATAACTTCCAATCAGATGTCAAGTTGCCTCATGCCCATAGTTTTTATTATTTATAGTTAAATGAATACAAAAGATTACTTACAAATATAATTTAAGGAACTTACACTAACAATGATTTTAACAGATTTTTAAAATGTTTTTTTAATAATGTTTAATACCTACCCAGTACTCAGAAAGAAATGCCCCAAACATTTGTCATAGGAGGACACTCCATTTCACTGAATTAAGAGACCCAGAATTTGTACCTCCCAGGATATTGAAATGAGTTCCTCAATTAAAATTTTCACCTATCTTGAATCTCAGTATAGTTCTGTTGTTTTATTTTGTGTTTGTTGACTATTTCATACCTCAATTTATTTTTTTAAAGGCTGGTTTCCTTCCAATGCTGCTTGCAAGCAATGTATGGGAATTCATAAAAACACACCGAATGGACAGATGTTGTATTTTATAGTTTACTATAATGTCCCTAATCATGTTGATCATTTTTAAAGGACTGTTTCTTTTCATCTCTCAGAGAGATGAGCACATATGTTGTTTTTACAATTCTACTGTGATTGAATGTCTTGACTCTCATGAAAATTCAGTGGTACAGCTTCCACCTGCAATATATTTTCTATTTGTAACCTAGGAACATATCTAAAATTAACTTACTTTAAACATTATCAGTTAATTGAAATAATAAAAGAAATTAATAAGCCAAAGGTAAAAGATTGAGGATTAGTCCATGCTAGCTAATTGTCCGGCACAGAAGACAATGTCTCATCCTAATATATCTTCATGTAATGGAGGAGGAGGTAAGTCCTATGCTACTCAGAATAATACTGAAACGAAAGTACTCATCATAGAAAATGAGTCATTTGGAATGTATTGTCAGAATAGGAATTTGTGTTGATCACAAGACTTGACAGAAAAAAAAATGGGTGGTAAGTAAAAAAAAATAAGAGTGAGGTCATATCTGAACAAAGAAAGTATTTGAACGATTTCCTTGTTTGTGTTTTTGTTTGTTTGTTTGCATGAATCTCTGAGACTGTAAGTATGGTTTTTGTTCAATCCCTCAGTCCAATGTCTGAATGAATCTTTTTTAGGTTATATACAATCACATTTATGGAAAATTTCAACTCTGTGCCAAATAGAATATATGCAAATTGATATGAAGTAGAGGACAGAAGGATGATGAGCAGCTATGTAAGCAGGATGTTACTCTAAAACATATGTCTGTCAGTTTTATATTTAGAAATCAGAGGATTGGGAGGTATAAGTATGAACATCTTCTGTTGTCACTCGGTATATGAATTTGAAGAGACTTATTTCATTTTTTGCTTGTTTATAATAATTTCACGGGAAACAAACATATATACTAAAATATATATACCTATTACTATATATGTATATGTACATACATATTAGAAATAAATATTAAATTTCAATCATATTCATAGTCTAAGATGCATTTTATTAACTGCAAGACCTAATGTCGTTCAAGTAGAAGCTATATTACAGTAATTTTGCTGGCACTAATCCTTGATCTGAATTTCTACTTAAGAAATTAGTCACTATTAGAATGTCTTAGATTATTGCTTAAACTCTTAACTTTTTTTTTTACTGATGTCAAAAAAATTTAACTATTTGTAACGCTCACCAGGCAATTTATCTAAACTGACTTCAAAAGTTCTATAAACAATGCACAATATAATTATCTACTCATGTATTCTACACTCAAACTCAAACTTTCATCCCACAGAAGTCATTAATAAATGACTGGCCTTTGCAAGTTGAACTACAATAAATAGCTTAACTTGTCAATTTTAATTGCTTTAAATCACTGATTTTAGGCATCTATGGACTACTCTTGATTCTGGAGTGAATAAATTAGCATTTAATAAGAATAATGATGTGGCAATTGAGACTAGGCCTCAAAATTCTAAATTCTTATTGGTTATAGTTTTCTATAAATGTTCCCATCTTTTGCAAAGAGATGCTGCTTCACTGAGAGGTCAGAACTACACTTATCTGCAGCTATAAAAAAAAATCTATTTAGAATGTACTCAAGAATTATGCCCCATTAATACAATGGCAGTTTCAGGTTCTCCTCCAAGATCCATGGTTTCATTAATCCTGGCTAGTTGATCACTATGGAAGAGAAAACACAGAGAGTGTAAGAGCCAGAGCAACAAGAAATTTGCTGTGACTTTCCTAGAAATGTCACAGAAATGATTTATTTTTCCTCACCAACATAACTGCCAAAAAAGACTGAAACAAGAATGACACCAATAGTCATGCTAATGTGGAAAGAGAAAGCTCACAAGACCTTAATCCTAGACACAGATTTACAGACAGCTAAGAAATGCTGGGAGATGGGCAAATAATCTTTGTCATGAAATAGCTATATATTGGGTGTCTTATATCAAATAACCCTGAAAGTATGGATATAAAAGTAATGCCTGTGTGAGTGTGTGTGTGTGTGTGTGTGTGTGTGTGTGTATGTGTGTGTGTGCTGATGCGCGCACACTCATGCGTGCATGCTCATGCATGTACGTGTGTATTTGTACACATTTTTAAGAAAAAGCAGCCATGAATTCAAAATCAGGGAAACTGGTAAATAGAATGGAATGTAGGGATGGCTGAGAATGGTAGAAATTATGCAATTATAATTTTAAAAATATGAATTAATAAATACTGACTGTGACCATTATTAAGTACCCTATACCACTATGCTTTTGTGGATGGCCCTATAAACACAGATATGTAGACAGCATAAAATACAGTCAGTAGACAAAAGTAGAGAACATGAGAGAGAGATTATGAAGTCGTGAATAATTAAGATGTGAATCTGTGTGAACTTTGAAGAAGGTGTTAGGAGTAAATATGGTGGAAATACTTTATATGGATATAAGAAGGTCTCAGAGTTAAATGTGGTATATTTTTAAAAGATATGAATAATGCATATAAAAATAAGAAATAATACTTAATAAGAATACCATCATGAAAAAGCAAGCTCAAAATATCAAATCTAACCTTGACAGGACTAATTCAGCTTTTGAGATGAACAGTTTAATGAAAGTTTCTTATTAATTAAAGTTAATTAATTTCTAGAAATATAAAAATTTCACTTTCTCCCACAAAAATATATAATAGAAAAATAAAATGATTTTAGAGGGAGTCTTTATAAAAGGTGAGCAGAGAGTTAACAAAACTATGTTAGAAATAAACTCAAGTGAAACAAACTGATTGATGGTCTAGTGAATTTAGCAGAAAGCATTAAGTCTATCCCATAACACCCATCAAGAAAAAGAAGTGAGTCTTGCTGTTATGATCATGGTACTTCATCAGGAAGCCATTCAGTATTTGTTAATATGTAATAATTTGATTTCTTGTAGAAAAATTATTTCAAGAAAACTGCAAAGGAGAAATGTCATTTTATATTTACTGGATAAGTCTATTGAAAATGGCCAAACTCTAAAACCATAATAAGATTCTCAATTGTTTTTGAATCTCAATGATGTAACACCCTGACTGAAATTTCAGCCCATTTATAGCAGTTAAGCTATAGCTAAGGGCTTCAGTCTGTGCTGTGATTTGTTAAATTCTACTTCTCTCTACTCTATTTAATTTACTTATATTAACCCCATATACAAAACAACTCAGAAATCCATCAACATAATAATGACCAGATTAACCTTGTGACATGTAGTTATGATGGTTACTGTGCAATTACTTGGAAACTTATTGGACTAAGAAGGATAATGTGGATTTATTACAATTTACTCTTCAGTAATACATGATTTGTGCCTAATATCACCAAATCTCTAAATATACTTTTCTCTCCCAGTGCCTCCTGCACTTTGTCATATAAGACTTTTCACCATGAAATTGTCATATCTGCAGTCAAATATTCTTCAGACTGAAAAAAAGAGCCCACTTTTTCTCCCCAGGAGAGAACTTACAGTTTCAACTAATTTGGAATTCTTGCATTCTAGTTTTATCTAAATACATATCTTCAACATAAAAATATCTTTGGTCTACTGCAAAGGACATATTTTGAAATCATATATTATTTATTTATTGGTGGAGATAAGATGTTAATCTACTTTATTTGTGTTAACCTGTAATCTGGTAATCTGGATGCAACTGCTTGCTAGCTCTTGAGACTGTTAATTGTACTGCATTGTTTGCAAATTTCTGTATTTGCTTTGCCTAGATAAACATTTACGCAGCTAAATACAGTTTCATCTATTTTCTACACATTCAACTTCCTTTTTTTGTCTTAAGACATTAAGTAATGCTTCCTGTATGAGTCAAAAGAGGTGGAATGACAGGGTACATCCTTGCCTAGTTTCCATGTAAAACAGAAACATATCCTGTTTTCTGTATTGAAGATGGAGTTATTTATGTTTCTTAATGAATTGCTGTCTATTTTTACTTTGTTAAGATTTTTTTTATCCTAACTTGGTATTGCATTAAGTCAAGGAATGTCAGCCAAAAGTCCATTAAAGCAAACTGGTTGCTACTGGAAGATGGTACAAACATTGAGGCACAGCTTACTCAAGGCCTTCTAGAGGAGGTCTTTTGGCCAATGGTGATGATTACTGAAGTGGGGTTGTGGGAGCCAGTGTTTATACTCTTTCACTCACAAATCCTTTGGTAAGCAGCTTTGAGACACTATCTACTTTCACACCTTCATGAGCTAGCCCAAAGTGATGGAGACAGTGTATTGTAGACTATGCAGTCTCCAAAGGTGCAAGAAAAATAAGCAATTTCTCATTGGACGTATCTATCTGAAACATTTGTTACATAAGAAAAGTGACCAACATATTTTCTTCTTTTCCATTTGAAGGAATCCCTTCTGATTTGTAATGTTTGTTTTTGTTGACATTTTGTGGCTGTTTTATACATACATGTAAAAATTATATTATAAAACATTTATTATGTTAACTTTAAGTTTTACATTAATGATATTCTTCACAGAATGAGATTCTTCAATCTACTTCTTCAACGGCAATTTTCATTATTCTTTTCCTTAAGTCTTTGCTATTTTAACATATTGTATCACCATTCAAAATATTTAAAGCTGAGAAAAGTTCTTCCCATTATGACGTGTCTATAAACATAGCTTTCTTATAGTTGAGTATACAGGGAGTGGACGTAACACTTCTGTAAATGAACATGCTGTCTTCAGATTGTTCATGTTGTGTTCTTCAGGTCAGCCTTTACAGGCTGACAATGAGCACAAAAATAGAACAGACACTGGGAGCTGGTGGCATCCCTATCATATACTAAGAACTTCTAAGATGAATGGTGCCTATTTCCTTTCTTTTTTAAAACTTAGGCATAATCTTATTTTAAGAATTTTTTTATTCTTTAATCCTTTTTTTATAGTCCAGTCTTTATACCCCTCCAGGTCTGCCCTCTGACTATTCAATGTCCCATGCCTGCTCCTCACTCCATCTCCAAGAGGATGTCCCCACCCCAACATACCTCTCACTCTCTGCAGCCTCAAGTCTTTTACAGTGCATCTTCTCTCACTGAGTCAAGAACCAGCAGTCCTCTGCTGTATATGTGTTAGGGTCGTCTTATCAGCTATTGTATGCTGTCTGGTGGGTGGCTCAATGTTAGAGCAAACAAGGGGGTCCAGGATAGTTGAAACTGAAGGTCTTCCTATAGGGTCACCCTCCTAGAATATACTTCTTCTGGTAAAAAATCTAAAATGTGTAAAATGTGTCACTCAGTGTTTAACAAGTTTAATCTGATATTGCATCATTAAGATGTAAAACGATCTAAGATTTCCCTAGTCAACGTTCAAAATTTCTTGTAATTTATCCTGAATATTGTCAAATTTTATTATATGATCCTAGCTTTCACTCTCCTTGGGGGAGAGCAGATCACAATGCAATAGATGATGTAATCTTTATTTTAAGATGTATATCTTAATAAACATTCCTAAATGATATTGTCATATGTGGTTTTGTTTGTTTTTCTAATACACATACATATGTGCTAATACAGTGGATCTGTAGAGGTACAGGGCATGACATTACAGAGACGTACAGCTGATCAAAATGTAGAGAACAAGAGACCATGGATTGACCAGCAACAAAAGAAATAATTGCAAATGACTTTCTATACCTAGAGCCCAGGAAATTTATGAAAGAAGAGCCGGAAAGATTGTAATAACCAGAAGATGTGGATACCTGCTGGTATAAATTCTCTTCTATACATGGCATCTAAATAATATGGGCACCTAGAGAAAACCTGAATAACAACAATACCAAGTACCATGACAGGACAATGGGAGAAACTTCAGGAGCTCATATGTACAGCTGATGAGCTACAGAC
This sequence comes from Rhabdomys pumilio, assembly GCA_030674055.1. Taxonomy (NCBI): domain Eukaryota; kingdom Metazoa; phylum Chordata; class Mammalia; order Rodentia; family Muridae; genus Rhabdomys; species Rhabdomys pumilio. Next base: position 31,770,064 of record JANHMN010000012.1, read on the forward strand.
AACCAGTGGCTGCTGAGACAGGGAAAATTGCTCTTCCCCAGAGGTAAGGTACTGTAGATTATGCAATCCCAAGTAGTCATCCCTAAAAAAATAACCACAAAGTCGTTGCAAAATGGGTTCAGCAAAATACATAAATACACATACATACATACACATACATACATACACATACATACACATACATACATACATACATACATACATACATACACAGATACATATATGCACACTCACATAAGCACATTTTAGAAAAAGAGGTCATAAATTTTAGGAGTTGAAAGAACACTAGGACTAAGGGGAGGGTTGGCAATGTTTTGAATACAGTACTCATGTATAAAATTATCAACTGAAAAATAAATTTATAAAAACAATCTAATTATGAATGTTGTATATGAAAATTTTAGAAGATACTGCTGTTTGAGGCTTCTTTTAAATCATGTAAATATATTCAATTTGCTTTCTGTAATTCACAGGTATTTTGTGACTTCATTTGGCATCTCCACAGAGTTCCAACCCTGAAAAATGCTTAGGGTGGAATGTTGAAGGCTTTGGTTGAAGAGACAAATTTTGGTGATAAGGCATTCTCATCTGTAAATTCAAATTCAATTTTCCAGAAAAATGTGTTTCTTATTTTAGCATTCATTTGAATCAACTATAGCATGTACATAGCTAGAGAAATTCAGGAAAGTACACCAGAGAAGAGCAGAGATGTTGATACACTTTGAACAACTGTCCAAAACGTTCCATATCCAAACTTTTTATCCTGTTCTTCAATAATTAGAACTCACTCATTTTTGAAAATATTATTTTTGTGGATGTTGTTTTTATGGGATTTTTAGTGTGTGTGTGTGTGTGTGTGTGTGTGTGTGTGTGTGTGTGTGTGTGCTGGTTCATGTGTGTATGTGAGTGCTCATGCCTGTTTATGGATGTATAAACAGAGGTCAATCAATAGATAATCTCAGGAATGCTATGTACCATAGGGGCTTCAGCATTCCAAGAACTCAGCATCTAGGCTAGAATGAACGGTTGCTGACTCACAGGAATCTTCTTGCCTCTGCTTCCTCAGGGCTTGACTTACAAACAAGAAGCAGCAGACATGGTGTTTTAGGTGTATCCTGGAGTTCAAGCTCAGGTCCTTAGGTTTGCAAGGCCCGAGATTTACTTATGAGTCATCTTCCAATCACAGAAATCTTTATATTTAAAGGCATAGTTTCTGTGTAAAACTAGTTATCCCATGAAAAACTCTAGATGAAATACAGAAAGTTTATATGAATAAAAAAATAGATTTTTCAAACAGATGATTGTGTAATTTGTTATAAGCCAAAAAATAAGTTAATAATAAAGGAACTTCTTTGTAATTAATAAGCTCTTCTTTTTCGGTATAATGTGGAACATGTTTACTCCTTTATGATTTCTTAGTGACCATCTTTCTTTTCCATAACCAGTGAGGAATTTTAGCTTTGCATGGATTACTGCAAACAAGTTTAGACCTTGCCTCTCAAGGTACCAAGATACTGTTATATAAGGCAGTTAATCTAATAAATTCTACATCAACTTCTATCCTGAATTAAATTTGCTTTGCCCCTTACTAAGCTCATACTGAAATTTGATTTCAAATGTAATAGTATCATGAGTTAGTAAAGCTTTTAAGAAGAGATTAGGAATTTAAAAGGAACAAATACTTTTTTCTAAAGAGGAGGATTTTACCCTTATACTACTGGATTAGTAGACTGAATGTGAATTTGTTACAAAGCTAAGCTGTAGTTCAGGGTTTTTCTCTTTTACATGTTTCTACCTGCATTTATATCTATCTACCAAGAATTCAAGAAGCACAAAATCCTCTCCAGAAGTTCAGTGAATTCCAGCATTAGGCTTTGGTACTCCATAGTCTCTAGAACTATGGGCAAAATTATTTTTTCACACATATCATCCAGCCTTAGGTACTCTATGATAGTAACAAACCAATCAATTAATACACATTTCTTTTTCTGAACCCTGTTTCTTTTTTCTAAATTTCTATATTCCCCAGTACAATAACTACTTCCATTATTATTTTCTGTAAAGATGTACCTAAAGCACCTTGTTATTCTCATTTCACAAGGTCTTCATTAAGTGTCATGGACACAGATATCAGAGGATTCTATGAAGTACTTGCAGTAGGTAGATTTCATGATGCTGTATGATAGTTGACCTGTTGAATTTACACTCCAATCTGGGATTGTCAAAGGAGAACAGACAGCTCAAACTTTATAGACAAATTAGAAGAAAGCAAAATGCCTGAAGAAATCAGCTTATAAAGGATGCTTTTTGTTTAGTTCTCCAATTAACACATTGAATGTGAGGGAAAAAAATCTTAGTGCAGAATCAGGACAAGACATTGGCTTGTATCTGGGTAGAACCAAAAAAAAAAAAAAGGCAAGTATTATAATAGAAGTACACCAGTATTTGACAAGGCATCTGGTATATGGTTGGTATGCAATGCAGGATTTTGTGCTCCACCAGGTAAGAAATATATCCATTATGGAAAATATATCTAATATTGAAAACAGCACTGTCTTATTTCTTAAAATGTGTGTTATATGGAACTACTAAAGCAATTAGTTATTAATGCAAATTAGGGAACCTTACCTAGAATCACCTAATACTCTTTCTTCAGCATTCACCTTGAGCAAATGAAAGTTAACCATGACAGCAAATTAATAGGTAATATTCATTAAACATTTATCTGCCAGATATTGTTCTTATATGTTAATTATTTAAGGCATCAAAAGCTTCAGTGAAAAATAGCAACACTGAGCACATTCTCCTAATGTGAAAGGTCCAGTAGTGAAGATTCTGAGATTTGAAGCCAGGATTTAGGGTTGCACTACATTCTCACTCTTACAATAATTCTTTGCAAAGCTTCATCTTCTTATGTCTCTGTGGAGACAGAGGAAAATTAAAATGCAATAGAGATAGACTAGTGGATTGCCCCACAACCACTGTGAAACTGAGAGAAGCCATTTTTGGTATTCTGTAATTTTATTAGTCCAACAGCAAGGTTGGAGTTAGTGGAATGATTACCTGAAGCTCTTGAGACAGGTAGCAGGGATAGATCATGGGAAACAAGTAGAAGAGCCTGACTTAAGCAAAGATAGAGGACAAGGAAACTGATATCTGAGTTTTTTTCTTTTGTTTTTTAGGCTCTTACATGAATGTTGTGACATAGCATGCCCACCTTAACACATACACACACACACACACACACACACACACACACACACACAGATAAAATGAACTCATGCAACAAATGTATTTTCTGAGGCACAAATAGCTATATATACTATACTTGATTAATTTGTGACAACCCAAGAAATAAAGGTAAAAAGGAAAAAAATCTGTCAATAATCAAATAATAACGGTTCTAGTAATTAAACAACTCTCAATATCTTTTGGACAAGAAGTGAGACTTTGGTGTTGACTCTATCTTAAGTTCTTATCCAACCTTGAAAACCAGATAGGGCATGCATCATTATGATTCTCATATTCTAAATGTGAAAATTGAGCCTCCTTAAATGAAATTAATGGACTTAAATAAAATTCATTGACCTGTATACAAAAGTCCTTGTGGTAGGTCCACAATTTATATTGGTGCTACTTGCTAGCACCAGTAAGCAACTCTTGATTTCAGAGTGGAAAGTGAGAATGAGTTCGGGGAAAGCATCTAAGAACAAGGGCAGGGAAACAGCTTCTCTAGTTTGAGCTAATCACTGTGCAAAGGAACGTAGGTGGTGGTCAGTTAGGAGTGTTCATGAAAGTGTGGTTGAGTGTATTGCAGTTTTTTTAATCTAAATGCTTTATATATATATATATATACATATATATATATGTGTGTGTGTGTGTGTGTGTGTGTATGTATTTTAGCATAATCATGTTGAATGACTGAACTATTTAGTTATAAAATTAACAATTATATCAAAGCTTTAAATGGATGAATTCTCAGATTTAGCTCTTGCCAAATACAGTTTTAGAGATCATAAATAAATATTAACATTTCACTAAAAAAAGAAAACCCATATATCACACTAAAATGTCTCAATGAATTCTTCTCTCTGTAATTTTAAAATGTAATATCCGTGTAATCCTTTTCCACTACTCATCAGCAATACCAAATATTCTAACATTCCTCTTGTTCAGAGGCTTAATGAATGTATGAATGTATACATTCATTAACTACATCTGCTCCTCCTGCCTCTTTCTTATTGCATAAAATCTCCCTTCTCTTCAGTCTTACACAAGCATTGAGAATGTTCTCTCTCTCCCTCCCTCCTTCCCTCTCTCCCTCCCTCCCCCTTCATCTTTCCTCCTTTTGTTTTTCTTCTATGTTCCCTTCCCATTTCCTCTTCTGTTCTCCATTTGAAACCATCTTCCACAAAGCATGTGAAATAGCACCCAAAGCAAAGTGCTAACAATCTCAGCAATGGTTGAATGATATTTTACATCTAGTTCTATTCTCACATAAGTACAATTGTGAGAGAGCATAACTCATTTTAATATCACACGTGTTCTTTGAAGACAGGATCTGAATCCTGTCCATGCCTCATATGTCTCCACTGCCAGCTGATGGAGGGCATGTTCTCAGGTTATTATTACCTCATATGAACTGAATACTGATAGTGTATTTCTTCCTCTCCTCCTCTAATGAATCTATCTGAGCTGTTGTAATGCAGTGTTAGAAGTGCCTGTCAGTTCTCCTCTTCATTGACAAGCATCAGGCCAGTGTGTGATTTCCTTAGAGGATATTGTTCAAATGTGACTAATCTTCAACAAATTGCTCTAAGCTCACTATGCCCTGGTTTCCATTATGAATTCTGTGGTGTGTTTGCAGGTGGCTCTTACAACCCTAAAGGTTTGAGTATACAGAATACCTGTAATGCATGCCTCATTGGTAATTCAAAAGGGGCAACCAAAACCTTTATCCATATGCTTCCAATGAGAAGTGAGGTTTTCGTCTCATTACAGCTTTCTAGTTATACCTTTTGCTTTGAGCTCTACTAAACTATACCGTGGTCTCAAATACTAAAGCAAAGCAAAACTGAAAAACATTAAAAATCATACTTATCTGTGGGAAAGGTGGCTGGGAAAGCTGAGGGTTCCTCCAGGTGGGAAGTTAGGCATGGCTGTGGCTATAGCTCATTAAAAGCTTTCTTCACGATTCCACACGAAAGTCTATGGGTTTTTACAGGTTTTAATGTCATGATGAATGGTGGTTGGATCTGAATGTGCACCATGTGAAACTCAGGGCAGACCTGAGTTAAATAGGAAGGGAGAAGGGGGGAAGGGCTAGGAAAGAATGCTTAATTGGCTCCACCCTCTGACCTTCAGGCATCTCATTAGTATGTAAATCTCTCTAGTGCCTGAGGCCTGTTTTTTGTGACTTCTTTTTTATTGTACCTGTCATGTTTGCTTTTACCATAGGTCTCTGGTCTATCCAGTCTCCAATTCCTAGCCATCAAAGCAGTGTAGGGCATGGGGTATCTAGTGATGTAGATATCAAGTTAAATCACACATTGGTTGACCACTCCCACAATTGTGTGCCACCTTTGTGCCAATATGTCTTACAGACAGGACTGAGAGTTGGTCCATTTTGTTGGGAGGGGTTGGCTGGAGTGATGGTCAACTGTCTCTTGGTAGCATGCAGAGTACTTTCCTGATATAAAGAAATTAACACTTAGAGGTGAAGAATCAATGGAGGCACCAGATCAGACTCTACTTGTTCTATGAGCTGTGTGGATGTTGTACTCAAAATAGAACCTTATTGTTAGTTTGCAGAAAGCAACCCTCTGGTTCTAGCATCAGCCAGAGTTGTTTGGGTCTTTCCATGAGACCCTCTTACCAACATCTCTATATAATGCAACCCACTCCTGCTGCTGGAAATCTTGCCTGATTACAAGAGATGTCTAGTGGACACTCAATACCACCCATTACTAGGAGTGCTCACTAAGATCACCTTATAAATCCCAGAACGTTTCCACTGCATTAGCTTTTCACACTGTTCATAGATACCCACAGGCATTTCTAGCCATTTCTCACTGTACTCTCACCACTCCCAAACTCACACACAAGATCTCAATTCTGTTCCTACCCACCCTAAATTTATGTGTCTAATATAATCAATTTCCCATTTTCAGGGAGCAAATGTTTTTGTGGTAGAATGGAATACTTTTTGGGGAATATGCCCAAGAGTAGTGTAACTGAGTCTTGAGGTAGATCCATTCCCAACTTTCTGAGGATCCACCATATTGATTTCTACAGTGTCTGCACAAGCTTTTGCTCCTATCAGCAAAGGATGTGATTGTTTCACATCCTTGCCAACCAACATGAGCTGTTACTTGTGTCTTTGATCTTAGCATTCTGACAGGCATAAGATGGAATCTCCTAGTAATTTTGATTTAGACTTCCATGATGGCTAAGAATGTTGAACATTTCTTTAAATCTTTCTAAGCTGTTTGAAAATCCTTTGTAGAGAATTCTGTTTAGATCTTTACAGCATTTTAAATTGTTTTATTTTGCTGTTTTGATATCTAGTTTCTGGATATATATATATATATATATATATATATATATATATATATAATCTCCAGCTTTTCAGTTTTCAGTTTCATAAGGTCACATTTATTGATTGTTTATCTTAATTCCTATGCTATAGGTGTTCTGAAAATTTCTCTGGTGCGAATCCTTATAAGGCTATTATCAATGTCTTTTCTCTTAGATTCAGTGTTTCTGGTTTTATGTAGAGGTCTTTGATCTGTTTGGACTTGAGTTTTGCACGTGGTGATAAATATGAATCTCTGTACATTCTTCTGCATGCAGAGTTCTAGTTTGACCAGCACCCTTTGTTGAAGATACTGTGTGAGATTTTCTATTTCTGATCTTTACATGGCTGTATTTAACTTCCTTGGGTTGTAGTTTTTGTTCCAGCACATTCCTCAGGATTGGATCTGTTGAAAAATATCACTTAAATTAAACTTTATAATGAAATATCTCATTTTCTCTATCTATGGTAAGTAAATGTTATCTGGATATAGTCATCTGGTCTGGCATCCATGATCTCTTAGAGTCTGTAGCATATTTGTTCAGGCCCTTCTGGCTGTTAGGGTTTCTGTTGAGAAGCTCAGTGTAATTCTAATAGGTCTAGCTTTAAAAGTTACTTGTCATTTTTTTAATATTTTTTTCTTTGGTCTGTGTGTTTAATATTCTGATTATTATGTGGCAAGGGGACTTTCTTTTCTGGCCCAATCTATTTGGTGTTCTGTATGCTTCTTATACCTTTATAGTACCTTCTTCTTTAGGTTAGGAAAATCTCCTATGATTTTATATAAAATGCTTTCTGGGTTTTCAAGCTGGGATTTTTCTTCTTTTTTCTATTCCTACTAATCTTAGTTTTTTTCTTTTCATAGTATTACAGGTTTCCTGGATTATTTGCATCAGAAATTTTTAATATTTTTTGACTGGTGTATACATTTCTTCTATCATATCTTCAATTCCTGAGATTCTTTCTCCCATCTCTTGCATTCTGTTGGTGAACCTTGCCTCTATAGGTCCTATTTGAATTTCTAATTATTTTTGGAGAGGATCTTTTAAAATAAGATTTATTTACTCAAATTATTTGTTTCTGTTTCCTAGATTTTCTTAAGGCACTTATTTTCTTTTTAATTAGCTCTATAATCTTCATACAATTGGTTTTAAGGTCTTTTTTCTTGTGTTTAAGCTATGTTGAGATATTCAGAGACTGTTGTGGATGAGCAGAGGGAGTCTACCTGAGTTTGGGGCAGGAATTCAGTGATTCCTGAGGGGTCTGGGGAAGTCCAGGTGGTGGTTGTCTGTTGACTCGAAAGGAGATGTGTATTTGTCGAGGCGTGTTCTTCAACTATTTATCTAGAAGAATCTATGAAATTAATTTCTGTTTAACATTTGTCCAGCAAGTAAGCAATAAATAAATAATTTATTATAATTATTTTACTATAACTTCAGAATTGAGTGTTTTTTTCATTTTGTGCATGTTGTATTTATACTTATTTTTATTCAATAGGACAATTTAGTGATAGATGTGGGACCTTGTATCGATATCTTTTTTTTTCTCATCTTAAAGGAAATGTACCTGATATTTTAGCATTAAATGTATTTTTTTACAATTTTCACACAAATACTTTGTTGCTGTTAATCAACTACTATTAAATATTATCAAATAATATGTCACTGAGTACATATGAAAATTTTCCATTACTGTATGAATGTGATGTTATAAATAGCCTTCTCTGTGTTTAAAAACTTTCAATCTTATGCTGGTAAACAGCTAGCTAGTCCTACTTTTTATTCTCCCTTTCAATAACATTTGGACAGAGAGCTGGTTGGAATTTTACTAACAATGCAGAACCAGCCTCCAGATACTCCTCCATGGTCATTCTGATCATTCTCATTTATAGTTGGTGCTGATTAAAAAAAAAGAAAAACAAACCCTGGATGGGGGGTTGAAGGTAAAGTAAAAATGACCATTCTGCAAACAGGTCCTTAAAAGGCTGAGAGAGTCACAGGAGAAATGAAAATCTGAAATGTCACAACCCAGAAAAAACAAAAAGATACGTGTAAAAACTGAGCGCATCAATTATTTTAGAATTTTGAAAAAATAAACAGATGCTTGGAACAAGTTGAAAAAAAATTGTTTCCAATAAATTCATCTCAATTTCAGTAAGGATAAGATCATAGAAGCAGATAAATATTACTAAATACTATTTGTTTTCCTCATGCCACTGTGATCATGAAAGCCCATAAAGGCACATACATGGCAGATGTGACAATGGGCAATCTAGTGAGTGTGAGGAATGGATTGAGAGAAAATTCATAGTCTCACCCTTATAGCTGTCATTATTTAATATAATGTCAACTTCCTAAGAAAATATCTCAGTTGGGAATTGCCTCAGTCAGCCTTAATCATTAAAACAGGCATTTCAACAAAACAATAGATCACCTACACATCTCTGTGAGTTGTGGCATTTTAGGAAAACCCTTAGCTCACCATCAAGCAAAAAGAACATAATCTCATGGTACTTATTTTTCTGAACTGTGACTTCATCAGTCTCCCACAGTCTTTTACAGATCTATGTTAGATTTCTTTTACTTATTTTAAATTTATTCTTATATATTTTGTGCTATTTTAATAGTGTTTCCTTTTCATTTCATCTAATTTTTGTTAGCTAAAAATTTATATAAATACTACATTTATTTTACATCACCATATTTACTAAATTTACTTATTATTCAAACAATTTTCATAGAGTATCTATGATCTAACTATGATTTGTCTGTCTAATAATCTATCTATCTATCTATCTATCATCTATCTATATATCACGTATCTATGTATATCTATCATCTATCCATCTATTATCTACTATGTATGTATATCTATCTGACCTTTTATCTAAAAGTGAAAAATATGATGTTTTCTCTTAAAGTGTAGGTACTCTTTATTTTTTTCTCAATAATTTCTCTAGTTAGAACTTTTGGTAAGTAGTTTGTAACATAAAAATGATAGAGAATGTTACTTCATTAAAGATCTCAGAGGAAATATTTTCAAACTTTGCGTATTCCATATGGTGTTAGCTATAGGTTTTCAATATCTGGCTTCCATATAATAAAGGACAACTGCTACATAATTAATTTCTATTGAGGTTTTATTTTTTGTTTTGTTTAGTTTAACCTGAAGGGATGTTGAATGCTACTTTGTATTTATTTAGCGATGTCATTGATTGGAGGTAGTGTGTCACATATTTTGATCTGGAAATGGTGTAAAACCCTGCTATCCATGGGATTGTTCCCACATGGTCATGATGAGTCATGGTTTTTTTTGTTTTGTTTTGTTTTGTTTTGTTTGTGTGTGTGTGTGTGTGTTGTCCAATGAAGTTTACTAGTGTTTTATTGAATGAATGATAGAACATCTATGTTCATGAAGAATATTCCTTTTTTCCTTTTAGCTTTCTCTTTCTTGTATAATTATGTAACTTTGGGATCCACAGTGTTGCTTTTCTCAACTAATGAGCTTAGGGTATTTCTTCTTCCTCAGATTTTAGAGTTACTCTGTGACTAAATAGTATTAGTTATGTAAGTATTTTTTTTTGGAGGGGAGGAGGGGGAATGCTGCTCTGAAACCACTATGTCCTGAGGTTTCCTTTGGTGGAAGATTCTGTTTTTAAACTCTTAAATCATTAGCTGTCTGCTAAATTACACACACACACACACACACACACACACACACACACACACACAAGCTCATGTGCCCAAGCACACACGCACATGCATGTACCCTCCTTTGTGCAGGCCCACACATACCAGTACAGTTATGTGTTCATGAGTGACTCTGTGACAGTGTATATCCAGTGAACAAAAGATAGTCTTAGAGGACAGTCTTTACATCCTATAGTTTCAAAGACAGGCTCTTTTTTATTTACCACTGTGTACATCCATCTATATGGTACCTGAGTACCCAGATATTATTCTTGTCTCCAGCTTCTATCTCACTATAGGTGTTAAGAGATTAGAGATGCATTCTATGTATCTGGAATTGATAGGTTCTGGTGACCCACACTTGTGTTTTTACCAAGTGAGCCATCTCATCAGCAGTAGTTTTTCTTAATTAGTTTCTTTCATGGTGTCAAGAAAGTTGTCAACAAAATTTTTGTAGAGTTTAGTTTAGATATCAAAGGATAACTGGATGAGATTGTAAGATTCTGAGAAACAAAATGACAGGGTTCTAGCTGAATTAATCTGAACTCCAAGGCCTGTCTCCCTTCACTCTGTTAGTAGTTGGGTGCATGGGAGAAGACAGTTCTCAGAATACAGAGATAAAAGTATTTGTCTAATCAATTCTAAGCTGAGAAAGGGTAAAGTGATAAAAGTTCCAGACTGGGAGGGAGATAATACCAGGAGACCACAAGAAAAACAGTACCAGTAAAATCTTCATGCATCTCAGTGTCATTGGCTTCTGTTCTGTGTTCTTCCTAAAGAAACTATTTTTTCAGCAATAATATAGACAAACATTGCTGAGAACTGTGATTTTTACCTTAGTTCTCCTTTTTATCTTAATCCCAACTTATATATAAAAAGCATGTATTTTTTAAAATGAATGCAATATAAATAGAAGAGAACTTCTAACCAGAAAAGAAATGTAGCATAATGTGTGTTCACATATAATATATTATTAAAACCCCAGATATCATTCTCACAGCTTTACTAAAATCTTATACCATGGTCCACTAACATGCATAATTTCTATTCTTTGATTCAACACATTATGTGTTTGAAATCCATTAAATTTGTTGGATTTTATGTTACCAATATTCATATTCCCACTGATTAACTTTAACATAAATGTAAAATATTTCTGTTATATATTTGCTGAATATTTGAGTTGTTCTCTTCTCTCTGATAACATGGATATTCATGTCTATAAGACATGTCCCAGTTTCTTCCCTGATGCTGTGATAAACACTAAAAAGTAACTTGGAGAGGAAACAGTTTATTTCATCTTTCATGTTATATTTAGCCTATCCTGGAGGGAACTAAAGCTGCAACCTGGAACCAGGAATAGAAGCAGGAACTATATAAGCATGCTTCTTACTGGCTTGTTCCTCATGACTTGCAAGCCTGGCTTTTTTGTAGAACTGAGCATCACATGTCCAAGGGTATCACTACCCATGGAAGATAGGGTCTCACAAAGCTATCATTAATCAAGAAAATGTCTCACAGCATTGTCTGCAGGCTAATATGGTGGGGAACATTTGAATCTGAGGTTACCTCCTCTCAGATGACTCTGACTTGGGCCAAGTATCAAGCAAAAATATATCAATTATTATAGACACATTTGTACTTTCTCTTACTGATTATACAGAGCCCTAGAGTGAAACAGAAGTAGATATGGAAGTTCTCAAATTTAGTCTATGTTATTATTTTGTTTAGTATTTGTATTTAAATCTTCTCTCATCAGTTTTTAAACACTTCTATAGTAAACCTCTATTTCTGCAACTTTTTTATTTCTGGGTATATTCCCATCCATTTATTCATGCATACATGCATTCATTTAAGAAAGTTTGCTAGGTAGACAATGCTATCTAATTCTCTTTCTCTGAGTATTATTAAAGTTCTTTAGATTTTAATCTTCCACTTGTCTCTGTTTTATGTTTTTATTTAAAATAGATTCTTTTCGCATACAATACATCCCAAAGAGAGTTTCCCTTCTTTCCACATCTTCTAGTTTCCTCCCAATTTCCATTCATATCCTTTTTCCCCCAAATCCATTCTCTCCATTTTCTCGTAAAAGAGCAGGATTCCAAGAGAGATAGCCAAACAAGACAAAACAAAATAGAAGAATAGAATAATTCTTTAGGAAGAGAGAGAGGTAAATTAAAGAGGAAGGTCATAAAGGAGAAGTATCTCCCTGAGAAAGGGAAATAGAATAGATTCTGTTTGTGTACTGAAGGAAGGTAGGAATGGGAGCATGGGAAATACCAGCTGTGTGGGCATAGGGATAGAGAAAGAGAATTCAGAAGAGATGGCTGAAATTGAGAGGTATTCACATGTGATAGAGAGTGAGTGGGAACAGGAGCAATGTGGAAACCTGATGCAAAGGAAACTTCCTGGAATCTATAAGGGTAACCCTTAGAGAAGACTAACGATGGAGAAGATGGAGAATGTATAGTCTAAACATGCCATTTTTGTAGCTAGTCAAGGCTAGGTGAGTGGTGCATCTTGGGTACATTTGATTGAGTTGTTGCCTGGGTGTGTGTGTAGGGAGAAGGTCCAGTGAAGATGCCTAAACAACCCAAGCTGACATGAGGACAGAAGATCACTGTCTAATATAGGCATTTGAGCTGGTGCAAGCTTGGAGCCTTTACCCCTACGTTCTACTTCCTTTGGTGTGAGAAGGTACTCTGTAGGCCTACTGAAAGAGAAACCTGGACACTATCCCAACCATAAAACCTTCCACCTACATGTCCTGCCTGCAAGATATGCTGGGGCAATGATGGTACAGAATTTGTGGGACTGACCAACCAAAGTTTGAATTAACTGGAGATCTATGCTCTACACTGGATGGCCAGGAACTGGAGACTGGATAGGACATTGACCTAGAGTAGAACCATACATAACTGGCAAAAAATTGTTTTTCAACATAATGATTCTTAATGATAGTCTGCTCATAGATACATGCCTTGGGAGCATGTGCAGGGACCCACAGCCAGATACTATGTGAAGAGAGTCTAAATTGAAGGTCTCCATCACATCCCTCCCCTAGGAGAGCAGGGACCCTGCAGAAAAGGGGAGGAAGATGGTAGGAGTCAGAGAGGATGGAGGAGACCTGGAGAATACAACCCCACTTAATCAGCAAAGCAGAGCTCACATAGACTTTACAGATACTGAAATGGCAAACACAGGGACTGTGTGAGTTTGTCCTTTACATATATCTTATGGCTTTTAACCTGGTAGTTTTGTGTTTCTTTTATTTTTCAAGTATTCATTTTTTAATGAGTTATACATTGTTTCCTAATGATATGGACAAGTCAATTATACAATCTGTCTAACATATATTGCTATTCTATGGATGATATACCCATGGGAAGAATTGACAATCTGAAAAAAAATGCAAGTTTAACAATCATTTCCTCTTTTTACAGGTAGCTACTTTTGATACTGTGAAACAGTCTACATTTCCCATGGTCAAAAGGTATTTCTAAGACCACTTAAATGAATAGATAAACCAAGGATACATTTGGATTAGAAGTTACAAAAACAGTGAATTTTCCACATTGTCTGACTGATAGACATTAGTCCCATCTGAAAGTAGATCAAGGGGGAGAGAAAGTAAAAATGTGAATTTAAAAATAACTTATTTACTGGAAGTAAGGAATGGTCATGATTAGAGTTGTGTAGTATACAGAATGTGAATGAATCACTTGTCATTTCTTATTAATGCACTGGGCCAGTGTTAGATGAATAAGGAGAATAAACAAGTACATTGGAGCAGTGTGTTTAGCCAAATGGAACAAATTCAGCAGCCTCAGGCACTGGGTATGTTCAGTAAATTATCTTTGCCCATGAACTAAATGGCACCCTGTAAAGAGTTCATTCACCTCACATGGATGAGCAGTTTACATCAGATAACGGATTCTTCACCTCCGTGATCCCGCCTGCTGCTATTATCTTGAAGATTTGTCAGTGTCCTTTCACTTATGTTTCTGGATCAGGCTGGAAAATTGGATGCCTTTGAAAGCATAGATGGCTTTTCTCTGGCCAGTCTTACAGACATGAATATACATATGATGAACTACTTTATGTAGGAGTAGAATATGCTTTGAGGAAGAGATGAGATGTATGCTCTGTTCTTTTGAGTAGAATATTAGTGTACTGGGCAATGATTTAAAATTAGTGTTTACGATATCACCTCAAGTAACATCTCTTTAATGACAATGTTTATATCATATACTGTGTGATTTATATAGCTTAGTACCATATTATATTTGACTTTGAAAATATTTTGTATGCCAAACATGTACACGCACAAACAATACACTTTATGCATTTTTTGAATATGTATGTGTGTGTGTGTGATTTGTAAATTATAAATGAGCAGATGCAAGATGTCCATCTAATTTTGAACCATATTTAAACTGTTACTTAGAGAGGCTGATTCTGCTTTAATTTATACAGCTGGTTTGTGGAGGAAAGAGATTTGTACTCAAATTGACCTATTGTTCATGTTATTAATCACTATAGTGATAACACCAGAATTCTGTATTTAATGAGCTAAGGCCAGAAGTCTATCTGATTAAAAAACAAAACAAAACAAAACAAAATGAGATATAACTTGGTTTGGCGTTCAAAAAAATGCACTGTATGCAATGAGATTTAAGAACATCTGCAAAATGAGGAAAAATGTTAATAAACCCATTTCAACAGATGAGCAATGGGAAGCAATCGATAAACTGAACTAGTCATAGCTCATATTAAATAAAGACAAATGAACAGTGAAAGGGTTTAGGTCTTAGCATAGCACTCGTCTTCTTGCCCAGCTGCATAACGTGTGTGTGTGTGTGTGTGTGTGTGTGCGCGCGCGCGTGCTCCCACAGTGCCACTTTATGCATTATTTTGGATTTAATCTTTATATTCATGCATACAAAAGAACAATGTGCGACAATTCTGTTACATATGGGTAAAATGAGTCACAAGGAATGTAAGATAACTTCCTGAAATCGAAAGCATGAAGGAAAGAAATAATCAGAATAGGTTTTTTAAAACAAATTTCTGGGCTACTACACTTGTTGATTTCTGTCGTCCTTATCTTGATGCTCCCTTTTTAGAGTGGCAATACCTCCCGGTTCTTTTATGAGAATCTCAAGAAAGATTTTTTTATGTATCTTTGGATCTCAGAAGTGAGTTGTGAAAGAAAGAAAACCTCCATACGTATGCCCTGGCCAGAGGTCACTGAGTTTGACATTCTCTCATCAACCCCTTTCAGGTTGACTAACAGCAAGTAAACAAACACCTGAGAACTCAGAGCTGTGACTGAATTCCTCACAGTCCTATCAAGAGCCCATCACATTCCTCCAGAGAAAGACCACTCATTTGTTTCAAGTTATTTCATCTGCACCAATGAATTTCTGAACTTGGTTTTTCAATACGAAGTCAACTTTCAAACTCCTTTCCTAATACAGCTCAGTTTTTTTGTTTCCACTTTTCCTAGTGAATATTTTAATCGTTTTGGAATAGATAAGACCCTCTTTCCTTCTGGAGGTGGATACCTATCCAATAAACTAGCAACAAAAAGTCCTCTTTGACCTCGAAATTGGTCAAAGGAATTTGATTTTGTGTTTGAAATGATTTAGTTTCTAGCATCCGCACAATGCCAGGACTCTTTCTGATCAGGCATCTAAGCTAGAAAATTAAAGGAAAATATGTTTTTGTTTGTTTGCTTTTTTAATGGAAGTATGTTAAGTCGTGACATTCTTGATTTGATAGGTTGTAGCCAGTGAGAGGTCTTGGCAGGAAAAGGTATTTGTACAAGGCCTTATATCCTGAGTGCAAACCCCAGGACACCAACGGTGAAAAGAAAGAATTTCCACAAAATGTCCTCTGACATCTACACATATGTTAATGCAAGGAATTCTCTCTTGACACTACACACACACACACACACACACACACACACACACACACAGAGAGAGAGAGAGAGAGAGAGAGAGAGAGAGAGAGAGAGAGAGAGAGACCATAGAAATGGATGGGATGGATGCCACTAGTATCAGAGCTGGAAGTATGCCAAAGAGATATGAATATCTTCTAACAAGTGCTGTGTGTGCAGGGTGAAAGTGTAGAATAAATGGGTATCATGTTTTAGGGAATGACACCTTTTATTTATATAAGTTCAGCTGTGCTGGCCCAATTCTCTTTTTTTACAGAAATAAAGAAATTCATGCATCTGGTAAGATGCATGTCCTCACCAGCTTCAAATCACCCTAAGAATACTGAATCACACTCTACACTTGCCTGGTTTTCTCACTGTACTTCCAAAGGATATATGTTTATAAAGATTGCTTTCTTTCAATAATAAGAACATAGGTACTGATGAGGGAACCTTCGTGTCTCTGTTAGAGAACATGAGAGATGGAACAATGATAATGAACTTGAAAAGTGTAGCTGCAGAAACATTTTGTTAAAGAATGTTATGCATGTTCTTCCAATCACCATTGCCTGGGCACAGCCCAGATGAAGTGTCCCTACTGCCAATCATTAGTGAGCTTATGTGCCAGGTGTGCTGTAATGACTGTACTATTTCACATCCTATTGAGGCAGGCATTTTAATCCTACTGTATACAAATAATTATCTGAAGCTTAAGGAAGATACAAAACTGTGCTTACGATCACTCATGTTAGAAAGTAGAGAAGCCAGATCAGACACTTCATTTGGTCTAACATCAAAAGCTTACTTTTCTTTTGTGATGGAATGTTCTCATTGTGCTAATGCTCTGTGAGGCTTTAGGCAAATCATTTAACAATGCTGTACCTCAAACAAAACATCACAGAGTCCTTAAAAAAAGATTGCCCACTGCAATTCTTCACAGACTTGAATTTCAATCTGAAGGGGAGATAAAGTCGGCTCCTTGAATAGTTCATATAACCATATACTGACATAAGCACATAAGTATATAAAACTGCTGACCCTCTCTCATCCCTGTGTGCACTGTATATTTTTCTTATAGATTAAGGGAAATGTTTCAGTGCAAAAGAACTCTAAAAGCAAAGACAGCCTGGCCTTCATATTACCTCTTAGGTTAAAGAAGCTTCATGACCTTGGTTTATATTGAATTGTAGTTTTAAGCTTATATTTTTTCAAAATCATTATTAGCAATCAGATGAGGATTTGGTGTACTTTGAAGATGCATGATTGCTTTGTTCTATCTCCAGTGAGTTGGGTTGAAGGTCCATGGTTATTTTAAAACTAAGTAGAGGTAACATCTTAGATTTTCCTCATAGTGAATAATGCCAAAACTCTGGGCCAAACCGAGGTTATCTGGTTTGATTGATACAAAATGCTTTAAGGTGTGTGTGTGTGTGTGTGTGTGTGTGTGTGTGTGTGTGTGTGTGTGACAGAAAGAGAGAGAGAAAGAGAGAGAGAGAGAGAGAGAGAGAGAGAGAGAGAGAGAGAGAGATCCAAAGATAAATCCATGGCATTATTAATAAAAGAGAAGATGAAAGTCAACACACTCTGATGTCATTCCAACATCTTTCATATGATTGGGAAATGAAGGTTAAATCCTGGTCAAGGGAAAATAATATCAGCTTCTGAAAAATTTTTGCTCAGGTTTATCTAGTCAAAGAATAAAGCAAAATGTATACAAGGTACACAAGTACACCTCATAGCCCAGATTTCATTCCCAAGAAGCACCAATCCTTTTCAGCTGTCACAGTGATGTAGGAATTGTGAGGAATCCCATAACAGAAGTCTGAGGCGTGATCATGTTGTGTATAGAATGTGGAAGGTCCCAGGGGTTTGGGTTTGCAAAGCATTGTTACAGCTCTATTTGTCACTATGTAGCCACTGTCTATTGTCTACAAGTAAAGTCAAATGTAAAAACCAAAGCAAATATCTTGAATTTTAGATGCATTCAAAGGAAAAGGAAAGAGAATGTAGAAGATAATCTCTTTCTATTCTGAGTCTCTTTACACATTCTTGAAATTCTCATGCTCTTGGAGAATACATAATTTATCAGATACTCTTATACTGACACAACACAGGCATTTTCAAAACGTCTCATTGCAAGAACCAGCCAGGTATTCTTGTTTTGTCTGTATGTTCTGAAATATACTTCGAGATGATCAATCGTACTTCACAAAATGATAGAATAGAGTCACAGCTAAAAGGCTTAGCACAGCATTCACTGAGAGGTTGTAAATCTCCAGTTAGTGATTATGTACTGGATAGAACACGACTAAGCCCCAAACATGGAGAGAACACAGAATACAAGATCACTTGCATATAACAGAGCCATAGTTGTGGAAGGACTATGCCAGAGGTATACTTTTATGTAGAAGAAGCAGAGACGAGTTCATTGAGAAAATGTGTTGAAGGTGAGTTGTGTTGAGAAGAGGACACAATCAAGAACTTAAGTTGTGGGTCAATCCAAGTTTATTGTGAAGAAAACGATACATTTTGAAAGCTGTATTTTCTCCCTGTAAAGACTTGTTTTCTAAATAGCACTCACTCAGCAAAAATCAGTGAGGATGCTGGAAAGATATTAGTTTATTGTGCCAGCTTAAAGAAGGAAGGAAAGGATGGACGTGTTTCACTTAAAGTAGAAGTCAGAAGAATGCTAGCACTATACATTTAGAAAGGGAAATGGGTGTCTAAAGGTGATTTTTTTCAGGGTGCAAATATGATTTAAGGCATTGAAGCATCTGGTCCTACAAAACCTGAAGACAGAAGAGAGCACTGAATGGGTGCTGCTGCTCAGTTTCCTTTCTCTATGTATACAGTCCAGGATCTTACTCAGAGAATGGCATAACACAGAATGGACAGATCTTCCCTTGCTAGTTACAGCAATTGAGGTAATTCCGCACAGACATGCCCATTTTCCAGATGAGTCTAGATACTGGCAAATTTACAGTTAAAATGTATAGAACATTAGAAGGAAACCACTTGCAACTTGAGTTCTGGACTGTTGCTTAAATACACCGAGCTTTTTAAATACAGAGACTGGAACCTTGAGGAATCGTTCCCCTGAGACACAGTGTTCATATTGCAAAGTGTTAAAAATTATATTTTCTAACCTAAATCAGTGGTATGAAATGAATAAAGGAAGACGAATATTTTTAGCAATAATTTTAAATAGTTCCTGCAGTAACCAGTTGCTTCTAATTGACTAAACTGATACAATTTACCATTTCCCTTACCGTTTGAGAAGTCTCATCAACATTATAACATAGAATGACAAAGTCTTAGTTATTGTAAAATTGCTATTTTGCCTTGTATCAAATGCAACATTGTACAGTTCTTTTTCTACACTCTTTCATCATCTTCACAAAACAGATACATACTGTGTTGATTGGAAAATCTTCTGCTGACAATGCTTCACACTTATTTTATCAATCCCTGGCCTGCTAACAACTGAAAAGCACCACGATAAGTGGCCTGTGGAACTACTTCCTACATAGAAGATATATGAGCCTGTGATTCACTTGACTTTCCTTATTGTTCCTTTAAAAAGTACAAAAAATGTTTATATTTTGATTGTCATACACAATCCACAATTATGAAATATATGTGAAGATAAAATCAGGCATATGCAAATTCTCCCTATTTTTGTTTGCATATGATAGAACCCAGTGCTCAATACTTTTTGTATTCCATTCCCTTTATCTTGGCATCAGGAACTAATTAGCATTAATTTGCATTTCTTTACACAGGCATAAATATCCAGGCATAGTTTGGCATAGTAGTCCCTTTGCACACACAGTTTAATAC
The DNA here is from genome assembly GCA_030674055.1 of Rhabdomys pumilio. Taxonomy (NCBI): domain Eukaryota; kingdom Metazoa; phylum Chordata; class Mammalia; order Rodentia; family Muridae; genus Rhabdomys; species Rhabdomys pumilio. The sequence goes on from JANHMN010000012.1 coordinate 31,790,111, forward strand.
ATGCTAATACCACTATTCAAGAGCACACACATCCATGTAAGCCAATGCACTCATTAAATGAAATGACTATATCACTGTAGAAGTGCTCCTGCAAATTCAAGACTTTCAGTGGCTGAGCCAAGAAGGAAGATCTGTTCTTCTATTTCTTCAAACGCTATTTCCTTCTCGTTCTCCCACACCTTCGCCATTCATTAAGAAATACTCTTTTGACGTTATGCAAAATGATTAACACATTTCTAAAATTTGTATTTGTCAAACATCCACAACCTTCAGTTTGAAACAATGGAAAAGTCAGGCAAGTCTCTGCTTCATGGTTTTTACATCATCATATCAGGAGATTGAAGAATATGTCAGTATACTAATAAACACCATTTTGGTGGCTAAACTGGGAAAATTAAAAGGAATTGCTGCTTTGCGTTATTTTAGTCTATTGTTTACTTATTCAACAAATATGGGGTCTTTATTATCACCTAGAAAATCTATCAAAGTTTGTGAACAAAATGAGAAAAAAAGAAGCGCAGAGTATAGCAGAGAGGACTGGCAATAGTCTGAAAAAATGGAGGAGCGAGTAGAATCCAAGCATGTCTATTTGCAGACAGAGGCCATTCTTTCAAGAGCATTTCTGTAGAGTACATTATTTTAAAAAAGTGAGGGATTTTTGTGTAGCATGTAAGATCAATGTCTAGTTTCAACATCTGCTGATGGATCTCTTGTTTCTTCACCATCAGTTGAAGAAATTATTTTCTTCATTGCATAGTCTTGAAAGCCCTATCAAAGGTCCATTGATATGTGCACTTATTTTGCATACTGTATGTTCTGTTCCATTACTCTGTTATGTTTTATGTCAATAGCATATTTTTAAAGACTTTTTACTTTTTTATGTGTTTGGCTGTTTTGCCTGCACGTATGTATGTTTACCACATGCACACAATGTCTGCAGAAGCCAAAAAAGGTCATTGGAGCCTCAAAAAATGTATTACAGACAGGTCTGAGCTACTATGTGGTGTCTAGGAAACAATCCCCAGTCTCCTGAAAGAGGAGCCAGTGGTCTTAACCATCTAGCTATACCTCTATCCTCAATACTACATTACTTAATTATAAGAATTTTAGTATGTCTTCTTAATAGTTTAATTAAAAACAGAAATTTTTCTTTAATGAGCATAAAATGAAGTCTGTATTTTAGAAAATATTATAATTTTAGCAATTTTTAAACCATGAGCATGGGATATTTTTCCAGTTAATTGTAGTCTCAAATTCTTTTGTAAATTGTGTTATAAGTTTTGACTAACTACACACCTATATGTTTGGTTGGGTTATTTTTTGAAGCTATTGAAAAACTATTTAGTTTTGTTTGTTTTTATATTGTTGTTATTAGTTAGAAACTAATTAAAAACAGTTGCGTTTTCTTCATACTTTATATTCTGCAACTTGGTCGACTCATTAGTCCTAACAGGGATTTTTCTTTCATGTTTTTCTGTGTAGTGTTTATGGAGATCCCTAAGCAAGATCATGTCACTTATATAATCTAACTTATCAGATATTTCAAAAATATACAACTACTGAAGTAAAGAATAGAAAGGCTGACTCCAGAGACTAGAGATGAGAGGAAAAGTGAAATCGTTCAGTGGATATAAAATTAAAATCACGTAATATGAGTCATTTCTAATCAACTCTTTTATAACAGAGAATACAGTTAAAAGTACTTTACTGTTCACCTAGATTATGTAGGCAATAGTAGCCTTCATGCTGTTTTGCAAATGTAATAACAAAGAAATAGAGAAAAGCGCTAAATCTTTACACAATGGTGGGCACAGATTACTTCAAATTGTGCCAATGATTTTGTGACTATGTATATTTCCCAAACTTATGAAAAGTGCATGCAACAATGGTGTACAGATTTCTGTTGCTCAATTACATCTGAAACAAAGCTTTCCAAAAGAAAACATAATAAGGAATTGGCCAAAAGATTAATTAATTGACATCTTAAAGCAAGAAGCAGTTTGGTCACTATAGGTTAGAGTGTGGAATTACCTGCCCATGTGTATGGAGGGACTACAAACCACTCTTTCATGAGGTGACCTTGGAAAGTCTATATGATCTGATATTTTTCAATACAAGCATGAGCTTATTTCTTTATGCTTGTAAATAAATGGAATGTGATTGAAGGAGGGATAACACCTTCTATAAAGGGAAGTAGAAGGGGTCAGGTCTGGCAATAGCTAGAGTTGATAACTGAATTGATTTCCCTTCCTGAGAATAAAGAACAGGAATTGTGGATACAAGCTGTATGCTTTATTCACTGACAGCATGGGAAAGGAAATAGGCAGAAGACTAAGCCACTGGCACCTGAAGATTCTTGGTCTCTGACAGATAACAGTGAGAGCCCTGCAGGCAGATTTTCTATGTGAATCATTTTTTTTTTTCATCAAAAAGTGCTTGTGTAAACAGAGACTGATCTTTTTCCTAGGATTAACTGTTTCATATATATGATGTTGGCATGTGGTGGAGTCTTCCAGGTTACAACAGAAACTTTAACACAGAAAACACACATTGCTACTGGTACTATTTTCCTAATTCATTCTTGATGGTTTGTATCATCATTTACACATCAATAAATATAATAACTATTACCAGACATCAAAAATTGTTACAGAATAACTCACAATGACCTTTACCCTCATGTGTACAATTTTCCTCTGACTCAAGCACACAGATATCTTATTTGCCACAAGTTCATCGAGTGTACATTACAAACACTCATTCTAAACCCAACTCTGCCCTCAAGGCCTCCATCCTTGAAACTCAAGCAATCTGTGCTTTTGGCACTGCAAGGCACCACATTATTAAAAGGACATGGATAACAGATTCACAATACCCTTCTGGTTTGCTTTTTGGCAACTTGCTCTTTCATATGGTACAAATAATCATAAAATTAAACAGCTTTATAGTGATTGCTCACATCGCTAGTGCCAAGTTTCTGATAATAGCTTCACATCTAATTACTATATAATCTTCAGATATAAATAACTCTCTAGCCTATAATCAGTGATTATAATATACTTACTAGCAAGGTATCCACATGTGTCAATGTACATGGACTGAGGTGGTATGAAATAATAGAGCTCTATAAATAAAAGTATGTGAATTTTTAATATAGACTTTTTAATGATATTAGGAACTAAATGAATGAGGTAAAGTATGTTCATCCAGCTTCTATGATATTATCTTATATAGGGTAGTAGCCATATGAACATAATAGTAATGGCTGATTATTTATTAGGCATTGGGATTGACCAAGGGCTTTGTAAGCACAAAATCTTCAAAAGAAGCATGAACTCAGCACTCATGACATTAGGTGTCAATTTGAGGAACAGAAATTGTGCTAAAAATATAATCAGGGAGGCATCCTAGTCCTTACAAGAAAATCAGTTGCTATTTCTAGAAGACTGATAAAAGAAGCATGCTAAACACAAAAATTCGAAAGTGTTGAGGTTTGGTATTTTGCTATGTGCTGTAATGCTAAATACTGGACCTTAAGGCCTAGTTGACCTCAGGGACAAGAGAAACTTTGTGTAGACCTAGGAGATGCTATGTAACTTGCTCCCCAAGTTATCCCTGATTGGTATTAATGAATAAAGATGTCTATAGCCTATAGCTTGGCAGAAGAGAGATAGGCTGGGTTTTTCATTCTAAGTCTTGGGGTGAGAGGCAGGAGACCAGGAAGAAGAAGGAACATAAAGAGAAGGAAGGAGACACCATGGGGTAAGAGATCATAAGAACTGGCCATGTGGGCTGGCCAGTCAGAATAAGAGTGTCCCATGGAGAAAATTGTAAGTTATAACTTGGAGTTATTATAAATATAAAGGTTGGATGTCTTTTGTCTAGGAGGTGAATGATCAAAGACAGGGTAGAAGCCACCATTTGAGATTAAATAATTACTACAACACTGAATGGAATCACAAATCTTTGCTATTGTTTATTTGTATGCACAGGCACACACCCATCCATATATATTATAAACATGCACATACATACAAATAGGCATACAAATACACACATAGTTGCAAGCACACACATGTATACAAGCACAGACAAACACATACAAACAGCACTGGTATATACACACATAAACATGTGGTATATACACACATAGACACAGAAAATCACATAAACACATACACTGGCATTCACAGAATACAGAATGTGATCACACACAGATCACAGATTTTAACTTTTCCTCATGTTTTGGGGGATGTTAGAATACTAACAGGAAAATGGTAAAAAAATAAATGTTGACAAATACAACCAAAAATGCTTAATTGCATTTGAAAAATGTGCTCAAAGGCATGAAAATTACAATGTCATGAATACCCCATGACTCAGCCTAGCCTAGTATGTTTCTGTGAAATAAGCAAGAAATATTGTATGAACTACACCCAGTGTCTTTGAACTACTTTATTTTTCAACCTACATCAATAGATCTGAAAAGAATATTTATAGCTATTGATCTACAGCATTGATCTTTGTAAACTAACCTAAGGGAATAATTCAAAAGTATAAAAACTGTATATGAAGATTGGTCCAGTGTTAACTATAACAAAATTAAATACACAAAAATGAGCATCGGGAAGATTTGAATTTTTTTGTTGCAGAAAAATAATCAAGTTATATTAAGTAAGCTATTTGACTTCTGAGTCTTAATTTTATGTTGTTTTGTTTTTAACAACAATGAGTTTTACAAAGCATTTGTCCACATGAGCTTACAAGGGTTGGGATTGTATGAACAAAACTTGTAGAAGTTCAAGCCAGACCAAACTCCCAGCATGAGCTACTATCAACCTCAGTAGCCATTGAGCTATTGAAAATTGTTATTTTCTGAGGAAGGACCAGACGGTTTTATTAAAACATGTAGGCCCTGGTTCAGTGACACTGTAGAAGGCCATGTATCCTAGAATATTCAAGAATCTGAACTTGGACTTCATTTTTGACTTTTAAGAGGACAGAAAGTTGGGTGGGCATGGAAGAAAGGGGAATCTGGGAAGACTTGAGAAGGCATGAATACAATATGTTAGATATATGTTACATGAAATTATCAAAGAAGCAATGAAGATAGGAAAGGAATTAATAAGATACATGAGGACATATAACAGTGCATGCAGTTGTTGAAAAAAAAGACAGCTTTTTTTTAAAATCAAAACTAAGCTCTTAATAAAAGTTTATATGGTAAGAAAAATGAATTCCATTACTAAATATTTAAAAGTAAATAAGCTGGCCAAGGTGGTACATGCCTTATATCCAGGCACTATGGAGGCAGAGGCAGATGGAATTCTATGAGTTCAAGGCCAGCCCAATCTACAAAGCAAGTTACAGGACACCCAAGGCTATATAGTATCTCAAAAACTACAACATGAGAATAGATTAACATAGACGGGACATGTGAACGAAGCCTGTGGGGACCATAATGTTATCATCAAAGAAGCAAGAGAGTAGTAGCTCATACAATTAGTTTTATTTTACAGTAGTCCTGTGGTTTTATATCACCTGGGTATTTAATTGTTAGAATAACTCAAATATATGAAAGCAGTTTTTGAAAAAAATGATTAGCATCTGATCAATGTTTGTACTGTTGACAAAGTCAAAAATTGAGATGGGCTACACCTCAGCATGATAGATCATTTGGTTTGGTAGAGTAAATAAATATATAAAATGAAACATAAAATTTTACTTCATGTTTGAAGATAATTCCTTCCAGAGGAGAAAGGTGTGGCACTTATAGTGGGTGTTGAATTGTGTTTCATGGTACTCACATTTGATAATAAACAATTATATATCTTTTATATTGACATGTATTTGAAGGCCGAATTGTACATCTGAAGGACAACCAGGTATCATATCAGGTTGTCAATATAGACAGGAAAATATAGTTGATTTATGTTAGAGAGGAGAAAGCATAATGTAAAAATAGCATACAGTGTCTTAAGCAGCTACTAGGGTTTATTAAAGGTTCTAAAGCCAAGAACAAGAGTGTATGGGTTTATGAAATGACCATTAGAGTGAGTCTTAGGTAGCTAGCACCTAGACATTAGAAATATCCTGGTATTAACACAGGGTTTCAGACTAGATGCAGTAATGGTTAGCAAGGTAGCACTAGGAAAGCATTTGATTTTTGCAATAGTGTATTTAGATATATATGTTCCTTAGCTAGGTAGATTCTGTGAAGAAATTATTAAAGATGGAGTTCTGATTTTTCAAATTGTAGTACTTCTCTGTACTGTCTGGTTTTGTGTATCAACTTGACACAAGCTGGAGTTATCACATAGAAAGAAGCCTCCCTTGAGGAAATGCCTCCATGAGATCCAGCTGTAAGGTGTGATCAAGAGGGGAAGGGCCCAGCCCATTGTGGGTGGTGCCATCCCTGAGTTAGTAGTCCTAGGTTCTATAAGAAAGCAGCCTGAGCAAGCCAGAGGAAGCAAATCAGTAAGCAGCATTTCTCCATGGCCTCTGAATCAGGTCCTGCTTCAAGTTTCTGCCCTGTGTGAGTTCCTGTCTTAAGTTCCTTTGGTGATGAACAGCAATGTGAAAGTGGAAGCTACATAAACCCTTTCCTCCCCAACTTGCTTCTTAGCCATTATGTTTTGTGCAGGAATACAAACCTGGGGGCAAACAATGTTTATGAAACTACCTGAATTGAGAATTGAGTGTCCTTATTTTCTGAATGTGTGCAGGCATGCATACAATCATGCATACATACACACACACACACACACACACACACACACACACACACACATACACACATGATTTTGAAATATTGTGAAAGGAAGGTATCATGACTTAGTTCTCCTAAATAAGTCCTTGAAATAGGTCTATATTTTTACTATCCTTAAGCTATCAACCCTACATCTGTACATCTATGTGCCTTTTTGCCTCATAATAATGTTAAAATACTCCTTGTTTTCACTCCTTATGCAGAAATTTCCTTAAAGCTTGCAGGCAAAAATGGATGAGAGACATAGTCATAGCATAGTACCTATGTAAAGAAAATGATTGATGTGTGCTAAAGGCTCACATAAGTAGTTACATCTTTATGATTGTTTTGTCCCCTCTTGCTGAACACAGCTTGACAGTTGGTTTGCCCTGACCTTAGATTAGTTGGTTAATAAAGCATGATTTGATAAGTTTTTAATGAGGACTAAATGGCATGATCTATACTCTGTTCACAAAGTAGGAATTCCCTCTGGGAAACACACCATATAAGAAAGCACAGGGTAATATTGACACTTGAAAATCAATAATGTGTTGGTTCAGTAGTCAAGGCTCTTAATAAATTACCATTTCATCATTTTGAATGATTGAACATTTTTCTTCCTCTCAGTGTTGTTGTAGTATTGAGCAAACAGGATGAGTAACCCACCATTCAAAGGAACGCATTATTAAAGTTCAGGTTATGTAACTCGACACAAGACAGCTGATGTGTTTGAATTTTAGTTCAAGGCCAAGGTAGCAGAAGTTTTTGGAAGGTGACTTAGTCCTCCTATGTGCTCAATCTTCACTTCATCTACAGGTAGGGTCTAAAATGTAGTGAGGTAGAAAAGCAGTCACCATCATCTACATTAAAATGCTACTCTGCTCTGATATGCATTGACATCATTTTTTGTTATACACAAAGATGATAAAGTCACTCCACTATATCTGAGGGCTCTAAAGGCAAAGGTTCACCCAGTTAAACAGCAAAAATATCTTGAAAGACTTATGTCTTCCTAAAAAATTAAAGAAAATTAAAGTTTGCTGGGAAGAGAAAGCGTTTGTTTACAATGATACACTAACAGATACAGTGCCTTCACTCAAATAAATACATGCCTTCATGCTCATATGTGTATCTCCTTTTAAATGCCATAGGCCATGAAAAGCAAACAAACAAAACAAAACACCTTTTAAAATGCAAGAAAATATGAAGCTGACCTGGGAATAAAGATTTTTATTAAAGGAGAAGGAAGGTTAAAAAAAATATAATTAGGAAGACTTTGATCAAAGACTGACTTACTATATCTATATAATCTATATCTGTGTTTGTATCTGTATCTGTATTTGAATCTACATCTTTATCTCTATATCTATATAGATACAGATATATATATATAGATACAGATATACACATATAGATACAGATATATACATATAGATACAGATATATACATATAGACATAGATTTATACATATACATACATATATACATATATACATATATACATGCAGACAGACAGACAGACAGACAGGCAGACAGATATATAAATGAGGACTAGAGTTTAAAACATTAGGACCAATGAAAAACCAGATATTACAATGAATGTTTTGGATTTGTATAACTCTGGAGTTGGGAGACAGAGGCAGGAAAGTCACTGAAACATGCTGACCAGCAGCTTGTCTGAAGTGGTGACCTTCCAGTTTAGTGAACAACCCAGCCTCAATTGAATAAGATGGGAAGTAACAGAAGAAGATACCCCCTGTCCTCTCACAATATTTTCAGGACATTATGAACTAGAGATGTACATATGTGAATAAGGAGATTAGCAATCTTAAAGAATTGGTTGGAAGACCCAGATATCATTGATTCATCATAGTACTTGATTGACAGTAGATATTTAATAAAACATTATCACTGTCAACACTGCAGTTACTTAGGCACCAATCATGAGTACTAGAAATACAGGAATTGGTAAGTGAGAAAGGAAGAGGAGTGGGTGGTGGTGGAGGAGAAGAATGAATGAATGAATGAATGAATGAATGAATGTGTATGTGCACATACATGTGCACGTATACATATAGATATATTCGTTGTGAAACAATAAATAAAATAAATAAGATTGACATTAAAATTAGAAGTTGGGTAAAATCTACTTGCATGAAACATGTACATGTCAATCTTATCTTGTCAGCATTGCCTAAACAGTAGTTTCACATTGACATACACATACTTATTTTGGTATTATGTCTCATAACTTAGAGATGGTAAAAGAAAAAGAAGGACATGTTATATCCTATAAGGGGTTGACTATTTGATTTGGGTGTTCTGTGGGGAAGAGCAACCTGGAATCCACCCTCCAAAAATATTAAGCAAGTATTATTCTACTGTGGTTTTTTTCTTTTATTTTTCTTTTTAACAGTAAATTTTAACTTGCTATTCATGAGCACTAGGCATCTACAGCTAAGGATTTCCTTCCAAAGTCTACATCAGGTCCTGAGACTTGTGGTGACATTTAGGAATTCCACAAAGAGATTGCCTGAGTTTGTGTCAAACAATTTACACTCCAGCGTTCATTTCATTGCTGCTGTTTCCTCAGGTGCCTCACAATGTTTTTGTGAAGATTAAATGGGCTATTAAATATAAGGTGGTTAGAGCTGCACTGGCTAATAAATCATAGTGCTTAGTACCAATGCTAGTGGATGTGTTCTTGCCTCGACCATGAAAACCAGCTGTCTCAAAGTAGTCTCTTTGTTGGCTTTATTTATCTAACTCATTCATTCATTCATTCTCCTCCACCACCATCTACTCTGCTTTCTTTCTTCCTTTCCATTGCCAGTATTTCTAATAGTCATGGCTGGTGCCTAAATACATACTGTGAACCAAGTCCTATGATAAATCAATGATATTATCTGGATACCACAACCAATTCTTTAAGATTGTTAATCTCATTATTCACATATGTACATCTCTAGTTCATAATGTCCTGAAAATATTGTGAGAGGACAGTGGGTATCTTCTTCTGTTTCTTCCTATCTTATTCTCCTGAGACAAGGTCATTCAGTGAACTGAAAGGTCACCATTTCAGACAGGCTTGCTGGTCAGCAAACTTCAGTGACTTTCCTGACTGTATCTCAGAATTCCAGAGTTACAGACTAAACATTTGTTGCCATGTCTGGCTTTTTTCATTGGTCCTAGCAATTTGAACTCTAGTCCTCATTCTTATTCAGCAAGTTCTCTGATTCCCTGAGTCATGTCCCCAACTCAGAAGTGATATTTTAAAGAACAAATTATACCTCATGTTACCCAGCAATTTAAATATGTAGTGAGAACTGTCAACACAATATGGGCTAAACTCTAATATATAGCCTTATAAATCCTCTTGTTGGGGCCCAGTATATTGAATTTATTCCCTTCATTTATCTTCTCACCCCCGATCTACATAATTGACACTGGTGGCAGTTTCAGAGTGTACCTTGGCATTTTTCTTGGTGTGTCTGACTACTTAGTTACCTTTATATGTTCTACACTGTCCCACCCTTTGAAACTGATAGCAGATTTTTAAGTCTTAATTTGTTGTTCAGCTGTGAAGATAGTGTCTTAGTTAAGGTTACTATTGCTATGAAGAGACATCATGAGCATAGCAACTCTTATAAAAGAAAGCATTTACTTGGAGCTATCTTACAATAAGAGATCTAGTATATTGCCATCATGATTAAAAGTATGGTGGCAGGACAGCAGTCATGGTAGCTGGAGAGAGTGGTATATACAGATCAACAGCCAGCATGAATCAAGAGACATTTGGACTTGGCTTGAACATTTGAAACCCCAAAGACTACCTCAGTGACACCCTTCCTCCACAAAGACCACACCAACTCCAACAAGGTCATACCTCCCAATCTCTGTCATGTAACACACTCTAATGACCAAGCTTTCAAATATATGAACCTATGAGGGCCATTCCTAGTCAAATCAGTACATTCCATTCTCTGGTCCCCGTAGACTTGTAACCATATCATAATACAAAACTGCATTCTGACCTGCGTCAAATATCTCTCTAGTCTCCTCACTGTCTTAAGACTGCTTAAAAGTCCAAAGCTGAAAGTCTCCTCTGTGACACATGTCATTCTCTGAACTGTAACCCCCTATGAAACAAAATCAAAAATCAGATGGCATACTTATAACATACAATGGTACAGAATATACATTACCATTACAGATGAGAGGAAGGGGAGTATGATGAAAAAATATTGAACAAAAACAAAACTGAAAACCAGCAGAGCAAACTCTAAGTTCTGCATCTCCATGTCTGATGGCAAAGCAGCCTTCATCTTCAACTCCTTTCAGCTTTGTAGACTGTAGTTCTCTCTCTCTCTCTCTCTCTCTCTCTCTCTCTCTCTCTCTCTCTCTTGAGCTGCTTCCATTCTCTCTTAGCAGCTCTCCTTGGTAGCAACTCTGGCATCTCCATGTTTCACCTTCACAGCTTTATGCAAAGGCCTCTCTGTGTCTCCATTCAGGGACATTCCTGGCCTCAGTGGTTTTCCTTAGTTGTGAGGAGGCAAGAAAGATACTCTTTTCTTGTATTCTTGACATTGAAGCCAGAAGCATGTGGCTGAAGCTGCCAAGTTCTGCTTGCTGGGGCTGGATCATGGCATTGTAATTCAATTACATCTGCATCAACTTTTTGTTTTTCATGGTTTCCTTTACTGCCTAAGTTTGGCTCTCCTGGAACTTACTCTAGAGACCAAGTTAACTTTGAACTCAGAATTCCAATGGCTGACTGCCTCTGTCTCTTGAGCATAGAGATTAAAGGCCTGTGTTTCCACACCTGGCCCTAAGGTGTTCTTCCATTCTATTTTACAAGTTGGAAGCTTACTGGGTGGAATTTTTTTCCCTGAGGCCACCATTCCCTTTATTCCAGTGACTCTCAAACTTCCTAATGTTGTGACCTGTAAATATAGTCTTTCATACTATGGTGAGCTCCAACCAAAAAATTGTTTCATTGCTACTTCATAACTGTAACTTTGCTGCTGCTATGAATCATATTATAAATATCAGATATGCAAGATATCTGATATACAATCCCTCAAAAGATTAGGACCCACAGATTGAGAACTGATTCTTTGATTCCATTCAGGACCAGACTTTTCTTTAAACTTTTTTCTCTTGTTTCTCTGACTCCAAAACTGTACACTTGTATTTTTTCTTGTTCAGCTTTCTTCTTTTTATTATAGATTTGCATAAGTGTGGCCACTGATAACCAAACAACAGAGCCAGTACTGAGATATCTGAAAATTTCCTCTACCAAAGCTATTAATCTATAGCTCTTCAATTTAGCATCAGGCAGATTTCTTTGACAAGGACAAAAAACAGCCATCTTCATCAAAATATCACAAGATCTATTGGCTACATATAAATATTTTCATCCCTGAAACATATTAAGCTGAGCCCCATAATTCAAACCACCCTCAACACTACTGTTTTCAATGCTCCTACTAGTAAGGCCTATTAAGCCCACTTTTCTAGTCCAAAATTCCCAAGGGTTAAATATTCTTCCAGAGACAAGAATTGTCTGCCCTGACAAGAAACAATCCCCTAATCCCTAATACCATTTTTTTTAAGTTAGGACATCTGGTGTAAGGCCCCCCCCACGAAGGGAAGACCTCACCCAAGCCTCAGGAATTCACACCCACCCAATAACTCACAAGACACATAACTTGATGCAATCAGAAAGAGGAATATTTTGATCAACATGTTAAGGTCAAGACCCATGACCCACGCAGGGACAGTGGGGTCTGACCCGGGGCTTTGGAGACAGAGGGAATTTAAAGCCAAAAACCACAAGGAAAAAAATACAACCCAAGGAGGGAACCACAACACAGGGGGAGTTAAGGAGGGTTATTGGAGAGTACCTGTGGAAAGTCCCAGCCCATTATTCAGTTTGTGACAAGGTCTAAGAAACAGTCATGGGGAACATTTTGTATAGGCTATTCTCAAAGAGCCTATTCGTAATCAACCATTTATCTTGTGGTCAGCCAAGTTCCTGAAACACAGAGCTCATGACCAGGCTGACCTATAATCTTGGTTCTGCTCAACCTTCTAGGAGTTTTTGAAAATTTTTAACCTTTTCACTATTACTATGAAGAGACCCCATACACATGTAAACTCCTATAAAGAAAAACATTTAATTGGAGCTGGGTTATAGTTCAGTGGTTTAATTTTAGTATCTTACAGAAGAAAACATATTTGCCCTCAAGCTAAGATGCAGCTAAAAAATTGACATCTGGATTGGCAGGCTGCAGGAAGCAGGAAGAAAGAAAACTGGGCCTACCTTGAGCATATGAAACCCTGAAGCCCACAGCCTGTGGCATACTTCCTCCAACAAGGCCACACCTACCCTAACAACACTATACCTCCTAATTCCTGTCAAGTAGGCCATAATGACTAAGCATCCAAATATATGAGCTTATGGGGACCATTTTTATTTAGACCACCAAAGATGGTGATGACTTCCTTACATGACAAGCTGTTTTTTCATTAAAACTTTCTCAGCATTTTCTATCTTTTCATTGAAAAACATATCTAGATACAATAAAAACTGTCAGTCTCTGGGTGTTTGGTTGTCAAGGATAGGTTGACTACTCTTTTCTCTTAATTTCATATCTAAGCACATAGGAAAAAAAATAGCACCTAATTAAATAATACAGCTGCAAGAAGATAATTTAACCATGTCTATGCCAGAGCCATGTCTGACATAGGACCATCAGCATCAGAATACTGAAAGTGGGAGAAAGTGTGTCATTGTCTATGTTTATTGTTTTTAAAGTTTAGGATGAAATTAACTCAGCAGGAGAGACATCCATTTTCAGTGTAGATTATGGCAACATATATTATGCAGCTAAATCACTAACTTGACTAAAAGTAAAACAAATTTAACACTAAAAATGTATGCATATTTTTCTCCATATTTTAGAAGAAATTTTGCTGCTATATCACGAAGAACACTTTAATTGACTCAAATATAAAAGTTTAGAGAAGGTTGAGAGGTTCAGACTCAATTCTATACCTGCCTGAGAACAGGGAGAAATTGCGAACTCTAAGAGGGGTCTAAAGCTGGATATGTATGGCCTGGTCCAGAGCCTTAACATGTCTTGAGGAAGAGAAGATGGTTTCTAAGAGTAAAAGGGAAAACTAAGTGTGTGTGAAGGACCAAAGCAAATGTAACTTCTCAGTATTACACTTTCCCATTCTGGCAAGCATGTAGACCAAGTTACTGAATACTTCTAAAATGAGTGGAGATGCCACTGCCACTCTGTCGGGACCACTCTGCCAAATGTTGGAACCCGTACTGCCAAAAGTGTGGGGGCCAAAATTGTTAGAGCCTGCACTGCCCCAAGCTTTAGGGGCTAAATTGTCCCAGCTCTGGTCCACAGGTCAGGGTTCAGCAAGAGAGAGAGTGAGGGCAGATGTAAGGAATGGAGACCAAACAAGAGTGTGATTCAGTCCCGATAATTCTCAAGTCTCTCTTCTCTCTTTTCAAGTCCCTTGTTCCTAGTGCAAGTCCCAAGTCTGGAGTTTCTAGTTCCTAGTCCCTAGTGCCTCCAAGTTCCAAGTTTCCAGTCACCTTTTCTGTCTGCCTCTCACCTTTTATAAGTCCCACTTCTTAAGTTATGCCTTTAAGTCACACCTTTAAATCACACACAGCCAAGGGAAAATCCTGGGTACTTAAAACAAGATGTTATCAGAGTGTGCTCAGCTGTTGTAGGCTGTTGAAAACAAGTCTCTTGTCAGGGTATGTGACTCAAGATTGCTGTAAGGATGATAGCCACCTTCTGTCAGCTCCCCACACCACTCAGTTTATTTGGACTAAAATAGAGGACTAAGAGAATCATTCTGTAGTCATCTGATAAAAGCCACCTACAACACTAGGAAAAGATATGTTAGGCTGTGATTTCAATATAAAAGACTGAAAATAGAATTATCTTAATTTTTGTATTCTTGTATAGGAATATATTTTGTGAAATATATGTCAGGTTGTAATTACTGGAGTTTGTGTTTGAAGCCTTCTGTATTCTGACTGCTAAGTGGTGTTTTGCATTCCATTCTCATGTCCAAAACTAAATACATGGAATTGTATTAGGTCCATGGAGATTTTATACATTGCATGGTCCATTGAAGCTGGGCATAGATATGAAAATATGCATCTCCTGTTTAGATAAAACACAGCCAAGTGTGCACAGGAAAATGACACTCAAATCATCAATTATTCTAAAAACTGTCTTTTGAGGCCAATCAAGTAAAACACTATGTCTTATGTTCAGAAGGTACCTCTGAATTTTGTTTTGTTGCAGTTGTCAAGGGAAATGTTACCCATTACCTTAGGGCAAGCTTCATATATATTAACTTTGTAATCAGATTGTTAGATCTTTAAGGAATTTGGAAAGATTTCTTTTTCTGACAAACTCTAAAACTTCCCTGTGCTTGAGAAACAAGCCAGAGGCCATCTTAACCTATGTGTGCGTCACATATTGTAATCTTATTCTTTACTCCTAAATAAAAGCTCACAGTTGTATAATCTTCTCTGTATGATGGGTTAACGTTGACCATAATGAAGACTAAAGAGAAAGCATAGTTGCCATTTGACTTGTCTGACACAATCATTAGTTATTCATGAAAATATCTTTATTGTTTTCGAAGATGATACAAACAAATTTGAGTACTTCATTTTGTTGGTGAAGAGATTACATCAGAGTGAATTATAAAATGGACCCTAGGCTTATCCCCATGAAGTTATACGCTCAGTGGTTTCACCAAAGTCTCAGGCAAAGATCACTGATTCTCTTTCTCTCTATATTTTTACTTTATTTATTTATTTTAAATTCCAAATTTTATTTTCCTCCCAGTCCATCTCTGGCTGTTCTATATTACATACCTCCTCCTAGTCACCCTGTCTCCACAAGGATGTCCCCATCCCCCACTATTACCCCACCAGATCTCTAAACTCCCTGGAGCCTCCAGTTACTTGAGGGTTAGGTGCATCTTCTCTGACTAAACACAGACCTGGCAGTCCTCTGCTGTATATGTGTTGGGGACCTCATATCAGCTGGTTTATGCTGCCTGGTTGGTGTTCCAGTATCTAAGAGATTTCAGGGGTCCAGGTTAATTAAGACTGTTGGTCCTCCTACAGGGTTTCCCTCCTCTTCGGCTTCTTCTAGCTCAATGATTCTCTTCAAGAGACCTTTTTAATAAGACAGCACTCTGAAACTATAATAACCTGTGCATAGCCACCAACTGGGGCATGGTGGTGAGTAAAGGAAGTAATTGTACTTTAAACTATAAACAAAAAGGAGAAGACAGATGATTTGAAAATATGCAATGAAAAAATATTATAAATTAAAAGTTTCAAACTAGAAACTCAGACTTTGTACCAGATGGTTCCTAAGAATAAAAAGCCGAAAATGACTTAGAGAGGATTTTCCATACGGCAAAGTGAGGTATCCTCAAATTTCTCTGCTTGGTAAGTGTGAATTGAATGTAAAAATAGATATTTTTTCATAACTTGGCCTATGTAATCTTATACAGTTCAAACTTTAGAAGAAAACTGGATGATATTAAGTGAAACTATCAAAATGCAGGCTGAATCTGATGCTGTCATGCGTGAAGCAGGGAAACTGCCAGAGGTAGCATAGGCATATCTTTTATCTTTACAGTCATTTCTCAGAAGACCCCTCTGAATCCTCCTATTCTATACTTACAGTACCTCATAATCAGACACTATGACCTTCCTGAAGCACTGATGCTCAATCAATCCCATGAAGCAACTGGTCCTCATCAAATTTCTAACTTCTCTTTTGTTACAAAGCACTTGTTTCTCACTTACATGAAAACTATCTAGAGCAAATGATCCGTTAAATCTGTGGGTTTTTTTTCTCTTGTTTTCATGTTTCAGTCAAAACAACAATATTTAATATTTATGATATCATAAAATACATATCACATGTTCAGGTTTGTCCTATAAAATAGTTATGACTAGAGAATAGAAAGCATGTGCAGAGTTTAATAAGACGTTGATCTTGATTAATCTAGTAGGAAAAATACTTAAAATGATCTGGTAGGTAATGGAATCATACAACTTAGCTATGAACCTGAACTCTGATTTTGACATTTACTATGGTTAACAATATCCATAATATACTTTCATTATAGGTGAACAAAAGCCATAATCCTGACATAAGAGAGTTCTGGAAAATGGTAAAGATATTTTGGGATATACATTTACAAAAGCTCACTGTAGACAAGAAAAACAAAACAGGTTTTATTGTCAATTCAAATAAGGTGGACTACCAAAAGCATTCAGTCTAAGAGCATGTGCACGGAATGCTATCTGAAAAGCACATGTAAATCTGATGCTATGAAAGTCAGTGAAGGACAGCTGTGTTAGGAAAGAAAATGATTGAAAATGTGGTAGGAAGAAATTTCAAATATCATGTATAACTTGGAAATATATTCAAGTAGAAAAGCACATGAACACAGCAAGGCATATGGAAATACTGGGATACCTTGTGGTGTCAAGAAAGTTTGATTGTCAACTGAACTGATAAAAGGTAAGAGAGAAGAAGCCTGGACAGATGGGTCAGCTGCTAAGAAAAGTTTCTGTTCTTGTAGAGGACCCACAGTTAGTTCTTTGTGTCAATATCCGGTGGCTTGCGACTTCGTTTGACTCCAATTAATGAGATCCCATTGATTACTTCTGGAGTCATTAATACCTGTCTGTACATGGGTCCCATATAGAAAATTAGGCACACATATATAAAAGGTTTTAAAATCTTCAGAAACTCAACTGTATAATAGAAAAGATAGCTGTTTTAATTTTAATGTTCAGGTGACTGTTACTGCATAGAAAAAAGAGAATGACTTGGTTTTTAGTGCAGAAGCAAATTTACTACATCTCTGCTTTGAATGGCAACTTGCAAGTATCCAGTGTCCCTGGGAAACATACAGAAAAGGAATAGAGCTTTCAAAAATCCAGCTGGTACCAACTGTGGAAGAGAGACTACAATGTAAAATGAGGAGTCCTATTGTGCATATGAGGTACCCAGTCCTTTAAATGTACTTTTACATCTCATATGTGATGTTTAATCTGAATTTACAAATACAGATGCTAAGCCAGGTTAAGGTTAAAAGTCATCTGTCAACTAATTAAGAGTGGACTTGGATTCAAATGAGGCATTCTCAATGTCTGAATTAATATTTACAGATAAGTACACATTTAAAAAAAGTTACAGAGATGAACTTAAACTAACACGGATCTGGGGGGAATTTTTAGACATTTTTAAATATCAAAATATACCAAAAGAAAATACAGTAAGATAAACCAAAAAAAATTACCATATGGAAAATATGCCAAGTCTGAATGTCACCTGTAGATCCCTGAATGCCTATTGCTGTTCTAGTTTTTGTTCTGTACCTTTGATAACAAAAACGAAAATGAAAACAAAACAAACCACTCTGGCTCAAAGCAGCTTAGAGATGGAAAGAATGTATTTCAATATACAGTTTGGAGTCCATTAATGAGGGAATTCAGAAAAAGAGCTCAAGCAGTAACTTGAAGGAGAAACTATTAAGGGATACTACTTGCTCACTTTCTCAGAGTCCCATGCTTGAATGAATTTCTTATATAGCTTAGAATTACCTTCCCAGAGAATGATGTCATCAGAGTGGGCTGGACAATTTCTACTTTAATTGACAATCAGGAAATTTCCTTACAGACATGGCCATAGGCCAATTTGTTTTGGGCAGTCTTTCAACTGAGACTCCTCAAGAGACTCTATGTTGCATCAAATCTAGAGTTAACACTAGGAAACTTATAAATGAATCTGTCTCCGTAAATATGCTTTTCCTTATGACAATAAAACTATGTCATAAAATCCTGCACAGCCCAGTATTTGTTGTTTGCAGATGCTTGGGACTATTTATTTATCACATGCATGAAAAGGAGTCTGCTCTAGTGATAACTACTCTCTGAAGTCTTAAAATTGTTCTCACTCATTTCGTCTTAGCATCACTGTAACAGCTGTCACTGGTCTAACACCAGCCTCATCCCCATAGAACCTCTCCAGTGTAACTCTTACCTAGAGGCCAGTGACCACACACATTACACTGAGACATTAATAATGCTGAAATCTTGCCTAATTATTAACTGCATAGTTCTGAACTGTAGGTATAATAATAATAATGAATATGAGTGATCAAACTAGAAAGGAATAGTGGATCTTTGGTTAAAAATACGGGAAAGATAAGGTTAAGTTTATGTATATAGTCCCCTTGTTCAGTTTATGCTGGTTTCTCAAGTAGATACCAAAGTATCTTAACTCTGTCTCAGAGTTAAGAGGGGACTACTGTGTTTGGTGTTTACAGGCCTTGTAGTACAAATATAAATGAGGAAAATGCATTAGTCATATAAGATAATCCTGAGACTTGACAAGCACACACTGCTTACAACTGAATGAGGAGGTAGATTCATTGTCCTAGAGCTTTGTGCTTAGAAGTATAGAGGAGCTGCAGAGTATGAAAGAAATGCTTAGTGATTGCCTTTTTGTAACAAAAAATATCTAGGATGAATAACTTGCCTCCTTTTCATCATAAAACATCTGTATCTAAAATACCTGTAGGGGTTTCAATTAGCATGTACTACTCCTGTCAGACTGGTCAAGACAAGCAGGGCTATTATTCTTGAACTTCTTATAACTTAGTAGTTAATCAGCAAAGGGAGTCTCACATAACTCAAAACCCTAGTTTGCCACATAGAAATAAGACTATTCATTTTCTAAAAATTGTATTTCGTGTAGATAATAGGTACTAGCTTTGAAACAATGCACTAAACACTAACATTTTCTCTAAACTCTAGGTGCTTCAGTCTGGTTTAGTGTCTCAATCTGAAAATATCGAAATACAAATGTATTTTTGAGGATTTTGTTTGTTTGTTTTGTTTTTCGAGACAGGGTTTCTCTGTGTAGTCGTGGCTGTCTTGGAACTCACTCTGTAGACCAGGCTAGCCTCAAACTCAGAAATCTGCCTGCCTCTGCCTCCCAAGTCCTGGGATTAAAGGCGTGCGCCACCACAGCCCGGCCTTTTGAGGATATTTTGTAACTGTATTTCCACTGATGAAGTAATGAGATGAGAACCTTATCCAAGCTATACAAATACATGGCTTAGGCTGAGACCAATTTTTCCTTCTCTGTTTTAACTAGCTCTAGGCCTAGGTCTGGGAACTTCTAATCTCCATATAATCTTATTTTCCTGGCTAACTGATTCAATCTGGATTTTCTAGGCTTCTGACTGGATTGCTCTGCCTGACCTCATACTAACTTTGGAAATATGTTCTAACCTTCTGGCTCCTTCTTATTCTCTGGCCTAATGATGAATGGAATAAAGGTTGTGACCTCAGGATGTGGATACCTCATTCAGCTAAGCTTCCCACTTATGAAAAGAAATTAAGAAAAAGGTTAAGGCTTGCTTCATGGTACATGTCTTTAACCTTAGCACTCTGGAGGTAGAGTCAGAGTGAAGTAGAATCTCTGAGTTCAATAACAACCAGACCTAGAGAGTAAGTTCCAAGACAGTCAAGATTAGGTAGTGAAGAAAACAGAAAGCTGATGAGATGTAAATGAAATGAAAGGACCACGTTCCAGATCCAGCAAGCAACACAGCTTGGCATCTTTGGCCATTAAAGAGGTTATGGAATAACCAGTAAAAAGGTTATTGAATCGTCTTCTCCTGTTAACAAAAGCTGGTGAGTCTAGTATATCCTCTCTTTGTTTACTTCTCTTTCATATACAATGGTAATGAATATACTGTGCCATTGTATGTTGGAAGAATATAATCTACATTTTTATTTTGACTTTATAGGAGATTACAGTTAAGACATTACCATGAGTCTCAGAAGAAATTTTGAACTTTGGGCTATTATACAATGTTGAGACTGTGATAGATTATGAAGCTTCTTGAAGTTATATAGAATGCAGCTTGTATTATGATATGTTTATAAGCCTATGGAGACCATGAAATATGATGTGGTGGATTGAATAGAAATGGCCCATATTGGCTCATATATTTGAGTGTTTGGTCATTACAGAGTGGTGTGTGGCCTTGTTGGGGTAGGTGTAGTCTTGGAGGAAGTAGGTCACTGGAGGTGGGATTTGAAACTTCCTATGCCTAAGCAATGTTTAATGTTTCATTCAGCCTGCTGCTTGTGAATACAAGTACAAATACAGAACTGCCTCCAAATACAGAACTCTCATCTACCTCTTCAGCACCATGTCTGTCTGCATGCTTCTCACCATGATGATAATGAACTAAACCTCAGAACATATTCAAGTCCTAAGCATGTGCATTTATTTAATAAAAGTTGCTCTATCTTGGGGTCACTTCACTGTAATAGAAAAATAGCTAAGACAAAAGTCAATATAAGAATCCCAAAGCAAGCATATGTAAAGAAACATCTACTAAGCAAATGTTTAAATCTTTCAATGATTAAATCACTGCCCCTCAGGCCCTTATGCTTTATTGAAATGGCAATCTCAAGTTTTACATAGGAATTAAGAAGCTGAATACAGGTTTGCATCTGGCACAATAGGTGATTTAGTGATCTATCCATTTCCTACATCAAAGTAAGTTTGATATATAAACACTTTACACTCAATGAAGTTGATACATTTCTTTATTTAGTTTTATATGCATCATGAGAAAGCATTGCCTACTCAACTTAAAAATATATTCTTAGGTATTTTCATTCAGAATTGTTTACTTCTGTGTTTGAATTCTAAGTTATAAAATATTTGAGTACATTTATATATACATATTAAGATAGAGTTAAAATATTTATTTCAGGGGCTTAATAAGACTGAAATATACATATGGAGTGACAATATCACATTAAAACAAATTATGTTGTATAAATGATTCATAGTAATAATAAATAATATAAAAATTAGAAAAGGAAGAAATACTACTAAAATTAACAAAATATAAAATAGACATTTATATCAGATAATTAAAAATCATTTGAAGAAATAGACAGACAAAAGTATCCATAGAATTGTTGTGTAATACAGCTAATAGCTGACTCAACAAAAACATTACAATGTGTCTCAACCCAAAGGTGAATGCATAAAGAAACTGTTATAGTCATTTAAGAAATTCTATCCACTGATAATTATGAAATGAAATGCAAAAACCCCCAGTGGCAACTATTTATCTCAACAATAGCTTGCTAGAAGAAAAAAGCAATGGAAAAAAATGAATTTATAAATGACTTCTTTATGATTTTCATTCACATAAACCCAGCCTGAGACAGTGGATATAAATCAGTGTTAATAAGGTAGTAGACTAGAGAAATTCAAGAGGAAAATTCTGTTCTCATTTTGGGTGATAGTATTCTAGAGTACCTGTAGTTATTATCCACAGGCAGAATGAGACAGCAACAACGCAAAAATAAATTAAATGGAGGGAAGTAAGTTTGTTGCCACGATTTTCTGGCTACTTAATCAGTGAACAGCTTATTTTGAAAGTCTGCAGATTACAGAAACTCCTATGATTTCTCTTCTGCCTCTCAGTCAAAGTCTCCTTCACCAGAAATATCTCTGACTCAGACACCCTGTCTCCTAGTGGAGCAATCACAGCTCTGCAGCTCTGGGTATTTCATTAATCCTAGAAGGAAAAACATCATAAAAATAAGCAGGGAATCTACATTCATCTGTCTGTCCATTCTAAACTCAAATGGTCTCCTCAGATTTTAAAGAAATACAAATAGTTAATTTTTTTGATGAGCTGGTCATGGAGGACACCAACGCTTGGAGAAAATTAGAACCAGCAATACTGTAGAATTTGTATTTCTAAAAGCTAAAATTAACACAATGACTCTCTCTCTCTCTCTCTCTCTCTCTCTCTCTCTCTGTCACACACACACACACACACACACACTCTCACTTATAACTACATTGGAAAATAATACAAATGATACTTACTCCTCTACTTTTGCTTAAGTACCAGTTAAGTTAATTTCTTTCATATAAAAGCAATTTTGCTAACTATATGTGGATTATTTTTATAAATGTATAACTCAAAGTAGCCATGAATTGGGTGTATCTAATTTCACATGGAATTGAATTAATTTATGTTTCACTGGATAATTAACAAAAATTAATTTACTTAAAATACATGAAACAAACATCTTATATGGGAAAATCCAAGGCATAATTACTAGAGAGAAAAAAATAAGCAAAGGAATTTCAATATTTAGTATAAAATATTTCAATATTTAGCATATATTTTGCTTAAATTATTCTATATCTACTTGTATAATTATATAAAAATGTAAAGCAATAATTTACCTTTTCAACTTTTAAACCATGTTCAATGTGATAAAATGTTTCCTTAATTAATCAACTTAACCATATTTTTCACAATTTTATAAATTTTAAAGTGCCTTACCACAAACAAAATGATATCTGCATTATTCAACATAAATTTAAATAAATATGCTGAGAAATAAGGAAAACAACACCCTTCACAATATTCATAAATAATAGAAAATTTCTTGGTTTAACTCTAAGTAAGCAAGTGAAAGATTTGTATGAAAAGGACTTCAAGGGCCTCAAGAAAGAAATCAAAGAAGACTTCAGAAGAGGGAAAGATTTCCCATGATCATGGATGGATAGGATGTACATAGTAAAAATGGCTCTCTTAACAAAAGCAATCTATAGATTCAATGTAATCTCCATCAAAATTCCAATGCATTCTTTTTTACCATGATAAAAAGAGTGATTCCCAACTTCATCAGCAATAACAAAAATCCCCGAATAACAAACACAATTCTCAAAAATCAAAGAACTTCTGGGGGAATCACTATCCCTGATCTCAAGCTGTACTACAGACTGATAGTGATAACAGCTGAAAGGTATTGATACACAGACAGACAGGTAGATCAATGGAATAGAATTAAAGACCAAGAAATAAACCCACACATATGTGATCACTTGAACTTTGACAGAGTCCAAAACTATCCAGTGAAAAAAAGAAAGCATTTTCAACTAACAGTAGTGGTTCAACTGGCAGTCTGCATGTAGAAGAACACAAATTGATCCATTTTCTCTCCTTGTACAAAGTTCAAGTTCAAGTAGATGAAAAAACACGATAAAACCAGATATGCTGAATCTAACAGAAGAAAAAGTAGGAAAGAACCTTGAACACATCCACATGGGGGAAATTTTCCTGAACAAAATACCAATGGCTCAGGCTCTAAAATCACAAATTCACAAATGGGACCTCATAAAACTGAAAAGCTTCTGTAAGGTAAAGGACACTGTCAGTAACACAAAACAGCAATTTATAGACTGGGGAAAGATTCTTATCAATCTTATATCTAATAGAGGGCTAATATCCAAAATATACAAAGAACTCAAGAAGTTAGACTTCAGAAAACCAAATAATTAAAAACTGGGTACAGAGCTAAACAAAGAATTCTCAACTGAAGAATTTTGAATGGCTGAGAAACACTCAATGAAATGTTCAACATTAAGTCATCAGGGAAACACAAATCAAAATTTCCCTGAGATTCCACCTCACACAAATCATAATGGTTAAGATTCAAAACTCGGGTGACAGCAGATTCTGGAGAGGAAGTGGAAGAAGGGGAATACTCTTACATTGTTGGGGAGGGGGGAGATTTCAAGCTATTATAACCACTTTGGATCTCTGGCCGCTCCTCAGAAAATTGAAAATAGTTCTACCTGAAGACTCTACTACACCACTCCTGGTCATATACCCAAAAGATGTTCCAACATATAACAAATATACATGCTTCACAATGTTCATAGCAGCCTTATTTATAATATCAGAAGCTGGAAACAACCCAGACGTCCTTCAGTGAAAGAATGGATACAGAAAATGTGGTACATTTACACAGCTATTAAAAACGACAATTTCACAAATTTTGCAGGCAAATGGATGGAACTAGAAATTATCATCCTGAGTGAGGTAACTCAGACTCCAAAGAACATACTGATAAGTGCATATTAGTCAAAAAGCTCAAAACACCCATGACACAACTCAGAACATAAGAAGCTTAACAAAAAGGAAAGCCAACATGTGGATGTTTCACTTGCACTTAGCAGGGGGAACAAAATAATCATGGGAGGTAGAGGGATGGAGGAACCTGAGTGGGAGAGAGCGGGAGAAGGGAAAAGGGCAAGACAGGATCAGGTATGGAAAGAGACAAGAGAGAAGGCCAGAGGGCAAGGAAACTGAATAGAAATATATAACAGTGGTAGGTTGGGAACTACTAGAAAGTCCCAGATGTTAGGGATGCAAGAGGCTCCCAGGACCCAATGGGGATGTCAATAGCATAAATACCAAACAGAGGGGAAACAGACTGTAAGAAGACCTCCTCTGGCCAGGCGGTGGTGGCGCACGCCTTTAATCCCAGCACTTGGGAGACAGAGGCAGGTGAATTTCTGAGTTCGAGGCCAAACTGGTCTAAAGAGTGAGTTCCAGGACAGCCAGGACTACACAGAGAAACCCTGTCTCGAAAAACCAAAAAAAAAAAAAAAAAGAAAAAAAAAAGGCGACTTCCTCTCTTCCTCCATAGATAGACATAGCCTCCAGTTGAGAGATAGAGCCATCTACCCTCTACCTCAAAATTTTTAACCCAGAATTATTCCTGTATAAACGAAACATAGGGACAAAAGATGGAGCAAAGACTGAAGGAAAAGCTATCCAGAGAACACCCCATAAAAGGATCTATCCTATCTGCAGGCACCAAACCCCAAGTCCATTGCCAATGCCAAGAAGTGCTTGCAGACAGGAGCCTGGTCTTCTGAGAGGCTCTTCCAGCACATGACTGAGACAAATGCAGATACAGCAAACCATTGGACTGAACCCCAGCATCCCAATAGAAGAGTTACAGGAAGGACTAAAGGAACTGAAGGGGATTGAAACTCCATAGAAAGAACAACAATATCAACTAACAGGACCCCTCCCCTCAGAATTCCCAGGGGAAAAAGAACAAATCAAAGAATATACATGATCTGGTCCATAGCTCCTGCTACATATGGAGCAGAGGATTGTCTTATCTGGTATAAACGGGGAGGGGGAAGGCACTTGGTCCTGTGGAAGCTTGTTACCCCAGCAAAAGGAGGTGCTAGAGGGGTGATGCAGGAGTGGGTGGGTAGAGCACCCTCTTAGAGGCAAAGGATGGTGGGATGAAAGAATTGTGGAGGGGAGACTGAAAAGGGAGACAACATTTGAAATATGAATAAATAAAATAATCAACTTAAAAAGTAAAATAAAATAAAATTTAAAAATTTGTTAAAACTACTGTAGGAAAAAAACGGAAAAAGTGAGGAAAATATACAGTAAGTTATTAAAAGACTTATAAGCTTCTGCATTTTTATGCAGTTTTACTTTGTATTTTGCTGGTGATTGCTTCAAGCTAGAGCTACTACATTTCACAATTTTGTAATCCTCATTTTATAAGAGATTCAGTTGAAAATTGTTGTGCAGTAAAAATAAATTATTATGAAGACATTCTCTTTTAATAATAGAATATTGCAGTCAAAGAGAAGAATAAACATCAGTTACACTGTAAGAGGAACTTTCTGTAAAATTCCTCAGGAAGATGAGAGAATAATGTGAAAGGTCAAACACTAATAACGATCATAGAACAGTTCTGTTGTCATTCCATCATACTCAGTAATGCACAGAAACTACAGCCACTTTTCCTTTCCTCAAATTATACAAAATATTACACATCCTGTAATCACTGAATATGTGTGTCCTAGAACAAGAGGTGATGAACTTGAGAAGGATTCTCTTTATAAACACTGGATTCCAATGTTCTAATGTGACTGTTAATAGTTAATGATCAGCCTTAAGAGCAAAGAATAAAATAAAAGTGGGGTAAAGACTTAGTGCCCGGTTATAGAGAGGCAGACTCCAGGCAATTTGTATTCACGAGAATAACTTAATGAACTGGCTCAAATTTTGGAAAAGCTGAGTATGAAGTCACCCCAGAGAAGCAAACCTGTAAGACTTGAAAGGAAAGTCATAAAAATAAAAGATAACATAGTTTAGTAAATATATGCAATGACTTTTCTACATGTGGAATTCACTAATAGCAGTGACAGAGGCATGTATAAGGCAGAATTAGGCAAAATACTGAAAATCTAAGATCATACAATAGCTTGCCAGATTTGTGAGACATATATAAAAGACTGAGTCCCCTATAAGGAAAGTTTGAGTCAAATGAAGACCCACCCCATGAAAGGTTTATACAGAAGAATGTGTGGAAAGAGCAGAAGGGGCCCCAACAAAGACTGCATTTCAAGTTCAAACAAGACTCATATCCCAATAAACAAAGAACGATCGGATCCAAACTTCACTGTTTAGAAGAAGAGAAAATAAACTCTAAGTGAGGAATAAGTCAGCATCAGAAATCTCCATCTGCAGATTATTTTGAGGCATTCAATTAAAATTTACTCAGTATACCAGAAACAAAAATACAAAGTGCTGTTATGTTTGAGGGAAAACTTACACTAGCAAAAATTTTCAGGAGACTCAGGTAATGTTGGTGCATGCCTTTAATCCCTGCACTTGGGAGGCAGAGGCAGTTGAATCTCTAGAGGCCAGCCTGATCTACAGAGTGAGTTCCAGGACAGTAAGAAATACAAAGAAAAACCCTGATTCAAAAAAAAAGGAGAAAAAAGAAAAGAAAAGAAAAAAAGAAAAGGAAAAAGAGAAAAGAAGAGGAAAAAGAAAAGGAAAAACCCAGAACTCTCAGGAGATAGAAATATTGAGGTGGCAGTGCATAGGGATTAAAATCAACATGGGAATCTGATGGTCAATGATAATAAAAATGACAAATCAATAAAACTATGCTTGCAGAGAAATTTTAGCACATAAAATAAGACAACAAAATTAAGAATTCAGTACATGATACTAGCAATTATATTATAGTTATGAAGACGGTTAATGACGTAAAATATAGGTCAATATAACCAAGTTAGGATGGAAAGAATGAGACTGTGTTTGCAGAGTAAACCAAACAACCATATTACATAGTGGTCATGTGTAGCCTCCAGGCACCTAAATGGAGAAAGGAGAAGCAAAGCCTAGGGCTGTACAAATCTGATGTCAACACAGTGAAAGAAGTACCTAGAATTTTACTCCAGATAAATTAAATTGAGACAATGAATATAGGCACAGAAATGTTTAGTTGTGATTTTTAAAAATGAGAATAGCTTTTAAAGGATTTAGTGAGTTTTTCTTGTTTGTTTTCTATCTTTATCACTTTCAAAAGAATAACAGAACCTTATATGCAAAATTATTAAATGCAAATGAAATCAATTAAGGCAAGTGTGTGAAAATGGGGGGATATTGTTGTATTTACAAATTAATTAGAGACTTGTTTACTAGATGCTCAACTTCTGCTCATCTGACCTTCCAACTCCAAGCAGTTCTATTAAGAAAATCAGTTGTAAAATCAATGAATAATTGAGTTGAATACAGATTTAAAACACTAGCCTCTTTAGGCATATGTAGAGATTGCAGTTACAATATTTTTAAAAATTTGGTATGAGAAATAATGGAAATTCATAGTTTATGAATAAAGATATTGTGAAATTTGAGTACTAGAAAGGTAAACTGTGTACAGATGGACCACATTAAACGTTCAATGAAGACTAGTGTGTCATGTGATCATTGGCTGTAGAAAAAGGAAACAATGGTCTCTTTCATCCCACTTTTAAAAAGGTGACTCAAATATAAAAAAAATAGATGATAACATTAAAGCTCAAAGAGAAAAACTGGATACAATGTAAATGTTTCTCAATTTTAATAAGTACAATAAAGTACTATATAAGGAAATATCCTATAATACATATGAATTATTACTCTATTCAATTGTACCAAAAATTTCAATCACAATATGTCCTTAAATAGGCAGTCATCGAATCATTTCCACTAGTGTGTCTACCTACTTCATTCTTTGAGTTTGAAGACTCACCTAATGGATTCCAGGTGCGTGGATTCCATGATTTTTTTAGTCTACTTTTCTTTTGAATACTATTGTTATTCAAGAGTGTAAGTGTCCAATAAGTCAAATACAGGTTTGACTTTCTGTTTTATCCATTTTCTTTGCTTTCATTATGTTTTATGATTTTATTGAATTATTTTCAGACAATATATTTTGATTGTTTCTACTTTTCCTATTTCTCCCAGGTTCTCTCCGCCTCTCTATACAACTAACTTTATATTCTTTTTTACATTTTCTCTTTTCTTGAAAATGCAGAGAGAAGTCAAAGTCGTGTGCATTTTTCTGGAAAATGTATGCTTTTTCCATTTAGGATTTGTACAACTTTCTCTAGATTAAGTTAGATGTGTAGGTAAATGGGTAGATATGTAGATGTATTCCAATAGAATATATATACAAATGTGTCCACATAAATATACATGGTTGAATATACTCAAACTTTAGTGACATGTTCACTTGAACAAACATAAATAATGCATGTGAAATTCTGCTCATATTTAACTGTCTTCTATTTAGGGTGGGCCAGTCTTTGATTCTACATGACATGTCTATGGTCACAAGTCAGTCCATAATGAAGTCAATTCTTTATGGAGTTAGTTGATGTTAAATAAGAGACTTTAATCTGTTTTACACAGTGGCATTTTCCCCATTTTGATTTGCCTCTTTCTAGGAAAACTATTGATATGTGTTTCATATGCCAAATTATACTTATTATTTTTTTCTGTGATCAGAACCTCACCTGTGCTCACCTGTGCTACAGATTCCATCTAGTGCATACATGCTTAATTCAAAGACAGGAAGATGTTGAATTCATAAGGCAAAATACTTTCACTTGCAGGTACCTCAAAATATGCTAAACAGAAACACTATCTATTCTCTCTTAGACTTATGGAATCTGAAATGATACTTGGCTTGGCCAAACAAAATCACACTCATTAGAGCAGCCTATCAAGATTGTATGCATCTCTAATTCTCTGATCACTATTTAGGTCAGATAACTATGTTTTTGAAGTAGATTATCTACATATGTAAAACAAAAGATTCTCCTCTATATACTCAATATACTCAAACTTCAGTAATATGTTCACTTGAACAAACATAAATAATGCATATGAAATTCTGCTCATATTTAACTGTCTTCTATTTAGGGTGGGCCAGTCTTTGATTCTACATGTTAAAATGCTATTAGAGAACTCTGGAAAGAAGTTTGACAAGATCCAGAATATTTTTTGGAACTGGTTGCTGTTTAAAGAAAGAAGGTAAGTTTTTCCTTCTCTGTCCTGGGAACAGCACTGATGGGGTAGCCAACAGGATTTCCCTTGGAATAGAGTCAAACAGAGGTATACACACAAGAAGAGACTACAAGTATTTCGTTAAGAAAATCTGAAACAAATGTTACCTTCATTTATGGAAAGAAAATGGAAGTTAACAAAATAAAATAAAGAGGAAAGATTCAGTGATTGTAAGACTGAGTGAAGGGACAGAGGATGTTGAATGAAATACGAAGTCACAATATACTTTTCTCAAAATATTAAATTATTTTATGTCTTACTCTCTTTTAGTACAATTGTGAATGATTCCTTGAGATATTTGAAATACAGAAATACATCATGAAAATCAGTGAATATAACTGTTCTGGGTAAAAGGAAAATGCACAGTGTTCTATTCTTCCTGTTAAATGCATTTAAAATCCTTGACTATTGAATGTACAATAATCCTCAAAAGATCTGAAAGCAAAAAGAAGTCATTGATACAGAGGTGCAGAATCTAAAATCCTTAGCCACAGCAGAGTACAGAGCTACCTGTGATTACCACATCCTTCAAAAACTCAGACTCACAACAGAAGTATAAACCTTGTAATACCAAAGAACCAGATAAAGAAGAAAGAAATAAAGAGATTAAAGACTCAGGTCTCCAGATAAAGGACTAGGAAGATACATGGTAGCAAAACAGAAAAGTAGTAAATAATAAGGTCTCTGTTTCAGCCAAACAGCACTGATAAAGCTGGCCCTTCACAAACTTAGACACAAAGTACAGGACTGACATCAGACTTCCACCTCCCTGAGCAAAGCAAACAGTCTCAAAACTTCAAACCTGGTAACACTTAACTCAAAATGTTTTGCAGCTGTAGCTTCAACTTTGTAGATAGATGTATAGAGAAAAAAATTCTAGGATAGATGATAAATAAATTTTTTTAAAGACAACACTAAATCTATGATCCATAATAGGAAAAAAATGGTAAACTTGTTTTAATAGAAAATTCTGCCCAAATATTTGCTTCATGAAAGTGGAAGGGGATTGCAGCCCCACTGGAAGAACAACATAGGCTGACCTGACTACCCAGTTCTCTCAGAGTCTAGAACACCAACCAAAGAGTATACCTGGAGGGATCCATGGCTCCAGATAAGTATGTAGCAGAGGATGGCCTTTCCTGACTGTAAAGGGTGGGGTGGCCCTTAGTCTCAGGGAGGTTTGATGCCCCAGCATAGGGGGATGCTGGAGTGGAGCAGGAGAGTGTGGGTGGTTGGGGGAGCAGTCTCATACAGACAAAGGAGATGGGGGAGGGTCGATGTGGGATGGGGCACTGGTGAAGGGGTAACTGGGAAGTTGGATATCATTTGAGATTTAAATGAATGGAATGGTTAATAAAAAATAAATAAGAAAAAAACGTATGAACACACACAAAAAAAAGAAAAAGAAAAAAAATTTGTCAGTGCTTCTCAGTCATTCAAGATTCCTCTACTGTGAATTCACTATTTAGATTTATACGCCATTTTTTGAGTGGGTTGTTTGGGTTTTTGGAGGTTACCTTTTGAGTTCTTTATGTATTTTGGATATTAGCCCTTTATTGGGTGTGGGGTAAATGAAGATTTTTTTTCCCAATCTGTAGGTTGCCGACTTGTCTTATTAACTATGTCCTTTGACTTACAGAAGTTTGTCAGTTTCATGAGGTCCCATTTAACAATTCTTATTCTTAGAGACTGAGCCATTGAAGTTCTGTTTAGGAAATTTACCCCCATACTCATGAGTTTGAGACTCTTTCCCTTTCTCTTCTATTAGATTCAGTGTATATGATTTTATGTTGAAGTCTTTGATCCACTTGGACTTTAGCTTTGTGCATGGTGACAAATATGGATTTATTTTAATTTTTCTACACACTGACTGCCAATTAGACTAGCACCATTTATTGAAGATGCTTTCCTTCTTCCATTGTATAATTTTGGCTTCTGTTTCAAAAATCAAGGATCCATAAGTGTGTGGTTTTATTTCTGGGTATTCAGTTCTATTCCATTGAACTAGTCAATGTATCTATCTCTGTACAAATACCATGCAGTTTTTATCACTGTTGATCTGTAGTATAGCTTGAGGTCAGTGATGGTGATTCCATGAGAATTTCTTTTATTATTAAAAATTATTTTTGCTATCCTGGGATAGTAACTTTTCCATATAAAATTGAAAATTGCTCTTTCCATGTCTTTGAAGATGTTCAAAGTCCTTAGTGATCAGGGAAATGACAATAAAAATGACCCTGAGTACCACCTTACACCAATCAGAATGGCTAAGATCAGAATCTCAGGTGACAGAACATGTTGGTGAGAATGTGGAGAAAGAAGAACACTCCTCCATTGCTAGTTGGATTGCAAACTGGTACAACCACTCTGGACATCAATCTAGGGGTTTCTCAGAAAGTTGGAAATAGAGCTACCTCAAGACCCAGCTCTACAACTCTTGGACATATATCCAAAATATTCCCCACCATGCCTCAAGAGCACATGCTCCATTATGTTCATAGTGACCTTCTTTGTGATAGGCAGAAGCTGGAAACAATCCAGATGTTCCAAACGAAAGAATGGATACACACAAAATGTGGTTTATTTACACAATGAAATACTATTTTGCTATTAAGAACAAGAAAATCATGAGTTTTGAAGGTTACTGGATGGAACTAGAAAATATCCTGAGTGAGGTTTCTCAGATCCAAAAGGACATGCACAGTATATACTAATAAGTGAATATTAGCCAAAAAAGCACAGAATACCCAAGATACAATTCACAGAACTCAAAACGGTTAACAAGCCACAGGTCCCAAGTGAGGATGCTTCAATCTCACTTGGTAGGGGGAACACTACACATTTTATGGTTTACTTATGGAAGAATATCTAGGTTGTTTCCTGGTTAAAATATTGTTAGTGAAACCACTGGAGACATTTATCTTCAAATGTTTTGTGAATTCCAAGTTTTCTTTGAGATATATATTCAAATGTGTGATTTCTACATTGCATGTTAGTTACATATGTAGTCTTAGGAAATGCTGCATACAAGCTCATGCGTACGAACACTGAATTCTCAGCTGGATACGATATTTGAAGCATAGGATAGAACAGTATTTAGCAATAAAGCAACTCTATTAGTACACATATCATTCTGGCAATCAGCAGAGAATTATGCTGAGTAAAAGACATAATTTTGAAAAGTGACATATTGTTTTTTCCATTTATTTAGAATATTTAAACAGGTAAACCACAGGAATGCATAGCTTTTATTTTCCAGGGCTTATGGATGTGGTGGTATGACTGTGATTGTGCAAAGCATCAGTGTTTGTACTCAGTATGTTGTAGCCTAATTTTAATATGGTTGGATAGTTTTTCAAGACACTGCTTAATAGCAAATCCACCAACTAGAACAGAGACATTGTTATATCACTTATCACAATTCCATATAAATCTAAAATAACCCTAAAACCCA
>JANHMN010000012.1:31823695-31840850 GCA_030674055.1 Rhabdomys pumilio
TAACACAAAAATACACACATTAAAATACTAAATTTTTTAATTTATAGTTTTACTAATCAAAACATATATTGCTTGTGTTTACTTTTCTTCCAATGAACTAGAACATTTTCTTTATAGTGTGCCACAAACTCACTATTTGACTCAATGAAAGAGAATATGTAGTCTGGTCTACATAAGATGGACTTTAATTATTTTTTTTTATATTTGAAATATTTGAATCATATTTTAGTTCACTAATATTTGTATGAGCCATAAACACAATACAAAATTTCAAAATTATTAGTACATAATGCACCAATTCCCCCATTGGTTCCTCCACTTCCTAAATGTACTCCCCCCCCTACACACACACCACAAACATTTGTTATATATCACTCAAACCTATTTTTAATCTTTGCTATTCAGAGTCTTATATAGTGCTTTGAGTATATCTTCATTTACCTGACAAGTTTTCAGTTTCTTTTCTTCCACACAGTACCTTCCAGTATCATCTGTGCTTTCAGTTTTTCCTGCTCATGTCCCTCTTCTTTTAACTGCCTTCACATATCAAATGTGATCGTTCCATAATATCTGTGATATCTCATACTTTATGTCCTGCCTTAACAGCTCTGCTGTAGCTCACTTTCCCACAGCAGACAGAATCTAGATCCTAATAAGGTGTTTCTGATGAGGTTCTTGGCTCCGAGCCCACTGCTCTCTTGGAAGCCATGGAGTCTCCTGTTTTCTACTGAGCATCCCACAGACATTGTTGCCAGCGGCTGAGATGCTCTCTCCTCAGTCTTCTGTAAACTAGCTTCCTCTGACTTTCAGAACTCATCAAAAGATGCCAGCTTTCCAGAGACCTACACACATCCTGTCCGTCATATGCTATGACATACTCTAGCTTGTCCTATACAACTTTCTACTTAGCTTTCTTTACAGCATACACTCCTTTCAAATAACTTCATTTATGTACTGATTTAATTTTAAATCTAAATCCTCTCTCAATTATGCAGGTTCAGTTGAGACCAAGACAAGAATTTTTCCTGTTCTGATGATCAAAGGATTTTTTTTCAGTTCCTGAAATAGGAAGGTATAAATAAAGATGTGTGTTTAACATATAAAATAATGCATTTTATCACTGCAAAATTATATTTTAGTTCAGAGAGTTGCCTTAAAAATTAGTTTGTTAAGTTATTGCATCTTTATAAAAAAGTTTCTTCTCTCACTCTTCCCACATTCAATTCTTCAGTCTCATCCTCAGCTTTGCAAAAGAATACCAATGGCAGCTGTTCCTACTGCCACAAGAACTAGATCCCATTTTCTGTGGCTCCGATAGAACTTTCTTTTCCACTGCCCTGCCCCCATTACTTTTTCCCAACCATAATCTCAGTAGACACTCTCAGCTACTTCATAGGTTACTCATGCTAGAAATTCACATAGGCTGTCTACAAACCATCTTTTTTTCCATGTTCCCCCAAATAGAATCCCCCAGACTCATTCCCAACTCTGCAGCAGGACATCGTTTGTAGCCTTCCTTATATCCCTGCTCCCATCTCATGTGTATGCCATAGATTTCCCCTCTCTAACCTTTATATCCCTAGTTGTTACTTCCTCCCAGACACCGACCCCTGCAGAAGATCCATACTAACATAAGAGCTGCAACTTCCAGGACAACAAATAGATTAAAAGTGTGCCCATATTTCTTCTATTGTTTCTGAGATCCAATCATTTCCATCTTGGTAGCAGAAAAAAAAAAACTGTTATGGTCTTCATTTCCTTTCTGGCCCCATCCCCAAGGTATCACAAAGACCCCCTCCAAAATTACCTTTTCAAACTCATCCCAGTATCCTATACCATCAGGCATTTCCCAGAAAAACAGGCAGTTTGTAGCCATCACAATGCACAAAACTCCAGTTTAAAAAAAAAAAATACAATAACAGAGGTAATTAGCTGCACCCTGTATCCTGAGCTCCATTTCTTGGCCCATGTTTTCCCTGCATTTTCTGATGCCTGCTGTCACCAAGGATGACCAGGTGAGACATCTCTTTAATCTCCTGGTGGCTTGGACACCCTAGGGCACACCCAAGAGCAGTAACATGCACCCTGTCCCCTGAGGTCCATTTCCTGGCCCACAGCTTTGTCTGTATTCCTGGAGAGCTACCAACATCTGGTACAACCAGATAGGACTCTGCCCCACATCCCTTTAGGCATACCTAGCAGCAGCAGCAGAAAATTGTGACCTGTCTCCTGCAATCCATTTCTTACCCATAACTCTGGGACCAAGAACATCCAGATTATATCTGCCTCCAATCCCTGTCCAGGGCACTTCTAGCAGATGTGAGCTGTGTTCCATCCCCTGAGCTCCATTGCCTATCCAACAGCACTGCCTACATTCATGGATGACTGCAGGCACCAGGGAGTACCAGATAAAAGCCCTCACACCAATCTGCTACCTGCCAAGTCCTACTAAAGTTCACCCAAGAGTAGTAAACTGCACCTACTCCCATTCATTCCATCTTTTCAGCTTATAACTCTGCCTTCATCCCTAGCTGCCTGCCAGTGCTACCAGGAACAGCCATATAGATAAATGCTAATGTAAGCTTTATCTATAACAATCAACCAGAGCCCATCTATTCTACCACAGCAAGCCCTGGTTATCCTAACACAACCAACGCCCAAGAAAATGGCCTTAAATTCAATCTTAGGAAGATGATAGAGTCATTTAAAAAGTAAATGAATAATTTATTTCAGGAAATATAAGAATTATAATCAAACAGGTGAAGAAAATGCATAAAACTAGTCTCAAACTGAAAACAGAAATAGAAGCAATAAATACAACATAAAATAAGGTAATCCTTGAAATGGAAAAACCAAGGTAAGAGAACAGAAACTGTACAAGCATCACAAAAAGAATATATAAAATAGAAAAGAAAAATCTCGGGAATAGAAATCAAACATTGGTCAACAAGAATGTTAAATATAAAATGTTCTTGACAAAAAAACACCCAGGAAATCTGGAATAGTCTGAGAAGACCAAACATAAGAATAAAAGAAATAGAAGAAAAAGAACATTTCCAGGTCCATGACCCATAAAGTATTTCAACAAAATTATAGAAGAAAATTTCTCCAACAACAACAAGAAAGAAAGAAAGAAAGAAAGAAAGAAAGAAAGAAAGAAAAAGAAATGGCTATAAGCATACAAGATGCTCAAAGATCTACAAATATATTAAAAAATCTTCTAGCCATATATTAGTCAAAACACTAAAGGCACAGTACAAAGAAAGAATATTAATAGCTGCAAGGAAAAAAGCTCAAGTAACATACAAAAGCAGGTCTATCAGAATTGCATTCACATTCTCAACTGAAACTCTAAAACCCAGAAGAACCTAGATAGATGTCTTGCTGTTTCTAAGAGAACACAGAAGCCAGCTCAGATTTTTATACCCAGCAAAGTTTTCAGTTACCATAGTTGGTGAAAATAAGATGCTCCAAAACAAAATCAAATTGTGACCACATACCTGGCCTTATAGAAGATAGTAGAAGGAAAACTGCCACCCAAGAATGGTAATAACATTCAACAAAACACAGGAAATAAATAACTACACACTGTCAAAACAAAAAGAAGGGAAGCATACACACACACACACACACACACACACACACACATGCATGCACATAAATATATACAAGCATACTACCAACACAAACAAAATAACAGAAACTAAAAATCATTTGATATTAATATCACTCCATATCATCAACCTCAATTTCCCAATAAAAAGACACAGACTAACAGAGTTGATGAGAAAACAAAATCGATCATTTTACTACATACAAAAGTACACCTCAGCAACAAAGATAGACATTACCTCAGAGTAAAGGGCTGAAAAAAAATGTTTTCCAAGCAAACATATCCAAGAAGTAAGCTGGAATAGCCATTATAATGTCTAATAAAACAGACTGTCAACTAAAATTAATCAAAATAGATGGGGAAGTATACTCATACTCACCAAAGCAAAGATCGAAGAAGATGACTTCTCAATTCTGAATATCTGTGCCCCAAATGCATGGGCACTCACATTAGTAAAAGAAATATTACTAAAGCTTGAATTACACATCAAATCCCCTACATTTATATTGGAGAGTTCAACACTCCATTCTTATCAACAGACATGTCAAAAATACAGAAACTAAACAGCAAAATAATTAAATGATCAGATATTATGAATTGAATGAACCTAAAAATATCTACAAAACATTTCACCCAAACATAGAAAAATATACATTCTTCTCAGCACCTTAAAGTACCTTCTTCAGAAACAACCATACACTTTATCACAAACTAAGACTCAATATATTAAAAAATTAAAATAACTCCTTATATCTTATAAGACCACCAGGGAAGAAAGCTGAACACCATCAACAATACAAACAATACAATCTTACAGACACAAAACAACTCTCTACTCACTGACCACTGGGATCAGGGACAAAGTAAGGACATTAAAGACTGTTGAGAATTAAATGAAAATGAAGACACAATATATGAAAACTTAAGGAACACAATGTAAACAGTGCTAAGAGGAACATTCATAGCACTAAGTGTCTTTATAAAGAAATAGGATAGATTTCATACTATAAACTTAGCATACCTGAAAGCTCTAGAAAAAAGTAAGCAAATACACCAAAGATTAGTAGAAATAAATAAATAATCAAACTCAGAGCTAAAATCAATGAATTTAGAACAATACAAAGAATCAACAAAAAGAAGCACTGTTTTTTTTTTTTGAGAAAATCAATAAGATAGACAAACTCTTAGCCATAGTAGCTAAAAGGCAGAAAGACAATATCCAAATTATCAAAATTAGAAATGAAAGGGGGTACATAATAACAGATGCCAAGGAAATCCAAAGAATCATTAGATCTTAATTGAAAAGAAATGTACTTCACAAAATTGGAAAATCTAAAAGAACTGGGTAATTTTATTGATAGATACCACTTACCAAAGTTAAATAAAGATCAGGTAAACAAAAGTTTTCTAGCCAAAAATAAAGCCCAGAGCCAGACAGTTTCAAAACAGAATTCTATCAGACTTTCAAAGAAGAGCTAACACCAATACTCCTTAAACTATTGCAAAAAACAGAAATGGAGGGCATATTCCTGAACTCATTCTAGGAGTCCACAGTCAGTCAGATACATAAAACACACAAAGACTCAATAAAGGAAGGAATTTTGATCCTATTTTCCTTGTAAACATTGATGCAAAAATACTCAATGAATATTTGCAAAGTGAATCCAAGAACACATTAAAAACATCATCCACCACAATCAAGTAAGCCCTTGATTAATATCATTAATCCAGGAATAGATTAATATACAAAAATCAATCAGTATAATCCACCATATAAACAGAGTAATAGAACCCACATGATAATCTCATGAGAGGTTGAAAAAGCTTTGGCTTCTGTGGGGCAGTGGGCTGTGAGAAGCAGCTGGGTGCTTGGTTGAGCATAAGCCTGGAATCCCGACCCTTATTGGATGGCAGGAGTTTGGCTCTGCTCCAGGGCCCTGGTTCTTTTCAATTAGCTTCAGCCCTCCACAGCCCCTCCCACAGAGAGGTCTATGGCCATCAGTCACTAGGAACAGGCTTCAGTCCCTAGAGAGATTTACATACTAATGAGATGCCTGAAGGCCAGAGGGTGGAGCCAATTAAGCATTCTTTCCCAGCCCCTCCCCCCTCTCTCCCTTCCTATTTAACTCAGGTCTGCCCTGGGATTCAGGGAGTGGGGGGGAGTGCACATCCAGAGTCATCTACATTCTCCATGAAAATAAAGCCTATAAAACTCATGGACTTTCTCCTGTCGTTGGGAATGCCCTGTGAGGTACCATGGAGCAGGCCTTTAATGAGCCACTGTAGCCGCAGCCACCATACCTATCGCTGGCATAACCAAAGTGGGGCATAGCAACACAACTCCAGAAACTGATATCGTGGGTAAGCATGGAAAAGGTCTCAACTATTATACTGCTGTTGAGGAGAACTTCTCTTTGTTCCAGCCATGGAGACAGCCCTCTTCAAGGAAGCTAGCCTGGCCTGCCGAGTCTGCTAAGTGAGTACAGTAAGTACAGTAACTGGGTCTCTCCTGTGGGTTGGGGCCTCTTTCTTCTCTCCCCCCTCATTTCTCTTGGCTGTGGACCTGCCCCCAGTCTCAGTTCTTCTGCAGCCTGTCAGTGGCATCTGAGAGCCCAAAGGCTTGAGACTAGTCAGTCCCTGGCTGCCTCTGGGACCAGCGATCCCCAATCCAAGAGCTCTGCACCCCCATGGAACCAGACTGAGACTTCTTCATGCCAGGTGGGGCCTTGCCATGCTCACCCAGTGCCATACAGAGTGAACTCAGTCATGACTCCCAGGCTCCAGTCTCTTTGGAGCCATGGGAATTACAATAGCCGAACAAGATTCAAGAAGTCATGCCCGT
Organism: Rhabdomys pumilio; assembly: GCA_030674055.1. Taxonomy (NCBI): domain Eukaryota; kingdom Metazoa; phylum Chordata; class Mammalia; order Rodentia; family Muridae; genus Rhabdomys; species Rhabdomys pumilio. Next base: position 31,830,151 of record JANHMN010000012.1, read on the forward strand.
GCCCACGCATGAGCTAACTATTCCCCACCGATTCAATCAAGCTAGTCGACCCTACCAAGTGAATGACACTCACCCCATGGGGTAACACCAGAGCTCTCCCTCTCACCCCTCTCAGCTACAGGCTGGTTCAGCCTGCACGCCCCCAGTCTCAACTCTTTTGCGATTTCAGCAGAGCCTGGGAGACCAGGAGTCTGAGACAAGTCGATAACCGCAAGCCTTCTTGCCTGGGGTCCCCATCCAAGAGCTCTGCACCCCATGGAACTTCAGACTGAATGAGGACTTCCCCTACCAGACAGGGCCCGTAGCACCCACCAGTGCGGTGAGGAACTAACTCAGTCAGCAAGGAACCCTTTAGAAGGCCTTTAATGAGCCTCTGTAGCCACAGCTGCTGCACCTAACTTCCTGCCTGGAGGAGCTTTCAGCATTCCCAGCCACCCTACCCTTCAGATCTCTTCATCTTAAAAGTCTTGAAGAGATCAGGGATAAAAGCTCCATGTCTAAACACAATAATGGAAATATACAGCAGGCAGATAGAACACTAAATTAAATGAAGGGAAACTTAAAGCAATACCATGAAAATCAGGGACAAGAAAAAGCTGTTCAATCTCTCTGTATCTGTTAAATATAGTACTTGAAATTTTTGCTAGAGCCATAATGCAACTAAGGGAGATAGAGCGGATACAAATTGGAAAGAAATAAGTCAAAATATAGTTATTCATAGATGGTATTATAGAATACATAGGTGACAATGAAAGTTCTAGCAGAGAACTCCTGCAGTTGGTAAACATTTTCAGGATGGTAGCTAGATTCAAAATTAATATTTAAAATAGGCAATAATCCCCCTCTATACAAATGATGGGCTTAGAAAAATACTGAAGGAAACAACACCTTTCACAAGAGTCAAAAATAATATAAAATACCATGGTTTAAATCTAACCAAGCAAGTGATAGGTCAGTATGACAAGAACTTCAAATCTCTGAAGAAAGAAATTGAGGAAGATATCAGAAGATGGAAAGATCTTCCATGCTCATGAATCAGTAGGAATAATACAGTAAAAATGGCCATCTTACCAAAAGCAATCTACAGATTTAGTGCAATTCCAATCAAAATTCTAACACAATTTTTTTTGAAGACCTTGAAAGAACAATAATCAACTTCTTAAGAAATAACAAAATAGCTAGGATAGCTAAAGCAATCCTGGACCATAAAATAACTTCTGGAAATATCGCCTTCCCTGATTTCAGGCTATACTCCAGAGCAATAGTAATAAACTACCAGATAGTATTGGAATAAAAAAAGCCAGATTGACAAATGAAGTTTAATCAAAGACATAGAAATAAATCCACACATCTACAGATACTTGATTTTTTGACAAAGAAGTCAAAACTATAAAATAGCAAAAGGAAGCATCTCTTCAACAAATGATAATAGTCTGACAGGATTTCTGCATGTAGAAAAATGCAAATGATTCATATTTATGACACTGCACAAAACTAAAGTCCATCTTGATCAAAGACCTCAACATAAAGCTGGATACAATATATCTGACTGAAGAAAAATAGAGGAATAGCAAAAGAGAGAGTTTGCTGAATAGAATACCAAGAGCTCAGACACTAAGGTCAACAATTAATAAATAAGACCTTATGAATCTTAAAAAGCTTCTATTAAACAAAACGTAATGAAAAAAGACTTAAGAAATTAGACACCAACAAACCAATCATGCACACCAAAAAGTAGGGTACAGAACTAAACAGAATTTCCATCAAAGAAATCTCTCACAGCTGAGAAGCACTTAAAGCAATGTTCAAAATCCTTAGTCATCACAGAATTTCAAATCAAAATCACTCTGAGATTATATTTTACACTTGTCAGAATGGCTAAGATAAAACACTCAGTGGCAGCACAGTTAAGGTCATTAAGGTTGCTGTGCAAAGGGAAGAGTCCTCCATTCCTGGTGGAAGTGCAAACTAGTATAACCATTTTGGATATCAATTTGACAGTTTCACAAAAAACTGGAAATAGCTCTAATTTAAAATCAAACTATACCACTCCTGGGTATATATCCAAAAGATGTTCCACCATACCATAAGCACACTTACTCAACTATATTCATAGCAGATTTATTTGTAATAGCCAAAAAAAAAAAAAAAAAATAGAAACAACCTAATGTCCCTCAACTGAAAAATTAATAAAGAAAATGTGATACATCTACACAATGGAATATTACATAGCTATTACAAACAAGAACATCATGAAATTTACAAGCAAACTGACAAAACTAGAATATATTATCCTGAGTGAGGTAACGTAAACCCAGAAATACAAACATAGTATGTACTTGCTTTTAAGTGCATATTAGCCATAAAGTAAAGGATAACCAACCATGTTACAACCCACAGACCCAAAGAATCTATGCAGCAAGAAGGAATCAAGGGAGGATACTTGAATTGTTTGAGAAGAGGAAATAAAATCATCAGATGTAGATGGAGAGAGAGAACTGGATGAAATACTAGATGTGGAGGGGAACAGGAACAATGAATTATGGGGAGGAAGGACAGACAAAGAACTGGGAGAGAGAATTGGACTGAAATTGGTTAGGACATAGCATCTCTGAGACAAGTCAGAAACCTCGGACAAGGAATCTATGAGGATGACCCTAGCTAAGACTCCTAGCAATTGTGGATCTGGAACCTGAAACCAGCCCACGCTTCTAATGTAGGGAAGGGGACACCAACCTACTCATAAAACCTTCAACCTACAGTTTGTCCTACTTACAAGATATGCAGTGATAAAGATGATGCAGAAATTGAGGGAATGGCCAATCAATGACTGGCCCAAATTGAGACCCATGCCATGAGAGAGAGATCACCACTGACATTTTCAAAGATACTTTGCTATGCTTGTAGACAGGACCATATGGTAACTCTCCTCTGAGAGGCTTTACCCAGCAGCTGATAGAAACAGATACAAAGACCAACATCCAAACATGAGGAAGAGCTCAGAGAGTCTTGCAGAAGAGTCAGGGGGAAAGACTGCCTGAGCTGGAGGAGTCAAAGACACCACAAGAAAACCTATAGTCGACTAACCTGGGCTCACAAACACCAAAACTCAAACAAAAGAGCAATCATGAAATGGAACAAAGCTTCCTATATACATAAGAGATATGCCTCTTGGTCTTCATGTTGAACCTCCTAACAACTCAAGGAGAGCTGGCTCTTGCTCTGTTGCCTGCCTTTGGATCCCTTTCCCCTAACTTGGAAGTCTTGTCTAACCTCAGTAGGAGATGTGCATAAGGTAGGAGATATGCCAAGGTAGGTTGATATCCATAGGAAACCTCCCCTTCTCTGAGAAGAAAAGGAGTGGGGTAGGGGAGGAAATGTAAAAGGGAGAGACTGGGAGGAGAGAAGGGAGTAGAAGCTGTGATTGGGATGGAAAGTAAATTTTTATAAAAGATATTTAAAAAATAAAAATAAATAACAGAAACCAAGCAACAAAACACTTAAACAACAAAGGCAATCCAGAAATCAGTATCTAGACCTATAATCATCCCAAACCCAGATGTGTAGATCATAATATAAAAAACACAATAATTACATATGGGGTAAAATATTTCTAACAGAACCATGTTATTCTACCACAGTTGGCCATGAATATTCCAACACAGCTGAAACTCAAGATAAAGACCTTAAAACCAACTAAATGGAGATGATAGAGCTTCTTGGAGATGAAATTAATAAATCACTTAAGGAAATCACAAACAAAACTTAGATTTAAAGAAATCTAATAAAACACAAACAGAAATTTGAAAAAAATGAATATAATTGTTCAAGATCTGAAAATGGAAATATAATCGATAAAGAAAACACAATCAGGGAATTCTGGAAATAAAAACTTCTTTATGAATTTGAACAGGAATTGCAGAAAAAAGCTTTACCAATAGAATGCAAGAGATGTAAGAGAGAAACTCAGGATTGAAGATATAATAAAAGAAATGAATACACTAATCAAAAAGAATGTTAAATCTAAAATACTTTTGTAAAACATCCTGGACATCTTTGACACTATGAAAAGATATAATCTAAGATTAATAAGAATAGAAGGAGAAAAACACCAGCTTAAAAACCAAAAGAAATATTTGCAAATATATCACAGAAGAAAAAAATTTCTAAACTAAGAGGGAGATGCTTATAAAAGTCCATGAACTATACAGAACACCAAATATATTGGACCAGAAAAGAAAGTCCCTTTCTCATGTACTAATCAAAACATTAAAAATACAGTATAAAGAACGAATATTAAAATCATCTAGGGAAAATGGTTAAGTAACATATGAAGGCAGACCTATTACAATTATACCTGACTTCTAAATTGAGACTGTAAAATACAGAAGTTCCTAGGCAGATGTGCTGAAGACTCTAAGAAGCCACAGATACTAGTCCGGACTACTATACCCAGCAAAACTTACAATGTTATAAGTGAAGAAAATAAGATATTCCATGATAAAGTCAAATTTGAACAATATCTAACTATAAATTCAGTGTTAGAGAAGGTACTTGAAGTAGAGCTGTAACCTAAGCAAGTTAACTATACCTATGAAAACACAGGAAATAAATTAGCTCACACCAGGAAAACAAAACAAGTTAAGTATTAACACACACATACCACCATAACCACCACCACCACCACCACCACCACTACCACTATCACCACCACCATCAACAATTGATCATTTTTATTTAGTCTTTCATATCCCTCAATATCAGTGGTCTCAATTCACCAATAAAAAGATGTGGACTAACATAATGAATGCAAAACATAACCCATCCTTGTGCTGTATCCAAGAAATACATTTTTATCTCAGAATAAAAGGAAGGAAAAACATATTTGAAACAAATGGAAGTAAGAAGCAAGGTGACGTAGTCATTTTGATACCCAGCAAAACAGACTTCTAACAAAAACTAATCAACAGAGATGAGGAAAGACACTACATAGTAACAACAACAACAACAACAACAAGACATTTCAATTCTTAACATTTATACTCCAATTACAAGGATAGCCAAGTTTGTAAAAGGAACATGATTACAACTTTAATTACATATTGATCCACACACACTAATAGTGGGAGACATACACACTAATAATGAAAGAGTTTAATATACAATTCTTATTAATGGATGGTCATCTAAGCAAAGACAAAATAAAAATAGTGGAATCAACTAAGCAAGTTCATATGGACTCACAGAAACTGAAGCAGCAACCAGAACATACACGAGTCTGCAACATGAGTGCAGTATCCAAGGACGTCATAAGAGGATGGCAGAGCTTCTGGAGCTGGAGTTATAAGTGGTTGTTAGTTACCTCATGTGGGTGGTGGTAACTGAACTCAGGACTTCTGTCAGAATGGTTTTTGGTCTTTACTGCCGAGCAACTCACCAGGCCCATTTATACATGTTTTAACAGGTGTTATCCAAAGTATGTTTTGTGGTTCTACATTGTGTTTTCTGTTGCCATTAAGAGAACACAAATTAAATACTAAGAGACACTAGCAACAACAAACAAGAAATTTTTCATAAAAATTAAAATTGATTTGATTGCTTTACATGATTTAAACTATATATACATATACATTTACATTTACACTTACACATACATATACATTTACATATATATCATTTATATATACATCATATACATAGACATAGATATAGACATATATTTCTCTATAGCTGGAGCTTAGGAATGTGACAAAATAAAAGGAAGAGTTAAGAACATAAAAAACAAGAAAGAGAAAAAAGTGGGTTAAGAAAAGAGGTGCAAAAGGAGAGAGAGAAGAGATGAGATAAAAGAAAGAGAGAGGGGGGAGAGAGAGAAAGAAAAGGAGAGAAAGAGAAAGCACACTAGCATACATGAGCAGCTGGGGAATGAAGTGAAAGATAATTCCTAAACAATAAAACCTGCAGGTGTAACTTGAATAATCACTGAGCCTGTAAGCATTCATTCACTTATCCAACCACACAGAGTTAAATTGGAGTTCTCGCTGAGACAATGTCAAGGTTTTCACAAAATCTGACACGTGAACCGGTAAATTACAGGGTTTTTAAATAAAAAAATATAGACAGTTATTTGAGTGACAGCTTAGATAGTTTTGAAAGGACAAAAGAATAACAAGTTACTTATTGGAGGCCTGTGGTACTCTTGCTGGGTTTATAAGCCAAAGTCATATAACAATGTATCAGAGATGTAGTAGAAGATAATGGTTATCAAAATTCACTTAGCCAAGAGCCTCTGTAAGTAGGGCCTTGATTTTTTTATGCCTGTGACAGCAAAATAAAATAGCAATAGAACAGTAGGTTAGCGACAAGGTCAAGCACTTAGCTGAAATACCAGCATATCACACAGCTGTATTCAACCTAAGCTTCAAGATCTCCGAAAGTATTGAGGGCCTGCTTAGTCAATTTGTCATGTCTTCTCCCTCTCTTTGTCAGATACCACTCTAAGGAGGCTGCTGATAGTTAGGTTTACTTTACTATTTCTTTGGAAATAGTGACTCTTCAAGACTTACTCACCCCCATTGTGTTTGCCTCTGTTTGACAAAAACATGGCAAACTTGATTCTAAATAAGACCACTTTTGCTTAGCTGAATCTGTTCCTTCATTTATTTCCTTCGGGATTTGCAGGCACATGAAAAACTAAAAGATAATTCTATGGAAAGCATATTTCTCCTGTGTAGCTTTACCCAAAGATAGTAGATAATGGCTGTAGAACATCAATTTTTTTTTTTAAGGTAACTTGGTACACTCTTCAAGTTTTTGAATTATGGGCAACTTACCAAAAATACTTAATCTTATCACATAAACTACTTTAATGAGACCTAGGATGTCCATTTAATACAAATATTAAATAAATAGTTGACAATAAATGGTTTATTTTGATTACTGCTCTCAATTTGAAAGTGGAAAGCCATGTTATTAGTGGAGCGTACCGTTAGACACTTTACCTTGTAAAAATATACCCTAAATAATGTAGTTTCCGCTAGCTTTATTTTTTTTATTTATTTACTTATTTATTTGTTTTTTAAATGTATTCTTTAATCTATTCTTACACTCCAGATTTTATGCCCCTCCCGGTCCATGCTCTGACCATTCCACATCCCACACCTTCTTCCCACATCTCCAAGAGGATGTCCACCAGACCTCCCCACTCCCTGGGATCCATGTCTCTCAAGAGTTAGGTGCATCTTCTCTGACTGAGTCCAGACCCAGCAGTCTTCTGCTGTATATGTGTTGGGGGTCTCATATCAGCTCGTATGTGCTGCCTGGTTTGTGGCTCAGTGTCTGAGAGATCCTGGGGTTCCAGGTTAATTGAGACTGCTGATCTTCCTCTAGGGTCACCGTCCTCCTCAACTTCTTCCAGCTTTTCCCTAATTCAACCACAGGGGTCACCAGCTTCTGTCCACTGGTTGGGTGTACATATTTGCATCTGATTCAGCTGCTCGTCAGGCCATTCAGAAGGCAGTCATGATAGGCCTCTGTTTGCAAACACACCATAGCATCAGAAATAAGCACTGGGGCCTCCCTCTGAGCTGTATCCTAATTTGAGCCTGTTACGGGACCTCCTTTTCCTCAGGCTCTTCTCCATTTTTGTCCTGGCAGTTCTATCAGACAGAAACAATTCTGGGCCAGAGTTTGGTTTTTGAAGGAGGAAGCTGACATGAAGCCCTGAGGCCCAGCAGGAAGAATGAAATTAAGCAACCTTGGGAGGTAGGAGATGGGGGACCCTCTAGAATATACCAGTAACCTGGGAGGTGACAGACTCTCAGGTCTCCAAGAGGGGGACCTTCAGTGAAATGCCCTATAGTGAGCAGAGGGAACTTGTAGAGTCCACCTCCAGTAGAAAGACAAGGCATCAAGTGGAGAGATGGGGTTGCCATACCACAGTCAAAAACTCTGAAGATTGGATTTTTTTAATAAGAAAATTGGCACAGATGAAAGTCCACTATGGTTTGCTTGGCAATACTTATTCCTTATAAAAAACAGTTGTTTCTTTTTCAGTCATCTAAAGATGTTACTAATGACATGCAGTGCTTACACTAAAAGAACATTCCACCTATTTCAGCCTTATGACAAGTTCTGCAAAGTGAAGTGGTATAGCTGATTTACTACTTTATATAAGATAAGCATTGTACCATTTTCCTGGAGTAATATCAGTTCAGGTTTCTTTTTATATCCAGCAGCAAGAATTATCCTTCTCATTGTAAAAGGTTCTGGATTTGTAAAGCCAATCATGTTTATCTTTTTCTTGGTTAGACTTCACTAAGTGTATCCAGGAGCAGCTGACAACAAATTTGTTTTGAGTGTTTTTTCTTTTCTTTTTTTTTCTTCTTTTATTTATTGGATATTACATTTATATTTCAGATTTTATCCCCTTACCCAATTCCCTCCACCACCCAGAAACCTCCTATCCCTTCCCCCCACCTCATGCTTCTCTATGAGGATGTGTCCCCACCTACCCCCCACACCTCTCCACCCTAGAATTTCCCCCCACTCAGTGTTTAGCCTTCATGGAACCAAGGATCTCCTCTCCCACCTATGCTTGACAAGGCCATCCTCCCCTACATGTACAGATGGAGTCATGGGTCCCTTCCTATGTGCTCCCAGGTTGGTGGTTTAGACCCTGCGGAGCTCTGGGTGCTTGGTATTGTTGCTCTCCACAATGGCCACAAACCCTTTCAGCTCCTTAAGTCTTTTCTCTAACTCCTTCATTTGGAAACCCTTGATCAGATCAGTGGTTAGCTGTGAGCATCTGTCTCTGAATGTGTCAGACTCTGGCAGACCTCTACAGAGACAGCTATATCAGGCTCTTGTCAGCATGCATTTCCTGACATCCATATCAGTGTCTATCTTTGGTGACTGCACATGGGATGGATACCCAGGTAGAATGGTCTCCAGATGGCCCCTCCTTCAGTTTCTGTCCAACACATTGTCTCCATATTTTCTCCCTTGAGTATTTTGCTACTCCTTCTAAGTAGGACCGAGGCATCCACACTTGGTCTTCCTTCTTCATGAGCTTCATGTGGTCTGTGAGCTGAACCTTGGATATTTCAAGTTTTTTGGCGAATATCCTCATACCAGTGAGTAAATACCATGTGTGTTCTTTTGTGATTGGGTTACCTCACTCAGGATGATATTTTCTAGTTCCATCCAGTTACCTAAGAATTTCTCGAATTCATTATTTTTAATAGCTGAGTAATACTCCATTGTGTAAATGTACCACATTTTTTGTATCCATTCCTCTGTTGAAGGACATCTGGGTTCTTTCCAGCTTCTGGCTATCATAAATAAGGCTGCTATGAACATAGTGGAGCATATGTTCTTGTTATATGTTGGAGCATCTTCTGGGTATATGCCCAGGAGTGATATAGCTGGGTCCTCAGGTAATGCTATGTCCAGTTTTCTGAGGAACCGCCAGACTGATTACCAGAGTGGTTGTACCAGCTTGCAATCCCACCAACAAGGGAGGAGTATTTCTCTTTCTCCACATCCTTACCAGCATCTATTAATCTATTATCACCTGAGTTTTTGATCTTAGCCATTCTGACTGGTGTGAGGTGGTATCTCAGGGTTGTTTTGATTTGCATTTCCCCGATAACTAAGGATTTTGAGCATTTCTTAAGGTGCTTCTCAGCCATTCAAGTTTCCTCAGTTGAGAATTCTTTGTTTAGCTCTGCACCCCATTTTTAATAGGGTTCTTTGGTTGTCTGGAGTATAATTTCTTGAGTTCTTTGTATATATTAGATATTATCCCTCTATTGGATGTAGGATTGGTAATGATCTTTTCCCAATCTGTTGGTTGTTGTGTCTTTTGCCTTACAGAAGCTTTGCAGTTTTAAGATGTCCCATTTGTCAATTCTTGATCTTAGAGCATAAGCCATTGGTGTTTTGTTCAGGAACTTTTCCCCTGTGCCTAAGTATTCAAGGGTCTTCCCCACCTTCTCTTCTATTAGTTTCAGTGTATCTGGGTTTACGCAGATATCCTTTACCCACTTGGACTTGAGCTTTGTACAAGTTTTTTTCTAACTTATCTCTCTCTCTAGCCTTGGGCATTGCTTGGCCTGCAAGTAGAGAAAAAAAGAAACAATAGTTAGACATGGGCAGGGATTTTCACTGCATACCTTTTTACAAGTTATTGGCTAGACCCTCCTCCTGTCTCCCAAACATTTACTACACTAATACTACATTGTGATTAGGAACACTCATAACGATAGTGTGCTATTCCATATTCTAAACTTATGAGTTTGGCTATGTTTGGTAAGTCAACTCAATGGATCATATTTCAAATCACTGAGAATATTTCATTCAAAGACAGCAACATATAAAGGATTCCTATATAAAGTATTTCTTTCGGGTATGGCAATACTCTTCAAAAATTTCATGACCTCTCATTATTTCCCCAGCTATATCATAAGATTACTTCCATTATCCCTCTTTTTAATGGGATGTAGGATGGCATTCATCACAACACACACACACACACACACACACACACACACACACACACACACGCATACACACACACAGGCACACACACGGACATGCAAACACACATACACATGCATACACACACACACAGGCACACACATGGACATGCAAACACACACACACACACACACACACACACACACACACACACACACACA
>JANHMN010000012.1:31840860-31851930 GCA_030674055.1 Rhabdomys pumilio
ACACACACACACACACACACACACACACACACACACACACACACACATGCACATATATACACACGCAGCACACCTTTCCTGTTGTTGGCATTTAATGCTAAGTAGGTCATTGGGAGCACTCTTACTTTAGGCATTGACTCTCAGTTAACACAGCCTGGAAGAAAAAAGGCCAAAGATCATTTCCTGTTGGAATGTTTATGATGCAACAACAAAATATTACTTTCATTAGATTCCAACATATGTCTACATATTTTTTATCGTGCAAAACTGTTAAATGTATTCAGAGCATTTCTTTGCTTTTTGATACCTTATTTTATTGGGTTTCGCTTTGAGACAGATTGCCACTATGTAGCCTGGACTCTTTTTGAATTTGCAACCCTCCTGCTTCAGCATAAGGATTGCAGTTAGAGTTACTAAGTCACTGTATATACAACATTTATTGTACATGGCTAAGTACTGAATAATGTTGGTCTTAAGCATAAGCACTGTTTTTCACCTTACCAGCAAACCCTGCCTCCTTTTTCTTTCAATAGCAGTTTCATTTAGAATAACAATGTCTTGGCCCAAGTTGTGTATGCCCAGATCAGTATGTGGCAGCAGTCATTGAATAATAAATTAGGTGAATCTGTCTCTTTAAAGGGAATAATCCATATACATTTCCAGTTTGGATATGTGAATTTATAAATGTAGAATAGAAATGTGGGAAAATACATTTATCAGAAGGCAACATATTGCAAAATGTTAATTTTTATGAAATTATTGAAATATCTACAATAATTCCCCATGATATATGATCAAAACTGTCACTGGTTAGAAAATTCTTTAAATATGTGAGCTAATGTTTATAAATAATTGGTGCATGATCCTAAGAAATTCTGCATGGGTTAAAGCTTTATTCCACCTGCAAAAGAGAGTAGTGAACAGACTTATATCCCTAGAATGGGTGATCTGATATTTTTGTGCTTAATATAATGTTAAGAAGTTTATGGTTATCTAAAACATTCTTTAAGTGTAGTGTTCTTTTGTACACATTTGTCTTCTCATTATGAGGTTGACTGGATATTCTCATAGCACAGAGCTCACAGCACACTTGACAAAAAATACACTTGAAAGTCAATCTACATGTTAATTTAAAAATTAACTAAATGTCAATCCTATCCCTAAGTATTTATTTTTTCCAAAAATTATGAAAATGGAAAGCACTGTTTAAAATAGGACAGATACATGTTATTAATATTAATGTTTAATGATTAACACACAATTATTTTCAGTAAATACTTGGTAAATTAATTTAAATTTTATTATTCACTAATTTTCAGTAAATTAAACATATGAATATGTTTTCTCAGGCATTTAATAAAGAAATTTCTATGTTATATTATTTGAAAAACATCATGCTACTTTAAGGCATTATTAATATTTGAAAGTATTACCTTATCTTTTTCTTATGAGTATGCAGCCATTAAAACACAGAAGATGAAAGTGGGAAGGCATATTTTTCAACTTACTGCTACTTTCTTATCTAATATATGAGGATTGATGATCATAAAGATTTAGAAATTTGTCAAAAGTGTTCAAAGATTCAGTCAGTCTGCAAATTGGCTCATTTTTCCTCAAAATTAGAGAGTAATGATTGTTTCAAAATATCATAGGTTTTACTGACTATTGCAATATAAATTGACGTGTTATATTGTGAACATTAATTCAGTTGTCAAAAAGGCTTATATGTACTCATATCTTTGTACTAGGTCACCTCGGGTGTAAGATTCAAGTATGCTACAAATACAATTTGGAACTAAAAACTAACAGAAGTAAATCTAATAAAATTAATAACCACAGTGTTGCCCACAACAGTATTTTGAAAACTAAGACATTATAAATATATCTAAATATACTCTGGGGGTTAGGCAGATAGCTTAGTGCTTGAGATAGCTTGTTATACTTCCAAAAAATCTGAATTGCATTTCCACATGTTCCTATATCTTGAGTTAAGATGATGTAACACACACTGCTGGCCTGTATATTCAAGTATGTGCATGCACACACACACTCACACACACACACACATACACACGTGCACACACACACATACACATGCACACACACACACATATACATGCACACATGTACTCACACACCAGACATAAAGTAAAAACAAATATTTTAAAAATAACAAATATTGTGCTACATATGGAGAGTGGCATTTGTGTTTACTGTCAAAAAATTATACCTACAAAGTATATATTTATCCAAAAAAAAATATATTAAGTTCAAATATGGTCATGGTTAAACAATACTCAAAGAGAAAATGCTACTTTTAAAAACCAGAAACACATTAACTACATTTATATTAAAATAGAATTTTGAAGAAAAATGTTGACAGGACAATTTTAAGGAAAAAGGGAGCAAAGGAATCAAATGGGAACATTGAAAAATAAATGATAGCATTAATGAATGAATGATGGCAATGATGAATGAATGATGTACTGATGGATGAATGATGGCATTGATGAATTAATAATGGCATTGATGAATGAATGAAAATTGGAAATAGTTGTGCCTGAAGACCCAGCTACCCTACTCCCTGACATATACCCAACACCAAACCCCAAGGACACATGGTCCTCTATGTTCATAGCATCTTTATTCATAACAGTCAGAAACAGGAAACAACCCATATGTACCTCAACCAATGAAGAGATACAAAAACTGTGGTACATTTACACAATGGAATACCATTCAGCTATTTAAAACCAGGATAACATGAATTTTACAAGCAAATGGATGCTACTAGAAAACATCATCCTGAGTGAGGTAACCCAAACCCAAAAGGATATGCATGATATGTATTCAACTGATAGTGGATATTAGCCAAAAAGTTCAGAATATCTATGATACAACCCATAGACCCAAAGAAGTTAAACAAGTAAAAAGGACCATGTGAGGATGCTTCAATCCTACTTAGAAGAAGGAACAAAGTAGGCATGGGAGGCCAAGAAAGCGAGGAATCTGGGTGGGTGAGAGGATGGTTTGGGGAATAGGGGAGCAAGATCAGGCATGTGGAAAGAAAGTTGAGAATATGATAATAAACAGAATTATGCAGGTGCCATAGGTTGGGGATTGGGGGGATTCTCAAGGAAGTCCCAGAAACCCAGGATGAGGAAGGCTCCCAGGAGTCAATGTAGGTGACCTTAGCAGAAATGACCAACAGTTGGGATATGGAACCTGAAGAGATCACCTCCAGAAGTCAGACAGGACTTCCAGTGGAGGAATGAGGACACCAACCCACCTACAAAACTTTTGACCCAAAATTGGTCCTGTCTAAAAGAAATGCAGGGACAAAGATGGAGCAGAGACTGATAGAATGACTGACCAGTGACTGTTTCATTTTGAGACCTGTCCCATGGGACCACCCAGCAGCTAACTGAAACAGATGCAGATACCCACAGCCAATCATTGGATGGAGGTTGAGAACTCTTATGGAAGAGTTGGGTGAAGGCGTGAATCTCCTGAAGAGGATGGAAACTCTACTGGAAGACTAAGAGAGTCAACTAACCTGGGCCATTAGAAGCTCTCAGGGTGCATTTCTTATACCCAGGAATGGACAGCAGATTACATAGCTTGGACAATTTGTGAATGTGAGGAAGAGATGTGGAAATATTTTGTCTGCAAAAAGATAGATTTTGATTTGTTATTTTCACAATGACCCAGTAAATGGTAGACTATGATTATTGTCCATAAAATATGTAAACTACCTCACTAAATTTAAAACTAAATAATTTAGATACAATTCTCATTTTGTATAGAGGAGAAAAATAAAAGGATACTCTGAAAGTGTCTTATGAAGAACTTCTAAGAACAGCAATTTCTTTTACATAGATGCCATTACTAAAACTGGTCCCAGTCTGGAAAACAGGAATGACACATTCTAAGTGGTCACTAAACCACGAAAATGATGGCTACCATTTGGCAAAATCAAATAGTTAGAAACAAAAAGACTTGACATTTAGTATAAGATATGTCTATGTTCTCTAGTCAATATGTCCTTGTACCCAATCAAACAATGCCTATGTGCACTAGCCTGTTCTGTGACAGAATTTGTTTTTAAATTTCATCATTTGGCATCTCTTATTAGTGGAGATAGTGCCAGGGGATGAATTATCAATGTTGTTCCCTGGATTTTGTGTCTCGTTTTTTCTAAAAGCATGTACCCTTGCAACAAATAAGTGAGAAATCCAATACAGTTCCTTTCTGTAAGGGATTGTTTAGGGGATTTGATGGATTTTCTGGTAAGTCTAAGGAAAATACCCTTTGAGAGGTTCTCCCCTGCACTTTCCTCTACCCAGATTCTATCTGACTTCATCCCTAAGTCCTGCTAAATTGTCATTAGTGTAACATGATCTGTCTACCACAGGATAAAACTTGAAGGGATGTAATGTCAGAGTTATTTACTAGTTGGATACTCATGATGCCTAGAAGTGGTTCAGAAGCGAGGACAAGGGATTTAGGTAAGAAAATTGAAGAATAGTGCTCAAATACAAATTCTGTAAGTGTGAATGCTGTAAGAAATGTGTATTGGTCCAGCACTGACCCTTGGACACCTCTAAGTTCTCAGACAGAAACTTTAACTGTGAGCTCTGATAGTCTGATCTAATTTTAAATCATTCTGAAATAATTCTAAGATTTCTAATCTGATCAAATTACCAACCTAGAGACCCAGCCTTGAATACTCACTGATGTACAGACCTGTCCATGGTGGTAGTCGTGGTTCCTGGGTACTGTTGTTGCATAGAATCACAGAGTTGCTGCTACAGCAACAGAAATCAATAGTAGTGACCAGGTGCCAGAGCGGTTGTGTGAGCTCACATCTGGTGAAGACCCTTGCCGCAAGACATAGCTGAAGTTGAGAGAAAGGTTTCTATTTTATCTTCTGCTTCCCTACCAAGTCCTGCCATGGAAAGAATCTGAAGAATATACTTAAACGTTTCTACTTCCCTGAAATTCAGAGGTAACAAAATTACACAACTGATCCCTAAGATGACAAACTAATAATCACCACAGATCCTATAAAAGGCTGATTGAATTTCCTGTACTGTTGGTAAATTTTCAAGCCACTACTACTATTTAAAATATCACTCTCGGGACCCTGGTCACCCATTTTAAGTGCCAAATAAAATAAAATGCACTATCTTAAATTTCGATGTCAGAGAAATAAACATTTTTTAAATAAAAAGCACTAATAAAGAATAGTGTGTGAATAAAATTGTGCATATAAAATATGCAGCCATCCAAAGTAGTGCATGCAACATGTTTACTAAGCTAAATTTTGTTACTTCTCAGAAATTCAGATTGTAACTGGGCACTCTGTAGTTTCGTTTTCTAACACTGTTGATAGTATTCCATAGAGGCTTGTGAATATTGCAAAGGGTAATGATTCCCCCAGAAACTCACATTAACATCTTACCACAAATTTCAACTTTCTCAGTAGATTTTGCTTAAGACACTAGAATCTAACTCACTAAGTACTTAGGTTCCAGGTACTGACAGAAATCCTGAAGATCTAATACCAAGGGAGATGGTGAATATTATAACACTCTACACTATAATTCAGAATTGAAATGTTTATTTCTTTATCTCTCAGAATGTTAGAGGACAATAGATATTAATCAAACCATTACCTTGAGCTATGAGGAGAAGCCTGGCCCATGCCCACTCAGTCAAGGGCTTTAGGAAGCACTCACCTTTGTTGACTGAATAATATAAAGATAAAAGCCAAGCACCTTCCTTGCCACCAATAGGTTTTTCTGAATGGATACCATAGTAGTAAAACTGCTTAGAAACAGTTGGGGGCCGTTGTTATGAGGATTTGAAAGGTCAGTCTCTCCCTTTGCTGAACATTTCTGTTGGACCCACTCCACGTACACCTTATGCATGAAATTTCAGCACCAGTTTTCTAAAGAATCCAGTTTGCAAATGGGATTAGTATAATCAGTAACTGTTCTCAAGTGTCAAAAATAATCTATTTGGGCTACAAAACAAAACATCTTTAATTTAGAATATAGTTTGTTTTCTCTCATTATTTTCTTGGCTCCCAGCAGGAGCATGGTGCACAAGTCTTGAATGATTTACTGGATAAGTGATTGGGTAACCAAATGAATGATCTGTAAATATGAGATAGTCACATAACAAAGGCTAACATTACTTCCATTTGGCTGGAAGAATACTTTGCAAAACGAGAAATTTTCATTAGGTAAAGCTTTTATATACTGCTTTTCAACTCACAAAATATCTTCATCTCAGATGAAAAAAAAAAGACCACTTCTATGGGGAACTAACTTAAATTCATTACTATAGAGCTTAAAAATATATATGTTCAAGTACAAGGAAAACAAGAAAACACTGTGAAGGAATAGAGAATAATCAATAAATGCTTCAGGCTCTCCCATTATTCATAATATTCCAATATCTTGCTACAGCACATCTCACTAGATCTGAAACACTCTGAGACTTTATGAAATGGCTCTTGATACAAATTGTTGTAAGTGGACATGATATTTGAATCACAGGTGCTAATCCCCAGGAAAATCCAGGAATTTTGTCTTTTTCATCATGTCCTTTAAATCTACTCTTATACTATATGGTATTGATAAAGATGTCTTTATTTCAGCGATGACTTCAAGATTCATCCATGCACCAACAACTTGTTTTCCTTGTTGTTTAGAACTTGGTTATATAAATATACTATGGCTAATTATAAACTCATCCATTGAAATACATTCAAGATGTTTACTTGGCTTTGGTAGCAAGTAAAGACCAGTGTGCATTATATGAGACCTTATATGAGACCATGAGTTTTATTTATCTGGAGCAGAGTTGATGAATTAGAATTGTCAGACACAGAGAGGAGAGTAATGCTAAGAAGAAGCAATCAGCTTTCCAGAGTATCATTTCTGTGTTCCCAGCAGTGATGCAAAATACTTCGTTTCCTGTTGTTTTAGATATGAACTCACATGTCCAGTTTCTGGACATCTTTGCAAACCACTGATATTGTAGTTTTAGTATCTTAATTTTTTCATTTTGTTTTCATGTTCACACACACAATTCCCTAATGGCTCTTGAGTGAAACACAATTTCCTGTACATATTTGTGTTCCTGAATCTAACCAATTAATGTAGTTTTCTGAATTGTTCTCATTTTCTAAGCAGTGTCTTGAATTCCAGAAGTACTTTTGATCTTACTAAAGTCTAATTTATCCAAGTTCTACTTCACAACTCATGAATTGTTTAGAAACACATGATTGACAAGTTTTAATGTATTTACAGTTATCTTTGTATTAGTTGATTTTATGTTTTTCTCTATTATGATAACAATACATTTGTGATTTCTGTGCCTCCACCCTTGCTCTGTTATGTTTTCTGACACTGTACCATCTATTTTGGTAAATGTCGTTTGTGCCTTCATGGGATCTGTGTTTTACTATTATATGATAAAAAGGCATCCATGTTCATTAGATCTGGTTTGTTGATGGTGTTGGTTTTTTGCTCTGCACTCAGTGATTCTCTGTCTGTGTGCTCTAATCATTATTAAGGCAGACATTCAGGGCCTGTCTCAAGTGATCTAATTCCTGTCATTCCTCTCAGTACTGCCAGTTGTTCACTGATGCTGTAAGACTGTGTTAGCATCATTACTATAGCATGAGGATTGCCTGTAGGAACACTGCGTGTTTTCAGAGATCTTTCTCTCATCTTCTCACTGATCTTCTCACTCTTCATATTTTTCACTGAAGTCTACATCGCAGGGTATTAATAGAAACCCCGTGTTTTTTGTTTGTGGACCTTGCATCCCTTTCTACCTTTTTTCATTTTTTTTTTCAGTTACATATGCAATTATATTAAACAAGATTTCTCAGAGGTGGCATGACCCTCTGAATCGCATCTTTGATTTGCTTTGTCTTTTTAATTTCCTTCTGATATTGCCCAAGTTTTAATAGGAATACTTAGCTATTTATAGTCAATGTAGGTCTCTAAAGGTTCACACTTATGCCTACAATTTTAATATTTATTTTCCATATATTCTTTTCAGTTTTTATTACCGACTAACTCCTTTTCTGCTTTCATTTTAATAATTTTAATAATTATTTGCAGTAAGTTTTAGTATATTTTGTTACAATGTTATTGAATTTTTGAGTTAATTTTAGTAGGAGTTCTAGGGTTCTCATTTTATATTTAATTTTTCAATTTACTTAAAATAAATATTTTATTATTTTAAATAAAATTCTCAACAGTAAAGCTAGCAATATGGCTCAATGGGTAAGGACACTTATTTCCTAGACTAGCCACCTGAATCACATGATAGAAGAAAAATGGTTCCCATGGATTGTCCTCTGACATCCACAAGCACACCATGGCACACATAGGATCACATACATAAATAAACACATACACACAATTGATTAATTACTTAATGTAATTTTAACAGCACAGACTTTTCTTCTAAAGCCCAAAGAAAACATCAAAACAGTTACAAAGTACAGACTTATAATCTTAGCATATAGAACTCTGGAGCTCAGTCAGGCTTTCTTTCTCTGTCTTCAAATTGCATTGTTTCAACTAAGATGCCTTTGATGAGAAATGAAGAAAAAATGTACAAGAAAATGTTCAAAGATACAGGAAATAAGTAAAAGTCCAATGCACTGATTTGGACGTTTGTCACTGGAAAGGATCTTCAGTAATCTAATTACATATATTGTAGAGATAACAGAAGGAGCTTTAACCTAAAGACATAACTGTTGACACTGAAGACCTTCTAAGCTGCAGTTAAATAAAATTCTGCAGAAGCAGCATAAAGGAAGGGGACCTGGTAACACCTAAACTGTGCACTCCCATAATAGAATCATGGACATAGAAAATCATGGTAAAATCAATGGAGAATTATATGAGTGTACAGTAGAAAAATCTCAGAAAGTACAATTTGAGTTCCAGTGATACAGGAGAAAGTGGGAAAATGGAATGGTATATGATCTTCATCCTAAACAAGATGAAGAGTTTCTCATCTGATACATGGCTTGGTTCCTTCAGAACCAACACTTCCAGAACCACTGGAGCTCTGTCCATCTGTCTTAATCTAAATCTACCCACACAATGATATCTTCTTTATGCCATAGACCTGTTTCGCCAGTCCTCTTGAAACTGCATAACCTTGCAATTCAGGAGAATTTTTGTTATCTCTACTCTTAACAGGTATTCCTTGAGTGGCAACATTAGAAAGAACATAAAAATTAAAAGAAGACTCCAATTAAAAATTACAAAAGAAAAAGGAGGAAGAGAGAGAAGAAACAGAGAGAAAGGGAAAAAAGAAGGTAGAAAAGTAGGAAGAGAGAAAGGGAGAAAGAAGGAAGACAGAAGTAAGAGAGAAAGTAATGTTAGGAGTGTGAAAATATATAAAAAGATCACAAGAGAGAGAAGACAAAAAGAGATGAGTGATGATGAAGAGATTTACCTGATACATATGAAAGTAAAGTTCACAAGGAATCCATGATCGTGTAAAGTTGCAGAACACTAAAATATATTATTGCTTTTGCCTGCGTACTTTGGGCTTGAGCTCAAACCACAGCATTTTGAAAGTTTATGGTAGACAAGTATGCTGATCTCTCCGTGTTTGTTTTTTGACTGGTTTGTTGATTATTTTATTTTGTATCATGGTAGTGGGTTGAAACTGCTCGTCAGGTATTATTTACTTTTGTACAAATCAACACATGCATTATGACCTCTTTTCCTTTCCTTCCCTCCTTCCTCTCTTTCTTTCTTCAAAGGCCATGGATTGATTGATAATCCATTGAAATTCAAATGCTGAAGTCTTACTGCATAATATTTGTTTACTAAGAAGTCTTACTCATAATAAATTAGAACAAAATAGGTTTCTACTTTGTAATATGATTGAGGTAGGGTTTTGTCTTGTCTTGTTTTAATTTTAAATATTTTTTATCAGTTTATTTTATTTTGAGACAGTTTCATATACCTCAGCACGACCTAAAATTCACAATATAAAAAAAGAATGATCTGGAGCTTCTACCTGATTCCACATCCAGAGTGTTGATATTACACGCAAATTAGTCTTCCCAAATTCATGTGATGCTGGGATCAAATCCAGGGCTTCTTTCATTTTAGGCAACTCAACCATCTGTTGGCTTTGAGACAGAAACACATTATGTAGCCTAGGCAGTATATGATTTGTTTGTTTGTTTATTATACACAACAACCATGTAGGCTTCTAACAAGTAAAGAGAGTGTCTTCATGAGGAGAGTTAGAATAGCAGCCAGAGTACAGAGTACATAGAAGAAAGAAGAAAGACCATGCCAATAACCTAAAGAGAAAAACTTCACAAGAGAACAACTGTGCTGACATCTTCATTTCAGATAACTGGTCTCCATGATTGAAATGAACTGAAGTCCAACATTTAGCCTCATTAATACATACTAATTTGTTATGAAGCCACAGAAGACTCATTGAGAGAACAGCTGCTGAAGTGTTATCAGCATATTACTTCTAAACTCCATGCCAAGGGTATTAAAATGGTTCTATACTAACAAGTTACATGTGTAGTTGAAAAATATCATGCACAGTTATGAGAGCTGGCTAGCTTTAACTGTTTCTCAAAGCTGAAGTTTTCCTGTTACCTGTGTGGGTTGAGTAGGCTGAGGATGGGAGTACAATGGGGTCTGAAGATATATAAAAAGCAGAGAATGGCCTCTATGTCTAATTATTTACTGTCTGTGTAGGCTAGGCTAATTCTTAGACTCATACTCTCATTTTCCGTGTCTAAGAAATAAGAGATTGTGATTTCATGAAGGTAAGACATGTTTTAATCATCCATTTACATCTCACATCTAAGACCCAGAGACTATTGAAGAAGAAGGACCAGGGAATGTGATGAACAAGGACAACACCAATGGAAATGCCACAGTGGATAAAGAAAAGCTTCTGAGGCTTTCTCAGCCACATCAAGAATACACACACACACACAACACACACACACACACACACACACACACACACACACACACACACACA
>JANHMN010000012.1:31851940-31900378 GCA_030674055.1 Rhabdomys pumilio
ACACACACACACACACACACACACACACACACACACACACACACACACACACACATCATACCTAGACATACACATATACAAAAGGCAGTTAGCACTGTCATTCTGTAAGGCTATGTTTCCCTGAATCTAAGTAGCTAACTAGAATTAGAATTAATTAGTCATGAGTAATTAGTCATGGGTAATTCCTTCAGACAGGCTGCAAGCATGACAGTTACCCTCATGAAGCTGATAGTTTTTTTTTTAAAAAAAATCCTGTTTTAACTGATAAAAACTTGTTTTGTGAAAGAAATCTTGTTTGACCATGAAGCATAACAGCCTAACCATCACCTTCTTACTCAGCAGTTTTTGTCTGGAAACCACTGACCTGCTCCATGCTTGGTCATGTGCAATGGCAGTTACAAGCAGAGGACTTCCATCATTATGTCACCAGCATTCCTATAGTCTTTTTCCTGGCTTCCCTGGGTTCTTTTATATAGCAAATATTTTATAGAACATATCCTGCCTGTCCCATTGCAATGTGGCTGATAACTTGCTTCAATTTGCCTCTGGGATCCCATGTTTCTCCTCTGACCATAGGCATTCCAGATGATGTCAGCCTTCCAGTCTTACTTTCCCCAAATATCACACACTCTCTTGTTGCATTACATTCATCTATAAAATCATATATTATGTTACAAACTCTATTTTTCTATTTCAAATAATGTAAATACTGCTGGGAAGTCTGACCTGACTCATCCAAGTCAAGTAGAGAAGGATTTTTCCATGTGGCATAAAAGATATATGCTTCTCTTTCATGTAGATTACAGATATATGTTATAATTACAACAGATTTGTACTTCATTACCAGCAGCGATGTGGAACATTCATGTTTTAGACTGAGTATAGAATATATAATGAATATTAGAACATGATTGAATATAGAGAATGTATGAATGTGTACATAGGTATATGGCTAATGAGTAGATGAATGGTAGAAAGATGGTGGCTAGGGAGACAGAATGAATGAAATGCCTCTCCATGTATATTACATAAGAATGTATGCTTGTGACTTTTTCTTAAAACTAAGTAGATGACACAGTGAAACATATTTCAGGAATCTTTCACTTAATACATGAAAATAAAAAAAAAAAACTTAAGTATTCTGAAATGTTTCCTTTCTTAAGAAGTCAAATTTCATTTAACTTAGGAGCTACACAAGTTTTACTGAAATTCTGAAATCATAACAAAAGTAGCAAAGTTTTACAGGCAATTTGAACCAAAATAAATTCCCAAGAAACAGAAAGAAATATGTATCTCTAGAATGTGTTTCCTGTTTGCAAAACAATGAAAGTAACAATACTATTAAGACTTGGCTTCATATCATAAAAATGCTATTTGTTAAAGACTACCCACATTATGTTTCACTATCAGAAAAGTAATTTCAATCCTTCAATACAACATGTACAATGTTCTCAAAGAATTCAAAATTAAGACTCAGTAAGTGACGATGTTATATACATTGTGGCATGCTATCTGTTCTCAGATACTGTTTCTTCCGTATGTGGTCAGTCAAAAAACTTTGCCCTTTCAGATATTGGCCCATTAAAATGCTTCCAATCCTTAAATGTCAGATCAATTTATTACTGCAAACTATCTCAATAGTTCAACTTCTATTCTTGTTAGAGAAAGGGAATTATCTTAGAAGATAAAGTTTCTTTCCCACTTGCATTGAGAACAAGAGCTTATTTTGAGATCCATTCATTAACTACTTAAAAAAATCCACAGAATTTTGGGAAAACTAAATTATTTTTCTGTTTTCTTGAGATTCCATATTCTGGTCTTTCCATGGAATCACTAGCTCTAGTATTTTTAACCCTCTATTATAAAACCCTTTATATTTTATGTTTCATTTTCTTCTGGAAAGGCATGCTGTTTTATTTCTATGCCCTTTCATGGTGATAGAACATGACTCTAAGCTATGGTGTGTCATGAAACATGCATGCATATTAGCCCAGAGTTTCAAGGTCATTGCTTTTACTAATAGTAATTTTAAAACGGAGGGTGAAGTGAAACAAAATGGAATTTAACTGAGTTGCACACACACACACACACACACACACACACACACACACACACAAACAAAACAAAACAGCAAAAAACTGAACAACGTAATAAATATTCCCAAGTTCTAATGGGAATAGGATAGAGTTATGAGATGGCCTAGAGTTTTAAGCTATTCAAAAAATGTGTCTCATGTGGAGAAAGAATACAGAGCATGCTGTGAAACAAAGATTAGTATGTGTCTTTATGTTTACAGAACACATGCCTGTGTTTTCCTAGGATGTTAGAGACTTAATAACATTTTCTTCTGCATTGAACATTCTCTTTACCTATTCAGGGTTAAATTGGTTTGAAAGATGTGGTCAGAGCCCTCTCTCTGAGGCCTAATTCAGCTAAATTGACTAATTTTGAACAAATTTAACATACTGGAAAAGATGGAAATTCCAAACAAAATAACAAAGTTAACTCAGTACAACCAACATAAAATTTCATAATTGCATATTACTTAAACTTATGACCTATGGGTACTCATTGCCAAATATTATTTGGATAATTAATAATGAATTATGCATTGCTATGAATTTAGCACCTCAAGGATACTATGTGTTAGTCTAAGGATAAATCTTAGTAACTTTCACCAATGCAACCCCATAGGAAGAACAACAATATCAACCAACCAGACCCCCTAGAACTCCCAGGGACTAAACAACCAACTAAAGAGTACACATGGAGCGAACCATGGCTCTAGTCACAATGTCGCAGAGGCTGGTCTTGTAAGGCATCAGTGGGAGTAGAGGCCATTGGTCCTGTGAAGTCTCCATGTGATGCCAGGGTGGTGAGGTGGAGTGGGTGGGTGGGTAAGAGACCACCCTCATAGAAGGAGAGGGAAGGTGATGGGTCAGGGGGATTGAGGGCACTTGGAAAGGGGATAACATTTGAAATGTAAAGAAAAAATCCAATAAAAACATGAAAAAATACTATTAAAAAAAAAAACAAAAAAACTAAGGCTCCTCGCATGCATTTTCTGCTTTCCTATTTTAATCTCTTGTTTTGTTCAGGTACAATAGTAATAATAGTCTCCTTTTTTTTAAAGATCTGTTAAGAGTCCTAATTCTTTTCATGTATTCTAAGCCTGAGAGTTAGCTACTAGTTAGAGTAAACTGAGATCTTCCCACACTAGATAAAATCTCTAAGAAATTTCTGAGTCTCTATTGTAGAGAAATTATCTCATACCTCTAATGTCAGTATCATATTCAGTTAATATTCACAGAATGCTTCACTGGACAATTTTGGTTAAACATTTAAAAAGAGAAACATACATACCTGCATATCATTCTCAGAAAATACAAGTAGTGCAAGAGAAGGCTAAAAGCATGAGGATATGTGCTGCCAAGCCTGAGAATTAGAGTTCAATTTTTGGAGCCCACAAGGAGAAGGAAGAAAAACTGTTTAAGAATTGTCTTCTAACCTTAACTCCTGTGCCAAGTCATTCCTAGATGTGAACCCCTTGTCCCTCCACCCTCATGCATGTATTAGTGCAGACACACACACACACACACACACACACACACACACACACACAAACACACACATACACAATTTTACATGCTAATTTTTAAAGTATTAACAGAAATGATAACAAAGAATGAACAAATAGAAACAGTCATGTTCAATGCCATCTAGAGTGCCCACATCATCTAACAAGCCATTATTTTATGTATAATAAA
This sequence comes from Rhabdomys pumilio, assembly GCA_030674055.1. Taxonomy (NCBI): domain Eukaryota; kingdom Metazoa; phylum Chordata; class Mammalia; order Rodentia; family Muridae; genus Rhabdomys; species Rhabdomys pumilio. The sequence goes on from JANHMN010000012.1 coordinate 31,855,708, forward strand.
AATCAGTAGATTAATGCCTGTAGAAGATGTTGTTGGTCAATATTTTTCATGAAAACACATCCAAAAAAACCTTAGCAATATTTTATTACAATGAACCTTATTGTATTTAACAAGGTTATATTTTCAACATTCACAGTGTATTTTCATTCCCAAGAATGCAAGGTTGACTTGCTCCTTGAAAATCAGCACAATTTGTTATTTACTCATTTATTACTCATTTGTCATAATAATTTAGTACTTATCTGCCATATTTCTCAGTACATGTAAGAGAAAGAAACTTCTTAAACTTGACAAGTTACAGCTATGAAAACCCTACAGTTGGCATACTTTATGATCAAAGATAGCATTTAAAAGTGACAGTGTTTATGGTCCTTATCTGACAGTGTACTGAATGCTGAGACAAGAGAGACAAAAACCTATAGATTTTGAGTTGGCAGACCTGCTTTTCAATGAATGCAGTGTTAAAAACACACTGGGATTTACTCCTCAGCATCTACAACAAGTTTTTACAGTTAATCATGATGGGCAGAATCCTTGCAACATTTGGGCATGCTATGCATGCAATTAACAATACCAAGCTACATACTTGAGAAATGGAATATAAGGAAATAGGTCTTTAGTTGTTTTATTAATTGTTCTTCTCACAGTATAAGTACATAGATGATGCAACATTTTTCTACATAGGAAACATTCTTGTGTGTGTTAATATTTGGAATATACACAAAAAGTCTATGAGTAAGTTTTTATGCAATGAATACAATCAAAATAAAACACTACATTTTTATACATGATGAACAAATGTTTAAAAATGATTTCAAATAAATATTTAAACTACATATAATGGAATATTGATTCTTTAAAACATGGGCTAAATCTAGTAAAATATGTACTAAGACATTACTGAAAGTAAATAAGAAACATTCACATGGAAAAAATTCCATCCAAAACCAAGAAGACACAATGTTGTTAAAATGTCAGTTTTCTTTAGCTTTTTAACTAAGGTCTAATGTAACGCTAAACAAACAAACAACAGCAAAAAGTCAAATAAGGTGTCTTCTAAAATGGGATATACTTATTGTGAAATGTATAGAAAATGAAAAACCAAAAGCTAGATAGAATAATTTTTAAAATGTTATACATTGAGTGGAATTTACCTGGTTCTAAGATTTACTATACTTGAAGACCCTCAAACTCAGGAGACCCTTACTCAATTCTCGAGAAATAACGGCCACCCAAAAATTGCAAGATAACGTATCTGGATGCAATCAGCAGAGATTTATTAAGGAAACTTGGCTAGCCAAGGTCAAATTGCATGTTCATGTAGGAACAGAATTTGATCCAGAGTGATGAGCTAAGGAGCTTTTTATAGCAAGGGGTGAGGAAAGAAAGGAATTTTTGCATGGTTACACATGAATGGCTGTATTTTCTCACTGTTACACATGATTGGTTGCTTTACAGATTTTGAACATCAGCAGGCTGTAACACTGGGAAGACCTTAAGGGAGGGGAAGGGATAATCAAGAACAGTGGAAAGTTAGCTAGTTTTTGAAACCACCCAGATGACTTGCATCTTTCTTTGTGGTCAGGAATGTGTCTTCCTGCTTTGGGCTTGTCCCACCCACAGGTGGGCCTCCTTCCTTGAGGCTTGAGGAATGTATGCCGGGGCAGTGAAGGCCTGAAATCTTACATTCAGTTCTGCTTTCTGGGAACTAGTGAGCCTATATATATTTTATAAAATGGTCTTTATAATTTTTCACTCTACATACTGATAAACAATAATTATCATTAATAAAAACTACAGTAACAATGATATTAGTAACAGTGTCCTGGTGTTAACATAACACTTTACAGTAAGGGAATCAAATAGATATTCCAGAGACTGGACAACACAATATTCTCCACTGATATTTGACAAAAGCTCATTTTTTTAATTCAATTCAACAGCAGAAATAAGATTTTAAGTAAATTTTTCAGCAATCAAATATCCAGTGGAGAAAGAAACATTTGACTTCTTAACAAAGAACATAAAGAAAACAAGTGATGAATTTGAAAATCAACCTAAAAATAAAAGATATAATTATAAAACTTTCATGGTTAATCATGTGGGAAACAGATCCTTGCAACTTTTTGGCAAACACATTTTTCTTAGCTGGAATAGTGTAGTATAAACCATAGCAAATCTGCTTGGATTTCATCAGAAGGTAAAATTTGGGCTCTTAAAATCCCTTGGTTCAGGAATGAAAATGTACCTCAAAATCATAAGAGAATATTCAATTATTATAATCTGATGAAGGGTTTAAGTACTCTTCTGACTCAATTATAAGAGAGAGAATAGGCATGAGAAGGGGCTCAGTTCATATTGTGCTTGATAGAGAAGCTTGGGTTTTTGAGTTCAGATTGCCAGCATTCCTATAAGAAGCCTGGCACAGAGATTCACGCCTATAATTCCAGAACTAAGTAGGCAGATACAGGATGATCCTGGTGGTTTGTTCTCTAGGAAGTCTAATTGAATCAGTGAGCCTCACATTCTTCAGAGAGAAATCATGTTTCAAAACAATTTGTAGAGAGCAATTGAGAAAAAAAATCCACATTAATCTACACACATATTCACAGTCCTAATGTACATAAGCATGATCATTTACCTACATACTACATATAATAAGAAAACAGGAAGATAATGGCATAACTAAGAGTAGGCAGAAAAAGATACTGTATCAAATGTACAATAATGCCCAATGGCTACCTGAAAAAACTGAGCAGAAATATTGACTATAAGGTAAATACAGATTGAAGCCACACTGAAAAAAATATGTATATCTCTCAGAATTGTTAAAAGTTAGCTAGCACCAGTTCTTATGAAAATGGAACTAAAACATTTATATCACTTTATTTTCAGTGAAAGAGCTTAGCCAGTTTTGAAAACTGACACATCACCATAAATGTCCCTAGCACTAATACTGTATCCTTGTGGATTCATTCTTCCTGGTCACTGAGTACCTGGTACGCAACTATGCCCCATGAGGCCCTTTGCATCCTTAAAACATTAGACAATACATTTGCAATATTTAAAAGGTCATTTTCATTTGCTTTCTTTGCTCTTTTTGCCTCCTGTCCTAAAATGAAGAAACAGCTGCTAATGGGTAAATTAACATTGGCAATTAAAAAAAATAGCCAGCAAGCAACACAAATATTTTAGCAAGCTTGAGAAAATGGATTCGATTGGCCTCATGCCATCAAAGGGGCTATATATGTCTCAGTCTCTGGTTTTATTTTAGAACAAGACATTAAACATTTGTCCTGCTTTGAGTTTCTCTTTTCCAGCAAAATCTGTGATTTCTTTGTGTCCTTCTCTTCTGCATGTTCTCTGCCTTTGTCCCCAGATTCTTTATCTTTCTAAAAGCATAATATCATATCACATATTTATTATTTTTCTCTGGGTCCCAAAAGGTTCTGTTCTGGGGAGGGGCAACCTATGGCTGTGATTTGTGATATAACCTGGGGGGAGGGAGTGGCTAAACTTATTCAAGTGTTTAGGAAGATACCATTGTACCATACACTTTGGGGATAAGATCTTTATCTGAATGTCTCACAAAGCTTCTCATGGATGCACAGTGGTGCATCTGAACCAGTATGGAGCAATAAACCTGAGGACTGATCAGTCAGACAGTAGGTATTTCCTTCTGTATTTTGGCATGAACAAGAATAATTTTGTTCTAATTGTTGTTTTCAGTGTCATAAAAGAACTATCCTCAAGAACTAGACATTTAAAGGACAGATGAAATGTGGGGCTGTGAAAGGGTATCTTGGTTTTGGGTGTGGCATAGGTCTTGAACCCCAACCCCAATGGGGCAATGGCAGGTATTTGGCCACAGCCTCAGAAGCCAGGGTCCTGACATGTGGTCTAAGACCTCCATTTGACCTGAGCCTTGCAGTCACTTAGGGCAATCACCCTCTGCAGGGAGAGGGTGTGACTACAGGCCTCAGGCCTTGAGAGATTTCCATATTAATGAGTTACCTAAAGGCCAGGCCTTGGTAATTAAGTATTCTTTCCCAGTCCCTCCTTCCTTCTCCCTCCCTATTTAAGTCAGGTCCCCCCTGGCTTAAGGGGTGGGTGGACATCCAGACCATCTATATCTGCCATGTCAATAAAGCTCTTGGAACCCCGGACATTTTCATGTCATTGGGGCCTACCTGCGCTCCCTATCCCAGTGGTGTCTAGGGGCCCCAATGGAGACACCGATCTCTGGGTCCACTTGAGAACCCTGCACTGACCCACAGAATCAGGCTGAGTTCACTCCTCCTCCCCCGCCCCCCAGGTGCCCTGGCAGCCTTTCACAGCCCAGACCCAACAAGGTGTCATGCAGAACAAACTCAGTCAAGGTTTCCTTGGTCCAGTCTCCTCTGATCAGTGGGAATCACCAATTGCCCAATAAAATTCAAAGATCCACGCTCACTCACCTGTGCGCAGCCTATGGACCTTCAGTACCCCCTCCTCACCCCTGTAATAACATGGCAATAGGGTGGAGTTAAATAGTTCACTCGCCTTTGAAAATTCAGGACTGCATGCTGTCATAATTGTCAGGGTTTTCTATTCTAAAGAGCCATTTTCTAGAAGTGTTTCAATTACTTGTAACTGAAAGTATTAGAATGGCATATGCTCCTTTTTGATGACCTGCCCTTGCTATTCACTGGGAAGGCAGACTTTCATGGCATGCCTTCTACTTATACAGACTACTCAACCACTCCTTTGGCCAACAGGATAATCTTTTTGTAATTATTGAATTTAAATTTTTTCATACAATATATATTGAACCTATTTTTTTACCATCTCCAACTCTTCCCGTGTCCTCCCATATTTACCTCCCAACTTCATGTTCTTCCTCTTTTAAAAAAGTAAAACAAAGAAACAAAGGCAAACACTATCAAACTGGACAAAATAAACAAACAACAATGAAAAACATACATAAAAGTTATGGACTCTGTTTTGTATTGGCCTGCTACACCTAGATATGGAGTCTGTCTTGGACTCTGAGACTGAGCACTTCTAAGTCCTCTGTAGATCACCCTATTGTGGGTCTCTGTGCTAATACCTTATGCTGCAAAAGAAAGCTTTTCTACTGATGGGTAAATGATGAATCAATAAGCTCTGAAGAGTCATTTTATTGCCATTTCATTTATCAGACTGATAGTAGTAGATTTTTGTACACAACATAAGACTTACATAGTTTCAGTTTCTTTGCCAATTTAGCATTGTCAACTATGAGTTCCATTTCATAGAGTGGGCCTTAAATCCAATTTTAAATATTGGTTGGTTACTCTCATAACATTAATGTAACTATTGTGCCATTAAACCTGCCAGGCAGGGTACTATATTGATCATTACTTTTCTTCTCCAGTAGCATGTACAAGTACCTTCAAGAACTTTAAACACTAGTCCATCGGAGTGAAGCTTCTATTTGAACACCATATAATCTTTTTTCATGTTTGATGATATATATAAGTTGTATATACTGCAATACTAACTTATCATCAAGTTATGTAGGACAATCAATATCATAGCCAATATCCTGTATTGTTTTCTGGGCTCTGTGGGACACCTTTGACCAAAGATTCAATAACATGTAATCTGTTTCTGATACTAGTAGTGTTTCTCTGCTGCATAAACCTTGTATTTTGGCACTGTCTTTCCCATTATATGGTAACCACTTCATCTAAATTTCCTTCATAAGTATTGGGAAGCTTCTACAGTAGTAAGTTTCCACTTGATTTTGAAAAGGCATTTAGTGTTAATAATCTTTTTCATGTGCCTTGCATACTAGTCAACCCAAAATATGCCTCAGGTTAAACTAAACCTCAAGTTTCCTCTTCTTTGAGTTACAAGTTAACACATATAGAGGCTTCCTTTTGTGATTTCAGTGTTGTACATTTACTGTGATTCTATTCTTTTGCTCTCTGTTCCTGTGATAAAATACCATGGCCAAGGCAACTGAAAGAAGGAAGAGTTTATTGGTGCTTATGGTTCTGAAAGACTACAATTCTATTACCATCATAGCATGATGCCTGGAATTGTAAACTGAAAGTTTACATCTTGAACTGCAAGACGACTCATGAATAATAAAGTTGAAATGAACTTAGAAACCCCAAAGCTCACCTCCATTTTTATACTTGCTCTTGCAAGGCCAGATTTCCTAGACCTTCCCAACTGCCTCACCAATTTGGAACTAACTTTTCCAATGTGTTGCCCATGGGAGAGGTTCACATTCAAATGACTGTAGTGCTTAACTTTATCTACTCCTAAAAGTAGTTCAAACGTCTTTACATATTTAATGCTCTCACTTGAAGGGAGAACTATTTCTAGTCATTGTTGCAACTGTACTTTTAATATTATTTTTTAACATGTAGACTATTCTCAGATCGTAAGTTGCATAAATTAGAATACAAAGTTAAGTGTATTATGGAGCACATAATTTTGAAAACAGGAATAGAAATTATGCGAGCTTGCTTTTTTAAAGTTTCTTTTCTAAATATAATTTCATTTATTCCAATGGCATCTAAGGCATCTAAGGTGGATAATAACAGAGCTGATAATTTGGAGAGCACCCTACCTCAAATTTTGTTGCTTATGTGAAACACCCTATGTTACTTTTTAAGTGCTAATGGAATAAAAAGTATAATTGGCCTGGAATATGCCTCAATTTTGAAGATATATTGAAAAACAAATATCTTTTACCATTTGTAGAGGAAAATGAATGTAGTTTTATAAACATGTCTGTGAGTGTTATTCAAACTGTGGAAAAGCTATGGAGGAGACATACCTATGCTAAGAGACCTATATAATGGGTGAATTAAGCAACCTAAAGAGAATGGGAAACACTTTTATGAACTAAGATGCTAATGGTGATAAACATCTTGTTGTAATTTATGCCTGTTATTGTGATAAATTTCCTGAAGTACCTTGCAAATCACTTACCAGATAAAGATGCTTAGTTAATTTTACAATTGTTGTTTATATTCCATTGTTCTGAGAAAGTCAAGTCAGAAATTCTAAACAATTCACAACACATCTCAAGTCAAAAGTACAGAGAGTTGAATGCATACATGCTCATTTACATACTTGTGATCAATTACATAGAGGTTAGAATGCTAGGCCAGAGAATGGTGCCACTTAAACCAGTGTGTTTGTAAAGGAAGATATATGTATGGCCAATTATGAGGTAATCAAAGAGAAATTTAAAAAATAAATGTCATTGAAGCTTTGTATATTACTTGGCAGATAGGTGGGGTATTTACATAATGCTTAGAAATTAAAAAAGGAAAGTAAACTGATCAACACTAGTATTTGAGGGCTTTGTGTTTGCAGAGATGAGGTTCTTATAAGCTTTCTTAAGATAGCAAGAACACTGGTTTATTTCTGCACTTCCTGTAGCCTCTGTTGTTTCATCCCTTCAAATTTAGAAACGCTTGGAGTCATTTCCTTTAGGAAATATAATTTCTTATTATTTGATTTATAAATAAAAATTGGAAATCAATCTAAACTTAATTATTCACTGCATAATTTGACTCTGTAAAAACTGTTAATATTAAATGAGGTTTTGAGTTTTCCTTTTTTATTTTTGGAGTATATTGACCTGAATATTAAATTTCCTTGATTAAGATTTACAAAGCTGAATTTTTCCCTTGAGCTAGAATTTCATTCCAGCATCTGTTTAATCAATCATCTGCTGTGATAAGACTTGAAGAGTAGAAACTTTGTATAGTTTTATAATGTTAATTATATATGAAAGATGACATTAAAAGCATGAGGAAAGCTACCAAGATTGTTAAAGGAAGTGGTGAAAGACAGAGACATGGATGATAGAGTGTTATTTTTAACAGAAAGGACTAGAGTCATGAAATACTGATCATATGGCTCCAACAGGCAAATTTCATATTGTGTACCTCTCTCTAGGTGATGCCTAGCAGTTTAGTTTTGTTGGTGCTGCTATAACAGGATATCTGAGAATAGATAATATATAGAATATACTTTTTGTATATTGGAAATGACACAAACACATTTAGTGAGCACAATCTTTTAGTAATATCCCATGGGGTAAGGAAAAAAGATAACAGGACATATACCAGAAAAAGCAATGGACAAAATTCATCCATGTAGAAATCTGCTTTGTCTATAATCAACTACTGTATTAATAGTGTTCTTTTATTAATGTAGACAGAGACCTTGGGGCTTAATTCTTCCAAAAGACCCTACATCTGAGTATTATTACATGAGGATTAAGTTTCAAAGATATGAAAATTTAAAGTACATTCAGACTATAGCAATAACAGTTTAAGAAAGTAATGATAATGCAAATAGCACCATTCTCACTTTATAGATAGATATCGGGTATGAAAATCTACCACCACATACAGAATTAATGATAGCTAAGTTGCTATCAGAGAGGGTCCTTAGAATTATTTCTCTCTAATACTGTTTTCAGAAAGTAAAAATGAACTAGCCTTTGTTTTCAAATGAAAATTATTCTTCCCATAGCAAAACTATATACTAATTGGACTAACAAGGAGAATAATCTTTGAAGACTCTCTTCCTTGAGCTTTTTCTACAGCATTAATTTTATTACGATTTTGTAAATAAAAGAGTTGCATTAGATGCTTCTAAGTTATTAAATAATAAAAATTTGAGACAATGACTAGGGAAGTTTGGGAGAAAGTTAAATAAAATTGTGTTCATAGGAATTAATCCTAGATTCTGGCACTTAAAAGTAATCAAGCAAAGTTTGTTAAGCACTAAATATGTTCCCAGGTTATCTTCCAGTTTCTGGAATAAAAGAGGGAAAGATACTGACATTACTCCTCATAAGTTCACACTGCTAGTTTGGTGAAGATTTTGTGGTAAGGAAAAGTCATAAGAAGTAAGAACAAATTGGAGTTGCCATGGAAATTCAGGGAAATGGTATCAGCATATAACAGCAACTTCCTTTAGGGTGCAATAAAATTAAATGTTATAATGATATCAGAGAATGCATAGCCATGATATTATATTTTCATACCTAAATGAAAATACACACTTTGCTCTGGGTCACTAGGTCTACATTTATATAGGCTTCTGTGTTACCTGATATTGTTTAAATTAACTGGTTATGATTATTCTCTTATTAGCAGGTCATTTTTTCTTGAAGTGTCATATAAGAGCTTTGTATTCTATAGCTACTCTGATGGTTAATGTTGACAGTCAAATGTGACCAGACACAGCATCCCCAAGGAAATAAACCTCAGTTTGTAAGGTATTAGCCAGACTAGCTTATTTTCTGGCAAACCAGTGAGGGCTTGTCTGTAAAGGATAATCTAGATTAAATTCATTAAGATGGGGAGTCATATTCTAAATGTTGAACAAATAAAAGGGAGTAGGTGAGCTGAGTACAAGTACATTATCTTGCCAAATGTTAACCAAGAGCTAAATTCAGGAGGTACCAATATATCTATCATGGTTATTTTTTTGTATTCTGTTCCAAAAATTAAAGTAAGTTGATGGTCAGTTAATGAGACAAATTTAGAAACTAAAAAGCAAATAGCTGGTGAATTCTATTTATCGAATAGAATGCCATATTAGGAGATGTCTCAAGCTCCTGCTACCATCTCTTAACCCCTAGTGGACTGTTATCTTGAACTGTGAACTAGAATAAACCTGTTTCCTTAATTTGCTTCTGTTAGGCATTTCATTTACTGTTGTTTTAGGGAAGTTTTGTTTTGTTTTGTTTTAAACAAGGCAACTGTAAAAGTACCTAAGACAAGTTTTAAATTTTCTGGTACATAGATTTAAAAATTAAAAAAAAATATATAAAATTCACTAATGTATATTTTAAGCTACATTTATTTGCCTATCATTATTTAAACATGTAACATATCTGGGATTGATAATGAATTATACAATATGATTTTCATTGTAGCAAATATTGGTAATCTAGGTATGTTTTGGACACATAGGACATTTCACTTTGGACTATTCTCAAGCATTTACATACTCACTCAATGGTCACACACTCAGTGATATGTGTCTATCAGATTGAACAATACAAATCTAGAATTTTTAATTAAGTTCATTATACACTATGCACTGCTTATGAACTTTTGCTGTGAATGCACAATTTAGGAAGCCAGGTTTAAAAAATCCAATTCATCAATATTTTTCCAAAATTACAAACTAAAATGTAGCTTTTTCAATAATTTTTTCCAATGAAAAGATTAAAATTTTCTACTGAATTTATAATAACCATATAAGGATTATTAGAGAGGTACATTGAAAATTATTCTTGGATATAAAAGGCCATTATCTTGCCAAATGTTAACAAAGAGCTAAATTCAGGAGTTACCAATATATCTACCATAGTTATCTTTTGCATTCTGTTCCAAAAATTAAAGTAAGTCGATGTTCAATTAATGGGACAAATTCAGAAACTAAAAAGCAAATAGCTGGTGAATTCTGCTTCCCTTTTCTGATGTCTAAGATCATGTCTCCATCAAACTGAGATTCTAACATATAGACAGCAGCAGGGCACTCACACCTGGTACCTGGAATGCCCTGTAATTCTCCCAACACTTCATGTCAATATGCATCTCTAACAAGACCTCACATCTTAGGAGTTTGTTTACAGATGAAATATACCATTATCACATTTCTGCTCATCATGTATTTAACTGTAGAACTTTAAGGAGGTGACCTATTCTGGCAGAAATGCATGACATATATAGTAAACTATATGTAGCAATCAGTTTCCTCTCTTATGCTCTGCTTTTACCAAGACAATCTTGAGTTTTTCACTACCATCCCTTACCCTCTTGTCCTCTGGCTTACTGATAAGATGTGGAATACAAATAGGTATCTTTCTTTTCCTTACAAATTAAGAAACATCTCAACAAAAATAGATCCCATACATGCTATTTAATGCATCCAATAATACATCCCATATCATTATCTATTATCTTTTTCACTGAAGTGTATCCCAAGTAACCAACCAGTGTACTTATTCTCAAGTGGTGCTAATGCCCCTACACCTTGATCCATATATTTTTTCCTGAAAATATGAGTAAGATGCTTTTAATTCTTTTCTACATCAATAATTTTCTAGAATAAATGTTCTGATCTCATGCCTTAGCAACTTTGAACAGCTTCTACTTATCTTAATACTTCTCTTTATGATCCTCATACTTTTCTGGGTAGGATACCAGCACTATCTGGTATCATGTTGCCTAAGAAGTGAGAGTGCTGCAGACTCTTGTAGCTCAGATATTCTTTCCATGGTCTCACATCAGTGCATACATAAGTAGTTACTTCATGCTTCACTTTCCTTACCATGTTACATTTCTTGAATATATGGTGAGGTCAGGGTATAGGCTCAAAGTTGAAAATGACTCTTTATGATTGCCTTATCAAGGAGGTAATGCTATTCAACCATACACTTTGCCTTCAAACTTTTAAATAGAAGAGACTAATCCTGTTGACCAAAGCAAAGCTGGACCCATTTGAAGAAGAACTTCATACTTCTATGTACATGAGAGCAGATACTGGGGGATGTATCTGGTGCACAGAAGGCAATGGAGAAATAAGGTTCTCATATGTATTACACCTCATCTTAATCATTTAGAGGGAGAATATGAAGCAACACAGTGAGACATGGATCAAAACTTACCTGTAATCATTCTGTTCAGACAGTAACAAGTATCAAGTTATTCAATTACTGGATCCCCAAGCACAAGATCCATTGAGTGAATTTAAAAAAATTTTGAGCTTAGCACAAACTTTCATTTAACTTATCCAACTTGTGGCCACATGTGATGGTATCTTATGATATGCTTAGGGATTTGTACTGTTGTTACAATTCCTAAAAGAAAGTTGAACCCCCAATGTGATGATACTTGAAGACATAAAGTACATGAAATTGTTGAGTTTAGAAGTACATACAATATAAGACTCTCATGCTGGGCTTAGGATTTTACATGGAAAAAGAGACAGCAAGCAACCCTGTACATCAAGAAAGAACATGGATAGAAGGTCACACTTCACAATCAAGGACCAGAGCTTTCAGGAAATAACTAAATCTGAAAACACATTGAAGTTAGAATATATATTCTTTCAAGATTTAAGAAAAGACTTTTTGTTTCATAAGCAACTTTGAAGCATCTTGCTAAGATAAGCTGGATTTAATGACATGTATTGCACACATCTTTGTCTTTGCTTGAACCTCAGTTCCATCATCTGTAAAATGGAAATCATCCTCCCTAACATACCTTTGGGGCAGGTATTTTGGAGGATGAAATTAAATCCTAGACATTAACTCATAAGTTGTAATAAGAAAACTTCACATCAGTGAGCAGACTGCCTATAAATATTGTCTTACATGTTCTTATTTTTCATCTATGAATTTAGAACAGGTCATCATCCTGTTCTGCACTCATCACTTATTAATCAGGGATTAAAACAAGAAGGCAGTGCACCTGTGCTTGGAACAGTCCTAAGGCATCAGTTTCACACCCAGTCCCCCAAAACCCAGAGAAGACTGGACTCCCAGGATCTCTAACACAACCAGGAGTTTAGGATGCTGAAGGAGCAAGGTGGGTGTCAGAGCAATGTGTGAGACATACTGGAGCAAGGACTGAGAATGATGCTGACCTGTGAGCTTGCTGCATGCCCTGACAATGGTGATTGGGACGCTGTATTGGACATATGTTCCTGACCCACTGTTGCTTACCTATACCCCTAATGGGACAAGCTATTTTGCCTCAAGTTTTTAGACCCTGTGAAACACATAATCAAAAAGAGAAGTTACAATGACTCTTGTATTGTTTTTAAATGTGACCAGTTATTCAGACTCAATCATGGACTGGTCTAGAAATCAATCCAAAGTTGAAAATAACAGTCTTCATTTGGAAGTCTGATTCTGTATATTTTTAGAGACATTTATGAAATTTAGCTGCAGTTGTCTATGATGTTATGTTGGCAAGGGATAAAGTTGGGGCAGGATCTGGATTTCAAACAGGTGTTAGCACATGTGTTAAGGCTTTTTAAATTGTCAAGTGAAAATTACTTTTGTTTCTCCTACAGTATTTAATGTAAGTTGCATTGATTGAACACCTTCTAATTGTGTTTGTGCTTTGAAATCTGGAATGTCAGTTACAGAGGTCTATCAACCAGCTTATGTTTTAGTGTCTTGAGTATCACAGAACCTTGATATTATAAAAACACCTTGCAAGTACTGGAAGAAATGAGTCAGGCTTTAAGCATAAGCAAGAGGGTAGGGAGCTTGATTATTGCTGGTATAACAGCTTTAATTACATTAATTGCTAGCACCACTGCTTCTCCAATTGCTTTGACACATGAAGTTAAGAGAGCTACTTTTGTTAATCATTTAGCAAAAATGTTACTAATGTGTTGAATATACAAAAGGATTTAGATGGGCATTTGGAAGACTGTATTGGTGCTTTTATCCTATTCAAATTATTGGAAGGAGGTTCAGAATTTAAAGGTAAGGAGCCATCCCCAGTGTCATGATAAATACCATTGGATTCATGTTAGTTCTAAAATGTACAGTGGTAGTAATTATAATAAGGAAAAAGTTTAAAGATACTTGCAGTGTATTTGGCATAATTCTAACAACTCTCTGGATGTTATAACTTTATATAGTGAGCTTATGAATTTAAAGAATGCTGCACTGCTGAGTGTTGATGTGATAGATACTGCTGATGAAATTACCCATGGCCTGAGGTCATTATTTCTATTTTGGTCAAATTTAAAAACTGACATATATAGCTTGATTATGCTAGCCATTTTGTCCTGGGAATACTTTTATTCCTGCCCTTCATGTTAAAGCTTGTCGTTAACAACATCAATATGTTGTCAGCCAAAGTATATGGCTTGAACCTGAAAATGGACCCCCAGACAGAGTTTTAAATTAACAGGCTAGCAAGCCAAGGATTGATAAGATGTTGCACAGAGCTTTAACAACCTAAGGCAGGAATGCATTGCTTTGAATAATGCATATTCCATGATGGGCAAGGAAGGCATTCTTGTCAGAAAGACCTAAGACGTTCTCAGTCTTGTTAATGAAATAAAAAAGGGGGAGAGGCAGAGAGCCTTTGGACTGCTTGACAAGAATCTGGCATGGGCCAAGGACAGGGAAATGGGCTGCTGGGCAGGACTATGCCATTGGCCAAGGACAAGGAAGTAGGCTTCAGATAGGAATCTGACATTAGGTTAGAACAAAGAAGTAATTTCAGGCAGGCATGTAAATCTTAGGCTAGAAAAAAGAATTAATTTTAGGCAAAAATCTAAATATTAGGCTAGATCAAGGAATTTCAAACAGGAATCTAAATTTTAGGCTAGAACAAGGAAGTAAGCTTCAAACATAAATATGACTTTGGGCAATGGCAGTGAAGTTGACTCTTATATTTTGGTTATCCTGAGAAGCCCTTAGAAACAGTGGTCATGGGAGTGTTCAATGAATTGTGTTTAATGCCTTTCTTGTTCTTTGACTATTTGTGTTTATTGCCTTGCTTGTTCTTTGACTGCTTGCATCTATTGTATTGCTAGACCCTCAACCTAGAACTGACATTAACACATTCATGTAATTAGAATGGTATAAAAGCAAAAAGAAGGATCGGGGATGGGATAAGGGTTTCTAAGGAGGGGAAATAGGGAAAGGAGATGACATCTAAAATGCAAATACATAAAATATTCAATTAAAAATATAAAATTAAAAAGGAATAAAATAAAAAAAGCCCATGTGAGGCTTAAACTGTCTCTCACTCTACTTGTAGATCAGGATGTAGCTCTGAGCTCATTCTCTATACTACACCTCTCTGCCACCATGCTTACAGTCATGGTGATAATGCACTTTAGAGTGAGAACACAAGCCTTCACGTACACTCGTGTATTCTTATGACTAGGTTGAAGGTTACTTTATCAATTACACAGATGTATAGCTAAAGACATGCGGGAAAACTCCTGTCTCAAATTGCTTTGTGCAAGCAGAATATTGATATTTACATTTGATATTTGATGATTAAAAGTACTTTGTTTAATTAAACTTTATATTTTGTAATAGTGAGACTGATTATAAAATAAATTATTCTCATTGAGCCATAGATTAAAGAGCTATGACAGCATCATTTAACAAGTAAGGAGTACTTTTGCCAAGCATTTTTGCTTAAACTGAATCAGCATGTATGGGGTAGAATGCACACAGAAAAGATTCCACTAGGCCAGGCTATTCATCAGAACAGATAGTGGCAGACCAGGGGCACAAATGGTCCTCCACTGATAGACTCATTTGAACCTGGATAACTCACTTAACTTCTTGGAAATTGGTTTGGGACTCATTATATGCTATTAATAGAACTTCTTATCTGATAATTTTCTTAAAATAACAGCTCTTCCCTGGCGAAAGTAACTCATTATTTCACTTGGAAGTCCAAAACCAGCACTGTGTTGTACAGAAAGGGAGGAGAAAGTAGTCATCTATGTCTTACAATGCCAATGCTTGTTTCTCTTAATATGAATTGTTCTAGTGACTTAGGCTACAATGCACAGAATAAAAAATCTTATTTCATCATGAGTATATGAAATAAGTAAGAAAAATGTATTGCTCTGTATTTTCAGGTTGAATATACTGTCTGTAGGAACATATAGCAGAGAGGGCAGTAGATAAAATAGCACAAATGATGTGTGAAATGGTGCCATACCAAATATGATATCGAAACATAACAAGCCAAGAACATCATCAGAGCCAGATCCTGACAGAAAAAAATTAGACATTATTAAGAAAAAAATAAAACTTCCATAATTGATTTCTATTCTTTTCTTGGACAGACAATTGCATGCAAGAAATATTTGTCTGGGCTGCCATCTGTGACTTATATAGTTGGTTGGCTTTGTCTAGATTTGATAAAATGCTGTATGTGTGGGCACACTGAATATGAAGGTTATGGACCATCAATAGGTAAGGAAAACCAAGAGTAAAGGCATGTATGTGAGTTTTAAGAGGACATAATTCAGTAGACAATAGCTACAATAAAAACACACACACATAGGCAGCTAGTCATCTAGATTATTAGGGTACTTTCATAATTGATTTAGTACATTAAAACAAATGAAATTAATGACCTTGCTCAAAAGCAAGAAAAGAAGAAAAAACATGGTTCTACTGCTTCCAAAATGTTCACCATTAGTGTGTGCCCTTGATAAATTTAAACTACATTTTTTCAAGTTTTAAAGTAAAGCAAATGTATATTTTATTGAGTTCTAAAGATTAATATTTATTAAAACCACTACAAAATTAAATGCTTATCCTCATACTTTTTATTTAATTGACAAATGTTGTTTTCTCTATTCAAATCCAAAAATATTAACAAACTTCTTGAGTAACCTTTGCAACTCAGGCCAATTAACTAATTTAGATTTATTTGTTAAATCTGGATGTTTAACCAACTCCCACATATCTAATAAATAAAAATTATAAGTATGCTACAATTTTTTAACAGGTGTAGTAAAATCCCCTTTGACTTTTTAACTCGGGATGAGAAGCAAAATCAAAATTTTCATTTTCAATTACACATTTTAAATTGGAATCACTTTTGTCTGTTAGATGTTATATAATGTGAAATTATAATTTATCCTGTAAAAATACATTGTGAATGACTAACATTTCAAATAAGGTTTTTTTCCCAAGATTTAAACTCAAAATATTACAAAATTTGTAACCCTCCTTATCCAGTTCTGATACACCTACATATATATCAATTCACAGACACTGGGGTCCAGTATATACAGAGCACTATCTGAGGTGGTCTTTATAAAACAAAAATTTAAGGAGAAATACTGAAGTCCTCACTTGAATAACTGTTCAGTGTCCATGAACAGAGGAAGAATGTGAAGGCGGAGGGGCAAACACATCTGAGGACTGCAGTGTGATATTCAGTTACTTCCTTAAAGGAAAGGATTATCTGGTATTGGCTTCTGAGAAGATAGAACAGTACTTTAAATAGTGTATTGGAGGCTTATGGATATTGCATGATTATCTTTTACTTTATAGAAAATATCGACTTATAAGTGAGTACATGCAATGATTACCATTCTATGTCTGGGTTACCTAACTCAGGATGATTTTTCTTTTCTAGTTCTATCCATTTGCCAGGAAATTTCGTGATGTCATTTTTAAAACAGCTAAGCAATACTCCATTATTTAAATGTACTACATTTTCTTATTGTTTCTTTGGTTGAGATATGTCAAGGTTGTTTCCAGTTTCTGGTTATTAAAAATAAAGCTGCTATGAACACAGCTGAGCAAGTGAGCATGTGGTAATATGGAGAATCCTACACTGGCTGTGGGGACTGTCTCTGACTCCTTTGCCTATCTTTAGGACACCTTTCCTCCTACTGTGCACCTAGTCTTATTGTAGCTTGTTATGTTATATTTTGTTGATGTCCCTGAGAGGTCTGTTCTTTTCTGAAGGGAGGTGGACTGGGTGAATTTAGGGTAAAGGGATGTGCAGGGAGACAGTGGGGGATGGAGAGGAAGGGTAAACTTCAGTTGGGATGCAATATATGACAAAAAATAAATTATAACAGGGAAAAACTTACTATATTAAAAACAAGATATTCCAAAATATATATGGTTGGTTGAACATGTATCTGGAGGAAGGAAATATGTGGATAACATGGATTTCTGTATCAGGATAATTCTGTATAAAAATGAAGGAATTCAAAGGCCCTGAGAAGAGAATACAGCCCAAAGCCAAGTGTAGCCCACTTTGAGGACAACAGGAAGAGGATAAAGGCAGAAAGAAGTGGCAGCTGATCAGGCCCTTCTACCCATTTAATTTAAAGACAAAGAAACAGTGCAGTGAATTGCACATAGAGTTGCCATGACACATCTTGACAGTGATGGTTTCTGACAGGAGAAAATCTGAAAGAACATTTAGAGGTAAGTAAAACATGAAATGAAAATGATTTTTCAGGTCATGGACAAATTGTAGATATGGTGAGATATACTCAGATTCTGGTGACCAGAGGACTGCTAGAATATACTAAATATTCAATGATCCTTGTTGAGAGTCACTAACAGAAGGCATGAAGAAGATCTGCCAATGTAAAGGAAGCACGTGTTCAGTTTGGGCTATGTTAGTTTGGGAAACTGGATGGAGTATCTCATGCAGGTATCACTTTGGGGCTATATATGCAATCCCGGGAATCAAAAGGTTCTATGTTAAGCAGACTTTTGAGGGAGTGTCCATTAGACACACTGAGGTTTCAATTTAACCAGCAGTTTCCACGAAGACATTAGGAGTAAGCTGCCTGTTGCACAGGTGAAGTTTTCCTCATTGTGATTACATGGAGGAGTAAAAACCATAACTATAAGCCCATCTAGATGAACAGTGTCTCAAATTGCAGTAGAACTAATCTAGGTATTAATCCAATATTTTTGTTACACTTAGACTTCTTTCTAGACACACAGAAACAAATGCCTAATCTGTTTATTTTCTAACTGAGCACTGAAATATTTTCTCCTTTTCTTATCTGATTATGATCTGTATTAATATTTAAATAAATTTGTTTAAATCTATGTCATTGTTCTTTCTTTGTTCAAAGCCTAACTTCTTAAAGTAGCCCATTAAACATCAGCAACACAAACACTTCTCTTTTCTTTTTCTTTTTTGATTTTGCTTTGATTTGGGAGGCCAGCTGTGCCCTTGGCATGCTTATTTAAAAATGTGAAGTCTGTGGGAAACAGCATTGTATGAAGATAAATCGTACTTTAATTATTTATTTTCTTTTGAGTTGAGAATGTTAAGTTACCAAGAAATGCAATTTACTTCTCAAAAAGTTAAAAATATTTCAGTTGGTAAAATAATAAAATAGCACTCTGCTCAATGGGAAACTTTTTCTGCATAAATATGATACTATTGTGGCTGCTAAGATACCTTCAGAAGGCACATGCATGCTGTAGGGAAGTTAGTAGATATGTTGTAGAGATCCAGGCATCCATAGTAACTGCATGGCTACTCACATCTCTGCTTAACTTCAGAAAACATAAAAAGAAGACACAGAAGACAAGGAAGCTTCATGAGATGTCATATGTGGAAGACTTAGGTTTTCCTTAAAATGTCTCCATCAGTACCCAAGTGCTCCACAGGGTTTTGCTCTGCAGATCCAATCGATGGTTGGTAGTGACAGTGAGACACTTAGCTATTATAGGATAGAAGAGCTACTGAAATCTAGGAGTCAAATCTAAACACAGAGCTTGGGAGATGGTTCAGTGCTTTGTGTACAAAAATGAAGACTTGAGTCATTCAGCACTCAGCCTGGCAGAGTCATACAAGCCTGGAACTGTAGCACTGGCCCAGCAGAGGAAAGAAAAGTCCTGGGTCTTGCTGGCCAATTAAAAGCTCCAGGATCAGTGAGAGACTATCCTGTAATGTGTAAAATGTGAAGAATGATTGAAGATAACTCCTGACATCAAACTGTAGCCTGGGTATATATATGCATATTAAATGGCCAGCAATGTGTTTGTGTGTGTGTGTGTGTGTGTGTGTGTGTGTGTGTGTGTGTGTGTGTATGTGTGTGTGTGTACATATTACATGACCAGAAACACACTAGGGAAAACAAATGCCCATCACCTCACACTTATGAGTATATCAGGGAAAAAAAAAAAGTATTTCAGGCCATAGCAGGCAAGTGTGTAGAGAAACAAACACCCTGATGTCCTACTGGAAGAGATATAAATGAATACAACTATTACAGAAAACTATCAGTATTCCTCAAACAAACAAAAAACAACAGTAACAAGAAACATTTTTCATTAAAACTACTCTGTCATCCAACCAGCCAAAAGAAAATGCCAGGGACATGGCCTTCAAACAGAATTCTCATGTACATTGCTGTGTGATTCGTAACAATCAAAAAGTTGGGATAACTAATATGTTTGACAAATGATGAATAAAAAATGAGGTGTTGTATAAAAGCACAATGGTATTTTTTTAAGCCTTAAAAGAATATATTCCTGCAGTTGGTAACAACATAGATAGAACTCCAGATCCTTGTATTAAGGGCCTAAGTTACAACATGCCATTTGTATTACTGAAAATCAATACAATCCAAGATGGAAGTAGGAGAGTGAGAGAAGAGGAGAGTGTGCTCAATTCATAACAGTAGCAGAATTAGAGTTATGAAATAGCAACAAAAATAATTTTGTGGTTGGGGTCACAACAACATGAGGAACTGTATTAAGGGGTCAAGGCATTAGGAAGGCTGAGAACAAGTGTCATCATAGCACTCAG
This sequence comes from Rhabdomys pumilio, assembly GCA_030674055.1. Classification (NCBI taxonomy): domain Eukaryota; kingdom Metazoa; phylum Chordata; class Mammalia; order Rodentia; family Muridae; genus Rhabdomys; species Rhabdomys pumilio. Next base: position 31,876,032 of record JANHMN010000012.1, read on the forward strand.
GACTCACATTTTAAAAAGGGAGCAGAAGGGCCTTTGAATATTCTCATTATAAAGGATATATATTTAATACATTTAATATTAAATATTTCACAATGTATACAAGATTCTAAATGTAATAGTACCCTATCAACATCCAATTTTTTTAATATTTTGGCTAAAATAAATGTAGGAAAATGTTATGAATATGATTTAGCTAATAATAATAATAATAATAATAAACCATTTTGAGTTCATGAGAGTGATTCAATTCATTAAAAAAGAGTACAATGTCACTGGATGTCACATAAGAAAGTGGAACTTGCTTATTAGCATTTCTCATGTATTGAAAGTCACACCCATAAAGAATGGCCATGCTACAAGTTATAGCACCGAAAGGAACCACTCCGGAAACTTTTTACCTAAGAGTCTCAAAATCCCCAATGTATTCTTTAAAAAAGGCTATGATAGCGTAGGGCTGTGGCTCCACTGAGAAGGGAAGGTGGCCATGAAACTTTCTCTGCAGACTACCACTATGAGAAGCTGTGGTGAAGCCTCAAGGCTGAATCGGGGGAAGTGGAGGACAGGACTCTCAACCTTTGTGTGAATGGCTTCTGAGTCCTGGTGGTGTCAGCTAAGGTCAAAGGAAAACCATTGCTCCAAAGACCCTGGCCAGGACTGGCAAATGACTGTTTAACCAAAGAGCTCCTATACATTCATGCCGCAACCTCAGAACAGTGGTCTTGAGAGCAGAGGAAATGAGGAGACCAAGCCCAAATAGCCATTAAATTGTAAACCAGAATGATAAAATAGACAAAAGATATGATTACATCTTAAAAAGCAAGATTCATTTTTACTTGTGTGGAAACACCACCAGGCAGGTTTGCCAGTGTATCTAAGATTACATGGCTCAGGTCATGTCAGCACCTAGATTCAAACTAAATAAAACAAAATCTCCTCCAGGAGGCCATTTTAGTTAAACATATATCGAGTTAAGAATCAGCTTCTTTTTGAATCCATGTAAAAAAAATCACATTTGTGTTATACTGTATTCCCACAAAAGGACATGAAAGCAGAAATCGCCATCTCTTTTAATCAGCCAGTAAACCCTCTAACCGTCTTTCATGACTGTTGATGGTCATGTGGATGCTTTGTCTCTCAAGGACCACAGGGATAAGCCTTTTTTGAACTTGACTGTTTTTGCCTTATCTTTAGTGTTTTCTAATTAACAAGACTGCTTTCCTCCTATTTTTTTTTTTTTTTTTGGTTAAGGCCTCATTTTATTTAAAAGCAACAACAACAAACCATTCTGTGCAGCTTGCTGAATTTCCCTGCTACATAAAGTTACCTTCTCACTGGCCGAATTTATCACGTTTCTTATCATTTCTTTTTCAAGTGAAGAGCTTTAAACCTTTATTTCTTTTAATGGCACTCTGTGGGCTTTTATGGCTAGAACTCCTGTTTCATTCACAGTCCCACTTTTTAGATCTCAGTTTAAATATTTCTAATCTAGGAATAAGTATTCAAGTGGATGGAAAACCAAACACCGTGCAGTACACAAAAGTACCTACTTTATAATTTCTGAACCTAGTCTTCTGCCTGTCAATGTTGTGGGGACTATAGAGGTCTTTACCACCCATAAATCTACCACTTCTCAAATGTTTGGTTTCAAGGATCTTTGTCCTACAATATGTACATGGTTTGGGCAACCTGGCAACCTAATGGAATAGACATCACAAGCCTAACCAGGGAGTTCAATGCTGAGTGTACCACTCCCATCAGCTTCCTTCCAAGGTACTGGTGTATTAGAGCTCTGCATAAAAAGCTTTAGTCAAACACCTCATGAACTATTTTAAAATGTTGTTATTACCGTAACTTAAAAATAATAGATAGTGATAATTGGTGTTGTATAAGTACCTGAAGTTGATTGCTAATAAGATTTGTTTTCTCACATAAACTTATTTTGCAGCTTACAGTAAAGGTGCATGCACAGTCCCAATGAGGAGGCAGATGTTGGGGGATCCATGAACACCAGACTGACCAGGAATAGATAGTGGTCTCTTCTGCCAAATGTTGCAGTGAATGCAGTTTAGGTGTACAGTATTCACCTAGTTTTATGAAGGTACTTGGTTTAGTTTCTGGTTCTACAAGAACAAAACAAAACAAAAAAAACTGTAGACATTTTAGAAATACATCAGTTAATTCCCAATAACAGGGCAAAACATTATACAACCTATAATCTGAGGTGTGAATTGTTAATCATTGAAATACAGATGACTAGTCCATGTCTCAGCTGTAGATTTTTTTCCTTAAACTTCAGATGAAATCAGTTTAAGGCCACATTATACATAGCATTGTCTTATGTGAGACTTGGTATTCATCTTACATGTCATTTAGACTACAATAACAAACTGACTATAGAATGAGACTGGCTTGAACAAGAACCATTTCATTCTCACAGATTTAGAAACTTAGAAAGAAAAACTAAAAGACTTCAGCTCACTTGATGTTGTGGGAAGGTCCACCTCCTAGTTTACAGTTGATAGATCTCATGGTGCCTGGACATGAAGAAGCACAAAGGACATAAGGAGCCATCCTTTCCAAGAACTTGAACCCATTCTTAAAAAGTCCACCCTGGTGACCAAATCAAAATTATATGATCAATATATGATCTTAAAGGAAATATAAACATTCATTCTATATGCTATTTTGTGTTTTGTTTGTTTGATTGCGTGCTTGCTAGTTTTGGTCAACTTCACACAAACTGGAGTCATATGGGAAGAGGAAATTAAAATATGAGAATTTTCCATGAAAGTAGCCTATAGGAAAATCTGTGTGGTATTGTATTGATTAATGATTGATATTGGAGGGTTCAGCCCACTGTACACAGTGCCACCTCTGGGCAGATGAGCAGATGATTATAGACTCTCTCTCTCTCTCTCTCTCTCTCTCTCTCTCTATATATATATATATATATATATATATATACACACACATATATATATATATGTGTGTGTGTGTGTGTGTGTGTGTGTATGTCTGTGTGTGATCACATGCACTCATATCAGATGATTCAATCATCTGTAGCTTCAATTCCAATGATGATGTCATTCTTATCTGCCTCCCATGATACATAGACACAAATGCTAAAAAAAAAAAAAAATTCATGCATAAGAAATTTAAATAACATCCAGATAGTGGTGGTACATGGCATTAATCCTAGCACTTGGGAGGTAGAGTCATTTGAATATCTGAGTTAAAGGCCAGCCTTGTCTACAGAGTGCATTTCAGGAGAGCCAAAGTTACACAAAGAAAATCTGTCTCTAGAAAATCACAGACACACACAAACACACACAGACATGCATAGAAACACACACACACACACACACACACACAGAGAGAGAGAGAGAGAGAGAGAGAGAGAGAGAGAGAGGATAAATAAATAAATAATTAACCAAAATTTAATAACTTAGAATGTAGAAGTATGAAGCATTTTTCCTGCTTTTAGGAACTTACTAGAAATTTACAAGCCCATAAAATGACTCTGCTTTTAGCAAGATCAATCTCAAAGTCCTCAGTGATATATGTGATATAAATGCATATATATGTACCATAAACTGTAGCACATATAGCTTAAAGAAAGATTCATTCTTCTTTTAAAAATAATATTTTATATTTTTATTTTTAGAAATATTTTGTTCACATTTTTACTTTTCCCAGCTTCTCCCAGATACTGTCCATTAATTATGCAGCAGACTTCATGTTCTCTTTCAAAATCAGAAACTAAAAGCACCAAACCAAAACTCAAAACAGCACTCAAATAACATGATGGAATGCTTTGTCAGCTTCTTGCTGGCAGGTCCAGGAGAGAGGACAGTGGTCTCAGCCCAGCTGGGTCTCTCCAGGGCTGAGCATGATGGTGAGTATCGAAGGCTCAAAAGAAACACACCGGGCAGGAGTCTGGTCAAAGCAGAAACTCAACTTTACTGCATCAGCCTATCACTTATACAAACTCAGAGCATAGGGAGGGGGAATTTTGGTAGGGTGAGATGACTTAGGAGGTGGGGAAGGATGACAGAGGGTGTGGGGTGACTGACAGGGTCAATGGCAAAGCTCTACATTAGTGATGGCAGAGCAGAGGCAAGGCCAAACAGGTCTTGCTGAGTCACCCCAATACAGAAGTGACTGAGATAGGTCTCAAAACTCGAGCCAGGCTTAGGTTCTCCCACAAGGCCACAGAAACTCAAGTTGGGCTTGGGTTTGTCCACAAGGCCCAAACCAGGGCCAAAATGGGGCCTAACAGGGATCCTAAGGACAAGGCCTGCCCTAAAGTGTGACTGATATATATAGTATCACTCCATTGAAGATAAATAATTTTCCATCTCCCAGCAGGTATCAATTATAAATAGCTTCTTGGTTATGGATAGTACTTTGTTTCCAGTACTCTTTTCTATGCTGGAATTTTGTCTGGCTTGAACTTGTACAAATATTAAGCTTACTGTCATGGTCTCTGTTGAGTTCATATGTGTATCAGCCTGGATGCATCGAGAAATGGCTGTTTCCTTGGATCTACTCATTACCTATGGCTCTTAGAATCTTTCTTCCTCTTTTTCCACATAGATCCCTGGACCTAGAGAGAAGTGGCTTCATAAAGATATCTCCCTTAGGACTGAGTGTTCCTAGGTCTCTTTCATTCTACCTATTGTTTACTTCAAAAAGAAGTTTCCCTGATGAGGGTTGAATAATACTCAGATCTATGGCTATAACAGAATATTCAAATTAGCCTTTATTCTAATATTTAATAATCAAAATCATAGTACTAGGATTACTGCAAGGCTCTATGTCCTATATAGTTTCAGATTTTTCACCTCATTAATGGTGTCAAATACATGTTCCATTTCATGGATTTTGCCTTAAACAATTTTTAAAAAAGTTTTTTTTTTCCCTATAACATTTGTGTCACTATTGCAACAGTATATCTTGCCAGGCAGGCCACTATTGTCACACACATGGTTCGCAGCTGATTATACCCACGCCAACCCCCAAACATTACATTATATACAGTTCAATTCTAATACTATGAACACTAGTCACTATTGAAGATTCTACCCGGCACCAGCTTGATTTCTTCAATGACATAAGTATATGGTTTCTTCTGTGATAGGTTCTTACTGTCAGATTATGGAGGATACCTTGTAATGTTTGGGGATTGAAGTGGGTGTACTCTTTAGAATCCATTATTTCACAGTGCCAATCCTATAGTCTTCCTCCTCAGATTAAAAGTTAACTTTTTACTATGTGTATACAGTTTTAAAGAATATACTTCATTATTTAGTTTTGACAGTTATTTTTCTCATTTCTGCAAGAAAGTCAATGGCCATTTATCATTTAGGCTGTAGGTCATGTCCTGAAATCAATGATGAATTAAAAGTTATTTACGCGGGGTCTACTTGAATTTAGCACTCCTCAAGTAGAGAAGGAATACAACATTTTTTATCCATTTTCTTATATTTTTTATTTTTTAATGTAATGAATTTTTCCATACTCTTCTGATTTCCAGATTTTTTTTTAAATATTGAACTTGCTTTGGTCAGAAAACGGCAGTTTAAACACATTGTTAAAATTACATTAATATTATTTTAAGTGCATCAATCTTTGCATACTTATCTCTTTTGTATTTCCTTGCTATAAGTGTAGAGACCTTTTTTTTCTGTCTCTTGTTGTGTTTATTGTGTCTAAAAAAGTTTCAGATATATAAAGTAGTATCTTCTAAGTAAATATGTAATTCAACCGTGTTCTCATAAACAGTTGTTACCAGCCATGAGCTAAGGGAAAACTGATCTGCTCTGAGAAGGAGGGCTGCTGAAAGGTGGTCAGAGTTGGACTGATCAACTGCTGTTGCTGTTGTCCCCGGTCAAATTCCTATTACTTTTTTGTCGTTATTACTCATATTTTGGTCATTGAGTTATGTATTTCACACACACACACACACACACACACACACACACACACACATATATATATATATATAATGTATATATATATATAATGTATATATATATGTGTGTCTATATCTGTATCTGTATCTGTATCTATCTGTATCTGTATCTGTATCTGTATCTGTATCTGTATCTGTATCTGTATCTGTATCTGTATCTGTATCTGTATCTATATATGTCAACTTGACCCTTACCACTACCTCATAGAGAATAGTATCTAGAAATAAACAAACAAACAAACAAACAAACACGAACTGCCAGTTAGCTATAAGTCCTCCAAATGCTATTGGCAAAATAGGAATGGGCTCAGAAACCAAATTTAGCTTCCTGGTTTGTTAGGGATTTTCATGTTGCTTTTCAAAAAGTTGGCAAACAAAATAATCATAAGATAACATATATCAGTCTTCTGTCAAAGAAACTGAAGCAAGAAATAGAAAATCACTTTACCAGAGCTATAAGGCAGGTAAAAACGTTGGAACTGATACTTTACAAAGACCCATACTGGAAAGCTAGACTTATTCCTCAATATGACAAACTATTGGAATCAATGTCTTCCCATGGAAAGTAATTGGAAACGCCATATCTAAGACTGACTATATAAAGTCTAGGAAGGCTGATACCTTTTCTTTCAAGAACCAATTGAAAGGAACTTCAGAGGTAATTCAGCAGCTAAGAGCACATGCTACTCCGTGGGCACTTGTACACATGTGCACATATAAACAAGTACACATACATAAAAATAAAATATTTCTAGTAGAACCAGTCGAGATACCTGATAGGTGTCAATATGGAACAGGACAGAAACCTGTAATCCTAGATGTCAAGAATAGCAATTTGATCCCTGTTCCCTAAATCAATTCACTATAGCAAGTCTGCCAATTCGTTAGAATATTGCAAATCAAAGCTTTAGAGACCCAAAGAAGAGAGTCAGCATACTAGATTGTGATGTCTGCAGAATCCTGGCACACAGACAAGACACAATTCATTTCAGGAATCATAATTTCTTCTCCATCTAAAGCGATATAAAAGGCTGATGGAAGATGCTCTTGGCAGTGTGTTAATGGATGCTAATTAAAGTCCTGCTTTGGACCAAAGGAAACAGCTGAAGAAAGCAGAACACAATAGAGCCTCGCAGATGGCTCCTGGAACAAGCAAGGTGGGCTTCGTGATTAAGACACAACACTGTGGAACTTCGGCAGCTGAAGCAGTTCTGTTTGCCTCATGTAGACACAGTATGAAGGTAATTATTCATATGTAAATGGTGTGATTTTTTTTCTCGATTTTTAAAGAAAAATGTCCTTATTCACTATGAATGCAAGCTGTAACAAGAAAATTCAACTAAACATCATCCTGTTGATTGTGTGGTTCCTTACTTCTCTCTCTTCCTTTTTCTATTTGTAATGACAAACCCTTTTTAAAACATGGCTTTGCAAATAAAAAGCATATAACATCTGGAACTTCTTAAAATCAATTTCTTTTTCTCCTTTATTTTTCTGTTTTATAACTAAAAATGGACTTTCCAATTTGCATCATGCTTCCTTCCCCTCCCTTCACTTTGTAAAATAAATAAATAAATGCCATCTGGTCTAACAGCTCAGTCACCCATTATCAGCCTGAGGCAATCCAAAACTGCCAGTTAGTCAATGCAGAAAATATGGTTTCAAGAAGAAATGTGAACAGAGCCTTTGCAGTAGTGTAGTTTGGCATTCTGCCAAATTACAGACCCATGCAAATATGGTCCAACGTCCTAGGGACTTGGAAGAAATTCTTGCAATCTGGGCTTTAGTATAGTAGCACCTTGACTTTTTCTAATAAAGATGTTTCTAAACTTCAACTGTTTCATAGTTATTGAAACACATCAATGGCTCAGAAAAGCAGATCAGCACTCTGATGGAACTGTGATCAATCTTTGAAGAGATTGATTTTCCATGTGTTCATATTCTTGGAATCGCATTGATTCTGGGGCATCACCAGCCATTCATTGTGGTACCCTAGAGGAGCTACAAACACTCAAATCAACACTTTTCAGTCACTGATATTCGGTGTCACCAGCGTGACTCATAACATAAAAGTTGATCTCTTCAATTACAGTTATGGCAGGTTCAGAATTTAATGAGCTCAGAAAATTCCACTCTTTCAAAAAATTTTCCAGCATCTCCTTTTTGTCACATTTCTCAATTTCAGACTGTTAAATAGTTAAGACTACACATAAAAAGTGAAGACACTCAAGTGGTACAAAGATTAAAATCCAGGACCCTACTCTTACACACACTGAGCCACCACTCCCACCCTCTTCTTGATCCTAAATGTTTGCTACATGCCTTCTGTCTTCCATAATATTTTTTTAGTCATTGAGATTATAAAAGCATAGACATAATTTTTAATAACACTGTTGGAAAACATGTTAAATAGCAAATTGTTAAGAATGATAGTCATCTTCAGTGACTTCTGTAGCAGAAGCAAACTTTTTGAATACAGGAAGACATCAAAACCGAGGAGGTACATGAAGATCTGGAAGCAGGGCATCACAGAAGGGGATGCTTTGGAAAAGTAAGGTATTTGTGATAGTTTTTAATTGAAAGGTAAAAATATGGTTGGTCATAGGAGGTAAGGGATGGGGAAAAATAATTTTAAGTTTGTCATTTTATTATACTTTTAAAATGTGTGTGGTATGCACTTTAAATGGAGATGTTATGTGAAGCACATATGTATTTGGTGCCCATAGAGGCCAGAAGAGGGCATCAGATATCTTAGAACTGTAATTGTGGTTGTGAACTGCCATGTACATGTTAAGAGTTGAACCAGGTTCCTCGGTGAAAGCAGTCAGTGCTCTCAACAGCTCAGACATTTCTCCAGCCTGGAACAAGCATTTTTAAATAAGAGGGCAAATGATTGAAAGGGTGACATGTATCCATACACTGCTTTCAGTGAATCATGAATCACCTCATCTGCCTAGAAGGATACTCATGGAGTGAGGAGTGGTGAAGGATGTTTCTTGATCCTTGTTTGATATGATACCGACTAAATCTTCCAAATTGTAATGGCTCCTAATATTAAGGAAGGGAGTTGAAATTTTTCTTCATAAAACCGTAGGGAACCATTGAAGAATTTTCAACAGAGCTGACAGAGTATTGGATATTTGTTTTAAATTATTCATTGGACAAATGTGTGGAAGGAGAATTGTATTAATACAGGTGTGAGTCAGAGGCCCATTGGAGATGATATTATAGTAGTTCAAGTGATAAGTCTCTCAATAGGGAATCATTACATTAAAGAAATCATCTCTATGTAGCCTGAGCATTAATCAAAATTGGGGTAGATATCAGTTCTTGGGACTAGATAACTTGGTGGCTGTAATTATTATTGTGAGAGAGAAAATGAGGGGTAGATTTATATTATAGATATGAGAAGTTTATTATACCTGAATATGCACCTGCTAATTATAGCATATAACTGTTATGAATTCATCAATTTTAAGTTCGTGATAATTCGTTATTATATCATATAGTTAGTCCTTTAAAAACAATATACTGGGACCTGAAGATAGGTTCAGTGGTCAAGAGCAGATATTGTTCTTCCAAAAGACCCAAGTTTAGTTCCTAGCATTCACAGCCATGGTTCATTACTACATAGAACTGATTCACCAAGAGACTGATGCTTTTGTTCTTCATGGACAGTTGCACACACCTACATAGAGATACATTAATGTATACATAATTACAAATAAATACTTTAAAGGAATTAGCTATGCATTCCTTCTGCATTATCTTAGAGATGAACTGCCAAAGGCTCGGAAAGAAGATAGCATGTTCTTAAGATAACTCTTAAGAAAAAAATGAAAGCTGCCAACATCGTTGGCAGAATTTTTGGCTGAGTGCCAAAATTGCCAATGACTCCAGCATCTACAAGACAAAATGGAAGTCTGTTGTCTTTTCCTGTCTCTTCTTTTTCACCACAACATTATAAGTTCCAAAATGCACAGGTAACACTTTTATAGATTCTATTGCATTCCTGAGTCAATTTGGAGGAAGAAGAGAAGATAAATCAACACAGACCACGATTATTTGACTTCACAGCTCAAAATTTCTAAATGGTCAGACAAATCTAGAGCCTCTAGCAGAACTTACTGTAGGCTACGACTTTGACTGTTGTCACCTTGGGAATGACCCTTGCTTTTCCTCAATATCTGACACAAAGAATTCAAGCTTGCCGAATGTTAAACAGTTTATGAACTCTAAGATGTAGAAGCTTAATTCCCCAGGAGACACTTCAGGTGGAACACTAAACTTCTTTAAACCCCTGTCACCTTTTTCATAAAACAAGTGTAACCAAATGCTACCTCCCAAAAGGTCCTTTTGAAGTGAAATTGTATGGGGTTTCAATGCACAAACTCCATTCCATCTCACTGTGATGATTAGTTTTGCTTGTCAATTTGCCTGCATCTGAACTCAAGTAAAATATATGATGCTAGACACATGTAGGAGAAGCTTTCTTGATCAGGTTATTTGAGGTATGAAGTAAGAACATAAACAGGGGCAACAGTTTCCAGGGGAAGATATATGAAAGTGTGCCCTAGGTAACAGTTTTGATTTCTGTCTCATTTCATTTGTGCCTTGCTAATGACTTCATCTACCTGGTTGATGGTTCTGTCTACTCTGTTGTCATTGTTGATGCTGCTGCCATGGTAGCTACATTCCTTTAGTAATAGCAGAAACTAGTTTCTTCAGACTTACTTTGTAAGCTGAAGACCAGTAGCTCACCAAGAATCTTTTGGGCCTTCAGTAACACTTTAGGACTTCCCACTCTGGCTATGAACCCCCACCTATACCTGTGATTAGCTCCATTCTATCTCCTTATAAATCAGCACAGGAGACACTCTCTTGGTCCTGGTCACTGCACCACTATTACAGCAAGACCCGTTGTCTATGAGTTGGGTTTCTGCATCAGACACTTTTTAGATATGCAGAACATTTTTTATGTTCTTTCTTATCTAATTTACTTAGCTGGTTACTGTGGCCAAGATTGTCATAATCCAAAAAAGCCTTGGTGTTTTGTGAGATTCTGTGAGAACTTCCTTTTCTCCCAGTAATGTTAAAATATGAAATGTTTAGGATTTAGATCTGGGAAGCCAGAGATTCAGATTTTGGCACAGGTTTGTAACAGAACTTTGAATGAAATTTCCATTAAAATTCAAGTCACTCTGTGACTCAGTTATTACCTCATAAAGTTGAGTTAAACACAAGATGGGAAGCTGTAAGTATCATGTAAATATTTATCTCATCAACTTTGCTACCATTCTAGTTCTAATATGCAATGGGCAATACTAGACCTATGCCACATAGTCCCAACTGGTGTCTTCAATGACAACATTTTCTCTATAGCATGTTACACCTGCAACTTCCTAAGTGTTTTAACAACTATCAATTCAAAATGGACTATACTCATGATGAGATTGTCAGAGGGTTTGGCCTATGCTACCTAGCAATGTAGCCCTATTAGCCTGTATAAGCATGTTGTATATTTCTCACATTATCTTATAATTGTCTAATAATGCACGTTATAGAGCATATCACATCATTTAAAAACGAACACCAATAAAATACCAGTTCCCAGAACAAAGCTCCTGTCCAATGTTCCTGTTGAAGCTTCTGTCCTAAGAGACCTCACCAATGTCACTATGACAAAGGCACATACACAAATTTCTCCCTGGCTTTTAAATGTCATAATCCTCCAAATAACAGTGTAGCTGTTTCCTTTAAGAAGAAGGCAGATCTCAGTTGGATGATATGATCATTCAATCTTTAGGTATCTTTTTCCTTGCTCTAATAGTGTCCTATTCTCTACCATTTAAATAATGCCTGCACATGGAGCACATGTGTTACTTACTGTTTGTCTATGGATTTCTTATTATTCATGCCATATTCGTTCAGTGGGGCTTTGTCTGCCTGCTCCTTGTGCTATTAAGAAGAAAAACACATGAGTTAGTCATTTCAAGACTCATTCCTGACTTAACCTTGTAAATATTATGTGGCTTTATGTAATTTCCTTAATTTAGTCATTTTCCTAAAGTGAATCAATTCTAAAGTACTTAATTTCAAACAGAATATAACATATGGTGATTTCTTCATGAATTATATTGCTATAATTTCTACTAGTATCCTTACTCACAAGAACCACTCAGAAATTATTCAGTAAATATAGTAGAATATTGCTAGATTAAAATCAATGCAGAACAGATGAAACTTTCTCAGGTTGTGATGAAAATTAGCAATAATAATTTACTGGAGATATAGCTTAGTGGTATAGTGCTTGACTATCATGTGCTAGACCCCGAATTAAATCCATGATACTATAGACTGAGAATAATAGTAATAATAATAAATCATGGACATATATTAATCACTACTACCAGCAACACTTCTATTTGTACTGAGTATCAAATGCTCAAAAACTTCAGAGAGAACTGGTAAAGGTAGAAAGAATGAGTGTAAGGTAACTACCACGGAAGGAGGAACAACTTCCAGTTCCCTGCAGAGAATCACACATAATTCTGAGACCACACCATAGAGAGCAGACTGCACTTAATGCACACAGCCCAAATTAGAGCATGTTAGAGTGAGAGAACTCCTCTTTCAACTCATTGTAGTGGTGTCAGTAATTCACAACATGAATATTCTTTTTCTAATTATTCAATACCTACTGTTAGATAGATATCTCTTGATGGTTATACAGACAGAGACACAGACACATACAGACATACAGGCACACACACACACACACACACACACACACACACACACACACATTAGGTTTTTGGATTGTTGTGTATGTTTTCATTTATACTAACACTTTACCCATATCTTTTATAATTCCACTCTTATTTTTTGTCTCTTTCTCTTTCCCTAGTTTTTACATTCTTATCCCTCTTTTTTTCTTTCTATTTTTCTTTCTTTCTTCTTTTCTTTTTTTTGTTCTTTCTTCTTTTCTTTTTTCTTTCTTTCTTGGTTTATTATTATATTTTGTAACTTAATTATAACTTCTTTCCATGTGACCATGTCTATATTCTGAGAATCCTAATAGCATTCCCAATTTACCTTCAAGCTATACTAACCACTTCAATTTTTTTCTGAAATGTATGTATCTCTATTTGCCAACCGCACTTCCCTCCAAATTCTAATCTTATAAAGACTAAATAGACAAAGAAGCCACTGTTCTGTTATTGTTGTTGTTGTTTTGTGTGTTTGTTTTGGTGACTGCACATTGGATGGATACCCAGGTAGAATGGTCTCCAGATGGCCCCTCCTTCAGTTTCTGTCATACACTTTGTCTCCATATTTCCTTCTTTGAGTATTTTCTTACTCCTAAGAAGGACCGAAGTACCCACACTTGGTCTTCCTTCTTCATGAGCTTCCTGTGGCCAGTGAGTTGAATTTTGGATATTTCAAGATTCTGGGCTAACATCCAATTATCAGTGAGTGAATCCATCTGTGTTCTTTTGTGATTGCGTCACCTCACTCAGGATGATATTTTCTAGTTCCATCCATTTACCTAAGAATTTCTCAAATTGTTTTTAATAGCTGAGTAATACTCCATTGTGTAAATGTACCACATTTTTTTTTGTCCATTCCTCTGTTGAAGGACATCTGAATTCTTTCCAGCTTCTGGCTATTATAAATAAAGCTGCTACGTACATAGTTGAGCATATGTCCTTTTTATATGTTGGAGCATCTTCTGGGTATATGCCTAGGAGTGGTATACCTGGGTCCTCAGATAATGCTATGTCCAATATTCTGAGGATCTGCCAGACTGATTTCTACAGTTGTTGCACCATCTTGCAATCCTACCAACAATGGAGGAGTATTCCTCTTTCTCCACATCCTTGTCAGTATTCACTATCATCTGAGTTTTTGATCTTAGCCATTCTGGCTGGTGTGAGGTGAAATCTCAGGGTTGTTTTGATTTGCATTTTCCTGATGACTAAGGATGCTGAACATTTATTTAGGTGCTCTCAGCCATTTGAGTTTCCTCAGTTGATAATTCTTTGTTTAGCTCTGTACCCCATTTTAATAGGGTTATTTGGCTGCCTGGAGTCTAATTTCTTGAGTTCTTTGTATTGTACATGTGTAAATGTGTGAGTAATGTGTGAATTTTATTATGTTCTTCATATTCACAAAATTTTTAAGTTTAAATATATTCTGGTCATATCTTTCCCTCCACTAAATTCTTCCAAATCTTTTCCATGTCCATAACCACTCAACTTTAAAGTTTTCCTCAAAAAAAGAATCAAACTAAAAAAGAAAAAATATAAAGAAACTAAATCCTAATACAAAACAATACAACCCAGGGGAGGGGCACATAAAAAAATAAACACTGTCCTAAAACAAACTGACAAACAAAACATTCCAAACTGTACTCAAATAAGAGCCTCCCTCTCTCTCTGTCTCTGTTTCTCTCTCATACACACACACACACACACACACACAAACACACACACACACACACACACACACACACACACACACACACACACAAAATTGTAGAGTTCATTATCTCACACACACACACACACACACACACACACAAACACACACACAAAATTGTAGAGTTCATTTTATGTTGGTCAACTACTCTTAAACCTGAGGTCTTCCTTGGAGTGGCTTATAAACTACCAAGTATCAGTCAACTAGAGAAAAATGATTCTTCATTCCCAGTAGGTCTAAAGGACAAGTCAATTAGAAACCTTAGCAGTAGTTATTAAGATATAATTCATCCATCTATTCATTAATTTCTTCATTAAAACGATCACATCAAAGTTGGACAAGTAAAAAAAAATTAAAGAAAAAAAAAGCCCAAGAAAAAGCACAGAACTGGAGACCCATTCAGTCACATACTCAATAATCCCATTAAACACTGGATATTGTAACAAATCATCCATCTATCTATCTATTAAATTTAAATATCTGTATACACACACACACACACACACACACACACAGAGAGAGAGAGAGAGAGAGAGAGAGAGAGAGAGAGAGAGAGAGAGAGAAAGATAAAAATGTTGAAGGTAACCCAATTTCACATAGTGAATATAAATCTATCAGTTAAATTAAAAGTCATATATTAAGTCTGAGTCTTAGAATGAATCAGGATAAGAAAGAATGTCTGAATGGAGGTTAAGGAACTAGTGTAATCAGATAAAGACAAACATTAAATAATAATAAGACACCAATAAGAATTATAAGATACATATCTCACTCTGCAATGCCAAAACAACTGAATTAAATTATAGATCAGATATATTTAACATCCATTTACTTCAGAATATACATTTTCCTCAACACCCATTCAACTTCTCTATAATGAATCATATAATAGGACAGAAGAAAAGTAGTAATAGTATAAGAATATTGAAATAATATCAACAATAATAACTCATCACAAGGAATTAATACTGCATATCAGCTGCAAGAAAAAAACAAGATTTTATATAAATTTTTGGTGATTAAATCACATACCACTGAATAAAAACCTAGTTCACAAAGAAATAAAGAGGGCTCTTTTTAAAACCTTAGGTTTAATATAAAATGAAAACACAGTATATCATAACCCATAGTATAAAATCAATGAAAAGAGTCTTAAGAGGAAAATTTATAGCTCAAAGTACCTAAATCAGAAAATCAAAGATATCTTATATAATCTGTGAATGCATTTTAAACAGGTCTGAAATCCCCAAATAAATTATTCTGCTAAATATTTGAAAAATGGTTAGGTTTGTTACAAATTTTAAGTCAGAATATTTTTCTTCTTGTCTAACATGTGAAAATAAAGATAACTATAAAGAATTGTTTTCTCGCCAGGGTGGTGGTGGCACACGCCTTTAATCCAGGCAATTGGGAGGCAGAGGCAGGTGGATTTCTGATTTTGGGGCTAACCTGGTCTACAGAGTGAGTTCCACGACAGCCAGGACTACACAGAGAAACCCTGTCTCGAAAAAACAAACAAACAAACAAACAAAAAATAAAACAAAACAAAAAGAATTGTTTTCTGTATTTAAACAACCATGCAATTTGGGAGGTATGGATCAAATGCTATGGAATTTAAATGTTGTTTCCAGTTCTTCCTAAGGAAGGTAGGATGCTTTTATTAGCGTTCCCATCAAATAAACTGCAGTTGAAACATGAAGTATAAATTCTACCAGGAAGGAAGGCAGCAAGACAATCCCAAGCAGTTAGCAAAACTGTGGTAGCTGAAAATATCCAGGGATATAAACTGGAGGGAGGACCAATGAGTGGAGTATAGGCTGCTGTTCTGGATGCACATAGACATGAGACCAAAGATTGTAACACTGGGGCTGAATTTATTATGAATTTATAAATAAGAAAGCACTTTTGTTTTGAGCAACAGAAGAAAAAGAAAGACATCATTTGGAAGACTTTTGTGATATCCATAATTAAAACTGTTTGGGGGCTGTATTTGAAAGATATAAGAGGAATAGGCTTTAAGGGATGTGAAACAGAGTTCTGGTTTGGTTGCCCCAGGAATGTGCTTCCAGAAAGAGGAAGAAATTCAAAAGGCACATTGCTATATGTATTTTAGAAGACTGAATTTTTATGCCTATCATATATAATCATGTAGGAAATCCAATATTAGAAATAATTCAGGAATGTAGAAATGTGAATATAAAGATGTTACTTTTGACTTGTGATAAAAATGACTTGGGAGGATTTAATTTTTTAATTATCTTTTCACTTTTTAAAAATGTTTATGCTAGGTTTAGAAGTAAAGTGATTGCTTCAGTTTGGCAAGGACTCTCCCAGTATTTTCCTTAAATTAATGTATAGAATGGTAATTAATATTACTTCAATTTTTTCTTGAACATATTCTGGTGCCCAGTTCTGAATGAATATATATATATATGTATGTATATATATATAGGATAATTTGCTATAAAATATTGCAAAAATAACAAATTCAGAAATGCCCCCTTCAAAAGGAATGTATAATCTAATGTATAAGATGAATTTACAAACTAGTGTAGGAGGGAAATGTATATGAATTTATTTTTTGAAATTGTAACCAGAATGTAATCAAAGATTTAAAATTTTCAGTCTAAGAGTCAGTTTTAATTCCTATCATGGCCTTGTTGACCCTGCGGTGTTGATGTCCAGCCAGTAATTATAGGTTTTATTAGAACTTATTATGAAATGTCCTTTCAGGTTGGTGGTCTTTCAGTAGGATTGTGTGACATACTAGACATCCTGATAATTCTAATTGAGCCTGTGTGAGTTAAATGCAGTCTCTCCCATGTCCAGAGAAAACACCAAGTTACTTAAGGTAAATTAGCCTATATCCTAGAGACAAAACTTGAGTGTCATAATCCAATCATCAAAGATGGCTTCCTTTACACTCTTCTGCTCTAAAAGATGACATAGACATGAACAGGGGTGGGCTGACAGGCTGCATGTATGCACCAATCTGGGCCTCTCATGGACCCATATACATCATCCTGATGCTTCAGGAAATAAGTCCATCTCCAGGAGAAAGAACAGCTACTGAGAAAGCATGTGTGGAAGCCACTCAAAATCAGTTTTGCCAAGCCAAGACAACATGCCAAATGATCCAGGAGAATGTTGGAATCAACAGTGTCAAAACTAATGTTCAGATCACACAAAATTAAAATACTCAAACTGTCAGATTACAACTGCATTAATAAACCATTAACAAGATAATCTCAGGCGATTGATGATCTACCTTGCGGCAATATAAAACTGGATTTCTGTTTCACAGGGAGATAGCACCCTTCCCCAGGATAGCTTGTTAAAGCAGAATGAGAATGTTCTGGTGAGAGGCACATTTAATATGTGATTCAATGGCTCCACATTGAAGAGTCATTTTTATTCTGAGACCTAATTGCCATCTCAAAAAAAAAAAAAAAAAAAAAAAAAAAACGAATAGGAAAATCATTCACTGAGCCATCATTGCTAATGATTCCAAGGGACAATACAACAATGCTGTATGCATGGAAAGAGCAAGAGCACAACCCCTGGCCTTAAATTCTTGTTGCACAGAGAATTCCTTAAGTTAATGAATAACATAACATTTAAGGACAGAAGTGTCAAGATTGTAAAACAATCTAGGGCAGATGCTTGGGACATGGTGTAGGATTAGAGAGAGAGTACTTGCTGCTCTTGCAGAGTACCCGAGTTTGTTTTCCAGCACCCATGTCAGGTGGCTCAGAACTACCTGCAATTTTACACAGAACATTCCACACCATCAAATTGCATCTGTGTGTACCTACACACGTGTCACACACACATACACACACACACACAGAGAGAGAGAGAGAGAGAGAGAAAGAGAGACAGAGACAGAGACAGAGAGAGACAGACAGGGAGAGACAGAGACAGACAGAGACAGATAGAGACAGACAGAGACAGACAGAGAGACAGGGAGAGAGTAGAGAGAGGGAAGATAAAGAGAGATGCACATAAAACATTTATAATTATATTATTTTGGAATAGATTACATATGACCTCTTTTTTAAACCTTTGCATTTTCTTTATTATAAGAAGAGAAACTGTCAGTTTCTTAAAATACATGACAAGAAATTTAAGTCTATAAGATTGAGACACCATTTTCATCTGACATAGAAATTCAAAGAGACAAGGAATTTTATTAATGGTACCAGCAAGGATCACTGTCTAGATTAAACAAATAAGCAGGTTGCCCTGTTTTTGTAGTACTCATTGTAAAAGACCATCATCACTTTCTAACACTCTGTGATAAATTTATCTAGACTTGACAAGTAAGAAAATGATGACACACATACCTTATTAGAATATTTTTTTTAATTTTCCCATGTTATATTTGGTTGAAGTATGATTTTTTTCCTATGAAAGCAATGCCCTACCTCTCAACTTTGGAACATGGTAGGACATGAGTAAATGGCCTAGATGAAACTGGGTCTATTTTGGATTATATGAAATTCTCATTTTACCTGTTACTGGCTTCAAAAAAGACTTTGGTCACTTGTTCCACAGATTACTAAAAGTTTCTTTGCTGAGTAACCCCTATGCATATATTTCAACTTATATCCTAAGATTTAATGGCTTGCATTGTATGTTCCAGTACCCATGGTTTATTATGGCTGTTCCACAATAATGAATATGTCTTCCTTGTCTTGCCTTTTTGTGTGTGATTATGTTTGGTTTTGCCTTTTAAGTCCTGCTCTCACATATCTTTAAAAGATCCTTGAACATTCTATATTGTCAAGGATGACTTCGAACTTCTGAGCATACAGATTGGACCTCTCAATTTTTAAGGTTACAGATGTGCACCTCCACATCCACATTAATACAGACGATTATTATGTCATCTTTATAGTCAATGTCTAAACAGTAGAACAGTATTGTGGCTTACTTATCCTTGAGAAGTCTTAGGAAAATGAATAGGTATAAATAATAAGTTCTTAGGTTTAAAGGACTATTCGACTACATGATGGGCAGGTTTTAGAGAAATGTAGGTCCAGGGTTGACAGTCAAATGGAGTTTGCTTCAATGAAGTTCAGTTAGTCTGATGAGTAAACCATTGTTATGTGACCTGTGTATACTGCTGGTGACACAGACATTTTTAGGATATGTCACTGTGAATGATCGGGCAAGTATTGGTTCCTAGGCTATCCAATGAGCCAATATTTTACATCTGTACCATTTATGAGATTTTATTTCCCAGGGATTAAAAAAATCATTTCCTGATACATGAATATTTAATACTCTTTAAATCCAAATCACTTCTCTATAGAAATTATTTTATAAGTTAAAAGTTTCTGAACTGCCCGTACAATTTAGCTTTAGGGGACATTTTTCTTCATGTATCTATGACACTTCTATCCCTAAAAGCTACTCTACCAGACATCATTTTATTAGTATATTTTCTTATTTGCTTTTCCTGATTCTCTGAGCGATGTGTGAGTCAACTAAGTCAAGACCTAGTCACTTATAGATGCTCCGTGCCAAATATCATCCCAGGATTCAGAAAATCTCAGGCAAAAGGTCACAAAGAGCTATGAAAGAGGAACAAAGGAAAGAGAGAGGTGGTCAGACAGCGACTGACCCGCTCAAAGTCCACACTACTGCAGCACCACACATCTTTCAACATAGACATTCCTGAGGTTGTTTTAATTAAATTTGAGTCTAAAAATCTGTTGATAAATAGTACCTGGGAATCAATATTTCTCCCTAGACTTGAAGTGTAGCGGATGAGGTGAGGATCTTGCAAATCTTGATGTGAATATGGCTTATTTTTCATTTGAGATGAATGTGGATGATGTATAAGTGGACTAAACACTGTGGTCATTTTAAATAATGCTGTCTAAAATATTTGAGCATCCCCTCTAATCAGATAGCTTACAATTATCTTTCCCTTGAATCAGAGTTCTGTAATTGATTGATCAATATAACATCGTATAAATCATGCTCTTCTGTTCATCACCTGAAATACTCCAGAAAAGCTTACCCAATGAAAATGGCCCCAGTGCTTCAGAAAGATCAAAATTGTTCTTGAAGAAAGATCACCCGGAGAGACTAGAACAAGGAGACCCATATAACAGACCCAGGTGACAATGAAGCTTGAACCAGAATCAAGCACCTAGTACATGAGTAAGGATATTGTCTAATCATTTAAATCTGTAGTATTTCATTTCTCCCATATTAAATCTGGGCATTGTCAGTGCATATAGAAGCCATGCTTGCTGTTCCTTGTCTCAATTCATAGAGCAGAGGAAGTATTTTGCTATCTGTAAGTTTTAAAGTTGTTCATTATACAAATTAAGCAAAATAATTTATGAAGTTAACTTATTCAAAATGTCACTTACATACCAAAAGAAGAAAATTCTGTTTTGCCTACTATTTAATTCTCCAATCTTCAAATGGTTTTTCTTCATTTTCCTGGTTCCAACTCCTTTCTCCACCAGAAATCTTTGTTCAAGGAGTCAAGTATAGGTATACAGATATAAATTGATATGTCCAACTCATTTTATATCTTGCTTAGGAACCTCATATCCACTGATCACATATAAAAAAATCAAGGCACTCATCATATGAATGAGGGAATAAATGTGTTATCTGAACAATGTACTGGTCAAATTTTACTGAAAAAATAAATGACATAGAGACTTTATACACACCCAATAATAGCTTCTAACATTATATCAATCCTGCATTTGTAGTCTTTAAAAAGCCATTACAATTTATGCGTGTTTTCTGACATCTTGTGTTATAAGATTGACAGCAGAAAAAATGCCACGACATATTAATGTACTTTAATCCTGAGACCATTCTGTTTAAGCTGCACCTAGGTATTTAGAGCAGTAGATACTCACTTCATTTTCAGACACGTGATAGAAGCCACCCTAATCAGAGTAGCTGGGCATAAACTTTTATGTAATGCATTTCTATGATTTAGTTTGATAAAATCTACCCTCTACTTTCACACCACTCAATGGCTCCTCTATATCTCTATCACCTTTCCTTTCCTACAACATGTGGTCATCATTTCAAAACCCACTGAGTCAATTTGGTGTTGCCATTTTGTAGATTGGAGAAGGACTGACAACTACTAAAGCATAGCTAAGATTTCAGAGGCTACACAACTGCATAAAACCTTTCTCTTACCTAGCAACTATTAATTGTCAATATTAATCACTCCTCTTTATATGTAAGGATTTTGGTTGGATTTTCTGCAGATTATGTGTGTACAGCCAAATTCTCTGTGAGTTTATATGAATAACAGCCACATCATATTGCTGCAAATAATATTTCTCTGAAGACATCTACTATCTGGCTCATACAATGTTTTTACTTTTCATCTATAGTAATCTCTGAGATTTAGTAGAAATTAACATAATATAAACATCTTATTTAGAGTTGAGAACTCTATAATCTTTTATTCTCTGTACATAGACAAGTTTTGTGTTCTAATAAAAATTACTAGGAACAAATGTTATTAAAAGTTTGACTCAGCTGTCGACCTGTGATCTATAATAACAATTAAATTGGCAATATATGGCCACTGCTGCAACAATGTGAAGACTATTATGAATAACTAATCACTTTCTGATTTTATTTAAGACCTCATTCACAAAACAAAACTCATACCTGTTGCTGTCACTGAGGAAATACTTTGTGTGTCATATAATTGGAAAAGGTAATACACAGATGTACCATTGACTCTGACCTAAACTTTTTTTTTCTCTTACATGTGATGTCATCAAGAAAAGGTCCAAGCAAATGTATCTGCCTCAAGGGACAGGTCTTGCTCTAGCCACTATAGAGTGTGGGGATTTGTAGTGGATAGCCCCCATCCATTTAAAAAACATATTGGTGGTACTAGACAATGAATTCAATAATAAGTAGCAATAGGCAAAAGCATATCACAAAGAGAGGGGGCTTATGGACCCTTTTCTTTGAAACATGTTTTGCATTGGTAGAATTTTTATGAGTCATTTATGGTTTCTCTTTAGTTTTATTTTTTTCATTTAGACCACCCTTTAGATACCTGGATTTCCCAGTAGATTTCTAGGATGTGTCTCCTTCCCTCTCTTTTTATAATTTTTGAAGCATGATAGTCCAGGGCTTTTCAGCCAGGAATATGTGTTATTCACGAGTGTGTAGTTAGGTAACATCCTTATACTTTGTATGCTATAAAGGAGGAAAAGTTCTTTGCTCTCTCTTCTCTCCTGAAGAGCTATTGGATACCGATTCATCTCATCACTTGTGAAAATTATAGTGGCTTCTCTGTCTTTGAACAATTCGAAGTAAGGACAAGCAAATGAAAACCATCATAGTTCCTCAGTTACTATTTCTGTGAAGCTGTAAGAATACCTTAGGTAGACAGTAGATAGTCCATGAGCTATGTTTTGAGATCAGCTTATATACCAGGACATTTTAACTGATAATGTACAGCAGAAGTGCTTGAAAAACAAAAATGTCATTGGGGCTTGCTGGTGCTGTTGTTGTGGAGGACTTTTCTGCTTTACAGCCATGGAAGGCATCTTTCAAGCCAAGTGAGTAGAACATGCGAGCACGCCCGAGAGGTGCTACGCCAGAGCCCTCTCCCTTCCCCCTCATCTCAATCAGCCTCCAGCTGCCTCCAGGACCTGGGGTCCCCACTACAAAGCCCTGCGCCCCCTGTGAAATCAGGCTAAGTTTACTCCCTGCGGGGGTGCCCCTGCTGCCTCTCATGGCCCAGCACCCACCCAGTGTTTCGCAGAAGGAACTCAGTCAAAATCCCCCCGTGTGCTGTGTGCTGTGTAGTTCCTGTCACTCTGAGCCAGGACAGACACACAGACCCACAATGCAACAGAGAACTCACACCCACACTTACCTGCCTACAAGCCCTTCGGTTTTTCCCTACAGAATAAGACTTGGGGATGTTTGTAGTATCAGGTTGGTTCTTAACATCCTTTAGTCTGTCTGATCTATTCTAGGTAAAAGTTTCTAAGTAGTGTTAATAAGAACCCCTCAGTCCTATGAAATCAGAACAGTAAACCCATCTACATAGAAGAGAGTGACACAGATTAATGGAAGAGTCAGTGGCCTTTTTTTCCACAAGAGCCTCATTGCTATGGCATTGACAAAGTTACTGAAACACTATGACTTTTAATTCTTTCTCTATCAGTATAGATCCCTTTGCCTATTTCAGGTGGTATAAATATTAGTTGTGATTCTATGTCTGGAAGAAAGGTTTCATCTATAACATTCCTAACAAATACTTGTAAGAATACATTGGAGTGATGATTGATCATGGGTGGGAAGAATAGAGGTAGTATGGAATAATTTGTAGAATAAACACTTAAGTATCCAAGAAAATGACGGTAGGTTTGAGTTTAGATCAGTACCCACTTGGAGTTACATTCCAATTGTGGAATGTTCCAAGGAATTTAAAGAAAATTGACAGAGACACCAGCACTCAGACAAAGCTCTAGGGAGTATGGCTGGAGAGTCTCAGGTCAATACTATGATGGTAAAGCCAATAGTCCTTTCCCGAATTTCACCATGGTCTTGGCTTCTAACCAAGATCAATTGTCCTTATGATATCAGAAATAGATTACACCATGACTTGGTCATTTGGGTTCAGAGTTAATTTGACTTAAGATAAATATACTAAATAAGTTTCCATAAATGCTAGTATTATAAGCCCAATAATTATTCTCTTGTCAATCAAACTTAGACATTAATCAATGTCCTAAGTATTTCTAGATAATGAGTAAATAGAAAAGAAAATGTGAAGTCATTTACTGAGATCACCCTAAGAAAGTGATTTTTGCCAAGGAATATGTAGGTTGAGACACTTGGCTAAAGAATATATATGGCTAAG
>JANHMN010000012.1:31909009-31951115 GCA_030674055.1 Rhabdomys pumilio
CACACACACACACACACACACACACACACACACACACACACACACACACTGTTCTGGGATATTTGGCTTAAGCTCATTCAGCTCTTGTGCCTGCTATTATAATCACTGTGAAATTTTATGTACTATTGCCAGGCTTATGCTATTTGGAGACAGTCTCTCTGGTAACGCAGAACTCACTATGAATGTTAAGGAAGCCTTGAACTTTGATATTTTTGCTTCTGCCTCCTGAATGCTATTATAACATGAATGGGGTGCTATGTCAAGGCAAAGTTGTCACTATTTCTTAATTCTAATTCTAAGGTTTGCTTCAGCCTCAGCTGACATGACAACAGACCCAATATATAGACTGATCAAATGGTGGCACAGCACACAATTTCTGACGCTCTGTATTCTTTGGGAATTAAAAAAAGAGAGAGAGTAATTTCAGCATAGGACATCAGGAGCCATGATCTCTAGGAGACACTGGTGTTATGTCAAACATTCTGTTAGGGACTACTACTGTTACATATTCCCCTGACAGTCAAAAGTATACAACATGGGGCCATAGGGTCTGTCAGTGCAGCCTGGGTGTGACATTTGCTAGGTTTGTGATCTTATGTGAGGATTGTCTCTCCTCTGTCCCTGTTTTTCCTACCATCACCACACAGTAAACAGTGTGACAGAAATTAAATACCCTTTGCATGTTACACCCATCATAACCTACAAGAAACAAAATGTGCTTCCCTCACCAAGCTCAACCCCCTGTAAATTCTAATGATAGCACACCAATAATCTGACCATATGTGATCAGAGCAGAAACAACAGAGGTGCACAATGGCACATAGATCCAAAACTTGTCAGTTTCTATGACTGTAAGTCTCCATCTTAACTAAAGGGAAATGTGGCATTTGTACAGATCCAGTACTGGACTGAACCTGAAAATCATTGCTGCAGCCCAGTAATGATGAGGATTCGATACCTTGTTGTCCTCATAACTAAAACAATCTAAAAATCAGTTACTTGAAGTGACTTATACTCAAAGTTTAATGCATAGTTTAACTATAAAATTTTCATTAATGTAAGCCAAAAAAAATCAAATGTTGGCAGAATAAGATGACTTAAACTAATGCTATTGTTAAGTCCAAAATATATCACACACCCCCCATCATAGAAGACGAATCACAGTTGATTCCTCAGTACTTCTGTGTCAGGATAAAATACTGGAAAAAATAAAGGCACAGCTGGGACCTTGCACCAACAACAATCCTGAATTTAAGGCGACAAAACTATAGCAAACCCTCAAAGCCATGATGTCACTGCTATGCTATAGGGATCAGTTACTTTGTTTCCTGGTTGCCTGTGTGTGCCTGTGTGTGTCGTTGTGTGCGTGTATGCACACCGTGCTAGTTCCTTTTGGAAGGGTAATTAAATCTTGTCTCTCATAATTTAATAGGGGAACAATATGACCACTAGTATAAAAGACAACTGCAAGGTGCAAAATGTCTTCCCTTTCTAACGTGTGTTGCCATAGGATCCAGATGCAACCAGAGGATCCAGATGTGACTACTACATGCTCCATGATAAAGGCCCATTACCTAGCAGTGGCCACCATGATGGTAGAGTAGGTTGGATTTTCCCATAACAGAGAAAGAGAGAGAGAGAGGGCAGGGGAGAATGAAGATATTTTGTTCATTAGTATATATTTGTTAAAGAAACAGTAATAGTAGGGTTCACATGAACCTAATAAATAAGTTTCATTGTTTTCCTCAGATAATCCCAGGACAACCAACTTCTTCTAGGACTCACTTCCTTGAGTGGCAGGGTAGTAAATTACATTGTAGGTTTTTTTTTCAGTTAAGAGAAAATGTTTTACAAAGATCCTTTTCTACTTCAGTGAAATGAAGTTGCTTTCTGTCCCTTGCAACCAAAACATGCTATGGTACAGACCATCACTTAAAGGTAATCACAATTTAACAAGCCATGAGCTAGAACCTTCACAGCAGACATGACAATGAATCACATCAGCACTCTTCTAAGTGATGCTGATTCCTTCTGCCCATGAGAACATTGAAGCTGACTAGGTGTTGTTGAAGCTTGGGTTAAGCCCAGTCTCTGGAACTGAGCTACTTTGGATCACAGTGAGCAGCCATAATTTTTCTTGTTTTGCTTTCATGATTTTGAAGTGGAAATGCCAATCACAATGGGTTGAAAGGAATTTCATGAAGAACAACTGTTCGTATATAACTTAGATCATCATTCAATAATAATAACTTCTTACTACCAGTACTAATCCCATTGAAGTTTCTGTGCTGAGAGACATCAGAACTGGGGTCAAACCTGAGTCTTCAAACCTGGTAAACTTTGGTCCCCTTTAATTGTAGTGTTCTAAAAATACATCCCTATCCAAATGGACATTTTCTTCAGGGGTCCCATTTTCTTCCTGGCATGTTGTGTGCTGAGTTCTAATATAGGCAGATAGAGATTCATTATCTCAGAACACAGACTTGTAGGCAGAGAGAACAACTCAGAAACACATTACCTAATTTCCAGTACATAATATGTTTCTCTACATGGTTGTCCACTGAATGTTCTGTTTCACTTGTGGTTGGTCACCAAGGAGTCTCATTGTGATTTGACTGTGAGAAATCCCTCACAGGATCATGTGATTGCATGGTTAATCCCCTGATAGCAGTACCATTTTGGAAGGTTGCAGCAACTATGTGACATAGGCGACTATGGTTGGGCCTTAAGTTTTATAACCTAGCTCTGCCTCAAGATCATGCTCCACAAAGTCTGATCAGCAAAGATACCAGCAATCCCCACCAAATACTTTGCTGTCACCACCGACTGATTTATGTCAACTGTCATGCTTTTTCTCCCAAAATGGAATCTATCATTCTGGTGCAGAATGGCCCTTCAATTCCTTAAAGTGCTTCTGTTAAGTATTTTGACACAATAATAAGAAAATTACCCAGCAAAATCCCATAGAATGAACTCGTTTCTGCTCCCTTGGTCATTTTCCTGTAGGTGAGTTTTTTCCCCCTTTTGCCTATTCCAATTATGCTTTAAATGGGGATATTCCTATGCCTTCTTTAAATGAATGAATGAGCGGGTGAATGAATGGATGGATAGATGCATGGATGGATGAATGAATGAATGAAAACCTAGCCACTGTGGTAAAGGTTAACGACTGAACTGGCATTTATACATGCTGGGATAGAAAAAAATCAGTTTTCTTCAGTGGAGCAATCTTATATATATGAACTGCTCCAATGTAGGCCTAATGTTCAGAAGTAATTGAACAACATGAAAAGGACTCCTCAGGTTTTTGTTGCTGTTGTTTGATGCTTTTATTTAGCTACTGTTTGATAGGGCTTCTGTCAATGGTGGGTTCTTTGTTTCTGTTTAGGTATTGTTTTGTTTCCTTGGTGTTGGGGGATTTGTTGCTATATTAGGTTTTTTTTTGTTTGTTTGTTTGTTTTTTGAGAAAGAACTTCAAGTTGGATATGTAGAAAGAGGTAAAGTATATGGAGAAGGGGAAGAATATAATCAATATATATTTAAATTTTAAAATATTTTAAATAATAAAAATACAATAAAATGATAATATCCTTTAATTTTATATTTAGTGCATACTTCAAGTACTAGCCCAGTTCCACGGGCTGCAGTTTTCAGGACTGGGACAAGCTTTGATGTATAGGATACACAGATGGTCTGGATTCCCTATGAGTTACTAAATGTATCACCATTACTCAAACTAGAACTGGTGTCCAATGAGAACTAATTCAGAAAATTTGTGACCTCAATTCAGGGACCAAAAACATTGGTGTTGCTGAGGAGAGGTCAGGTATTGTGATGTGCAGCACTCTGCATTGACTTCATTTGGTACAGTTTGCACTTAGCCTCACAAGGCAATGAGCAATGCTCTGTAGTCTTAGGAGAACAACACAAATCTTACTGCAGGCAGTTGTGTCAGCTTATGCTTTCATGCAGTTTTCATAGATGTGGGCTGTGGTCACGCTAAAAGCTGAATTGTTTTGGTCGCTATATAATTTGGTCATTTCTCCTTAAATGCAGGCCAAACCTACATCCTTTTACAAGCTGAGAACATAGAACAGTCCTATGAAAACCAGGGGCTAAGAGAAAAACACCAGCAAGAGAAACAATGAAGTCTTGCCATGTGGTCTGCATGAAAAACTGGAATGCACAAGGCAATACCAACATTGGGAGGTTTGGGCATTGCTAGTTGACAGTAATTATACTAATAAATCCTAACCCATTTAAAAATTAGGTACCATACAAAGTAAACGCCTGGTATTCTTCACTTGGTAAAACTGTGGGCAGATTAGTAAACTATAGTAGAGGTTTGGCTGCCTCTTAATCAGAACTCTATTGATAGTAGGATCTGGGTTTCTCTATTGTAGACTTAATATTATAAATACATATTTGTTTAGAAAGCGAATTTAAACCGAATTTACTAGGGAGTTTCAATCCTTTCTTGGGCAGCTTTTCTTTTAAAGTGTCTAATGAGTAGCATTATTGGATAAATGGAACAATATAATTTTTTTCAGCTGATACAGGTGGTAATTGGTAATAAAATAAAGGAAACCTCCAGTGAGCTTGGCTAGGATAAGAAGAGATCTGAATAATACATTAGCAGGATAATCAGAAACACCAGACGCAGATTGTAGTTCATCGTATAATGCTCAATGAAAACTTCATAAAGGAAAATTAAACCCCATTTGATTTGTTGGCAAGGGACCTAGAAACCATTAAAGGGAAATTAATGTCTTCAGAAATCTAAGTAGCTACTTCATTCATAGTGAGGATCCTTTTTCTGATCACTGTGTGAACTTCAACAGAAGACGAAGACTTTTTCCTAAGAAAAACCAGCCTAGTTAGTTAAGTGTACACAGGCTAAAAACATAGAGAATGGAAGTGGCTAGCATGCCAATAAAAGCAGCAATTTGAGAGAAATGATGGCAGTGGAATGGTAGAATATAGAAGAGCTTATCTAGACCTCACTAACAACCCATAAACTATATAACTGGCAGGAATTGCTTCAGAATGGAAATAAAATAATTTTTTTCTGTAATTGTTTAAAATTCATTTTGTTAAAACTTTGACCACATATGTTCTTACTCTAAAACATTTTTTCTTAAGATTTTTAATGTATGATAAGCACAAACCTTGCATTTTTTTCCTCAACAAAACTCTGGTAATTATACATGACAGGAAGTGAGTGTGGAGGGGGTTGTGCTAAATATATTCATATAGGATTTCTATTTTCTTCTTTGTAGATACAGCTAGAGATCAGGAGACAAACCTGCAGAGGGGAATTTGAAGCCACTACTGAGTGAAGAAGAGTAACTAGGAATTAGAAGACATGTGATAAATCCAAAGAAATTATTTTAAATAATGCTGTCAGGAGGATGTGTTCAGGAGGAGTTGGAGAGAGGAGAATGGGGAGAAGATACAATTATATTATAATCTCAAAAAATTATATTTCTTATAGTGATTGACCCAGATAAAATATAAATATTTTAGATCATTAATTCCAGAGGGTATTCAGTTCAGTTTTAAAAGGCATTTTACTTCTGATAATTTAAATTTAAGTTTAGTCTGTAAATCAGTGGGCATCATGGCATTTTCGACTTATATGTCATTAATCTTGTTCTTATTCATTGCTAACTTCCTCCTCCACAAGCTGTCTTGTCCCTCAATATCTATCGCTCTGTCTCTATCTCTCTGTCTCAATCTGTCTCTCAGTCTACACACACACATACACACTCACATACACACACACTTACACACACTTACACACACACACACACACACACACACAGTTTTAAGTGAAATAAGGGAAGGATAAAGAACAGATAGAACAGATGAAACATATAGAAAGGGAGACTACAATGAGAAAAGAACAGGGATCATTCCCATTTTAATTATTCCTTTGTTGTCCAAACCCCAGGCCAGTATGAATGTCTTGCCCCTCTACCATATTATTTTATTTTATTTTATTTTATTTTATTTTATTTTATTTTATTTTATTTTTGCAACTTCTCTTGTTTTGGAAAAATAGGAAACTGAGATAATATGGACTGCGGAACCAAGACAATAATATACTTGCTTTCACCACATTTATTCTTCCAATTATCCTGTAAAGAAATGAACTATGACTTAACGTCATGTCGGGGTTGTAGGAAGCTAGGATCTCGGGGAGGTCAGAGATAGTGGAAAGCCGAATCAGGAGTTAACACTAGGAATACCCATTTTCAAAGCCAGTGTGTTTTCCCAAGAACTTTTAGCACTAGACATTTTCCAGGGTAATTGCCTCCTCTAACACATGCAGAACTTTCTCTATGCCTTTCTGTTGCTTCCCCTGAGACAGTGAGGTTCATTAGGAGGCTGCACCCTTGCTGCAGGTGACTCCTTACGCGCTTCCAGAGGTGCGCATTTGTCAGCAATTCAGGTTAACATGCTTTTTCTAGGAAAACCTTCCTAGCAAAATTCTTTTCTCTTGCAAAAATTCAATAAAATCCGAAAGGCGGGGGAGCAAGATTAGAAAGGTTGAAAATGGAAACTAGATAAGCTAAAAAGAGCAGTCCCAATAAGCCCAGACTTCTCTCTCATCAGAGAGTTTGTGGCCAGATTGGCAGGAAGGAAAAGGAAAATCCTTTTTTATTACACTCACCTGTACAGTATTATCTCTTCAGAGATGTTTATGAAAACATCCACACACTAAAACGTGCCTCTATAGACCCACTTTTTATTGAATTTCTTCAGCTCTACATCAAATTTTAAAATCCTTGCCTATTACTCCATCTCTACATAAATCATACACCTTGTCCATCTGATGCAGCGTAGCCACAATTCTCCCTAGCTCCAGGTAATCTGATATAGTATCAGGTATGACAAGAAGGAGGTAGCTTCACACAGACATTCAAATTTCCCAGGGTTGCATGACAATTGTCACCAAGAATGGAGGGGCAGAGGGTATTTAAAGGCTACCAGAACGTTTATCACTGCAGTATTTGATGATTCAGAGCCAAAGGCTTCCACATACCTTGGTGCTGAGTGGCCAGTCCTCAGAGCCTCAAGCAACTAACTGTTGATCTTTCCTTACCTTATATAAGGAAGCCAGGTGATATGAAGGAGCATTGCCAAAACAAATAAGGCTGTCAGGTTTAACAGCTTAAAGGAGTCATCCCTCTGGAGTCCAGAAGATGACTGTTGAAGATAACCGCACATTTCACTCTCTAAGATGAAGTCATGGTTTGCTTTGAATATCTTTCTTTTATTTGTTCTTTCTTTTTCTTTTTTTTTGTTTTCTTTCCTTTCTTTTTCTTTTCTTTCATTCTTTTTTTGAAACATTGTGGCTTTTTTTTCAATGTTTACAAATTAAAATATGTAAGAGAGTTTCTCTTCTAGGCCAACATATCTTTCTATTCTCCCTCTGCTCATCCATTCATTTTAACAATTGCTCATTCAAAAAATAAAACATAACAAATCAAAGCTGAGCTCAACACATCAATGGAATACTATAACTCAGATGCTATAGTAAACAAATAGAGAACTTTTACCTGCAAACAGACTTGACTCGTGCTATCTAACCCATTATGTGAGAAAATCATAGATCAACCAGGTATGATGAAATCTTTCAAATGGAACTTCTCGGTTCAAAAACATTCCCTGTATTTCCTTTGCTTGGTTGTAGAATGGGAGCATGGATGAGTTGATATACTGTACCCAAAGTTGCTATTACAGAGATTAGAATGTTCCTGTATCTTTATAGTCACAACAGTACCAGAAAGAATGGATAGGGTCATACCACAGACCCATATATCTTGGAAAACAGGCACCTGTGTCTTCTTGCACCATCTATAGTCCTTGGGTGGTCTTCTTTTGTTCTTCTCCTAAATACTTTGTTCACCATATCCTCTCTGAGGATACCAGGAGCTTGTCTGTCAGTGGGGAATCTTTCAAGACAGCAGTCACTCTTACCTACAATCACTTAGTCTCAAGAGATTCTTTTCCATGGGAATGACTTTTCCCTCTGATCCCAGAACCTACTTCCACCTTTAACATTTATATCACGACAGTCCCCCATGCTACTTCAAGCCTCACTATCTTCCCTCTGTCTCAGCTCTGAGATGAACAACAGCTCGTGACTTCCTCTTTTTCTTTTGCCCAATTACCAGTTTCCCTGTTCTGCTCCAGTCTCCTACTCACCAGTGAATCCTTTCCACACACCTTCCAATCTGGTACTGAAAACCAAAGCAGCAGTACCATACCATGGCTTTCAGTGTTCCTCAGAGCAATGAAGAATTTAGGGGAATCCATTATGCAAGTTTCTGCCCAGACTTTTCATAGTGGACTGAGGTATGTTCAAACAGTGGGCAACCTCCAGGTTAGGTTTCATATATTTATTGGGCATAAGAAACTAGTTTTAGAAAAATACATTTTATAAAGTAGGATTAAGGTGTGCCCAAGCAAACAAGAAGTTGAACATAGGAACCATAGTAACTAGGTTGACCAAGGAGGAAGAGGGAATTCCTTGTCATATAGAAGTAATGTTAAAGACCTCCAGAAAATTTGGAAGAAGATTCTCTCAAAATTAATTTGTCTTAGCCTATTTTTGAGCTGAGATTTTTAGACTCTTAATCTATAAAGGATACATAGTTGTTGTACAGTTCTGGAGGCCGTGAAGGGAAAGGTGCTATCATCTGAGGGCATCTTCTGGTTATATAGTCAGAAAGTCAGAACAGAAGAGAAATAAGTGCTGTGGTTCCACATAACATAACAAACAGAAGACAGAACATAACTCTTCCCATGGGAATGGAGCCTTAATGATCTTGGCACCTCCCATCATGCTCCACCTTCCAATCCTGTTGCATTAAGGATTATGCTTCCAATGCATGAACTTTGTACACATATACACATTAACATTTCATAATTGTCACTAATAAAACTGAAGTTGATATATTTGACACTATCCTTCTAAAACAATGCATGGGTCACACAAAATCTTCTGTATTACCTGTCTTCCTTGAAGACTGAGCTCCCAACCTCATTTTACAACAGACTGATTGTCATCCTAATCGATTTGGTTTTCTTCATATGTCTAACTTCACTTTCTAAGTCCGTGGTTCTCTCTGCTACCTATAATTTCTCTGTAGCTAAACAATAAGGAATTGACTCTAATCTGCATCTTGCATCAAAGACTATTTCTCATACCATGTCTGCCCATCTTTACCTAGCACATAACATGTTCTGAGAACTGCATACCTCATATCCCATTTAATTTTTTCTTGAATTTATTTCAAAATAAAAGCATGTAGGGAATAAAAATATCTTCTCAGTATACATGTTGGAAAGCAAAATCCTTAAGAGTTCTTAAGGAAAATATTCAGATCATAACACTAGAAGATTAGAAACCTAAAACTTAAATTTATCTCTCAGAGATATATAGTGAATTATATGAAGTATTATACACCTTGAAGTTGTTGCTTTGAATACACAATCAATGTAAGATGCTAATCTTACAGGTATGCTCACCCAGGGTACTTTGGGTTAATCTATTTATATCTAAATGATTTTCTTGCTTAACTTGTCTGGTCATTCACACTGCATTTTCTCTGGTTGTAATCTCAAAGCCCCTCAAATTAAAACTGTGGTTTATAAAATTTATCAAAGCATCTGCCAGGTCATTACACAGCTCTGAGAGGTGAGAAAATACAGGCTTTGGGACATGACATTTCTGGGCAAGATTCCTGATTATACTCCTTAGCTATATTGACCTAATTAATACTCTGATAAGATATCTTAAAAAAGATTTATGGCATTTAGAGAAGAATGAATGTACAAAGTAATGAGGATATATGTGAGTAAAGTTAAATTTAAATGTAAAAAAGAGAAGGAACATGTAAGATATTCTGAAACAAAAATCCTAACTAAGATTATTTTTTAAAAAATAAGCAATGGTGTCAGTCTAAGATACGACTAATAGCTGTTGATCATATATCCCTGCAGTTGTGATGTATTTTATATCGTTATAATAAGCTTCAGGAAAGGTTGCATTACTCATTTTTTATACATATCTCTTGCTATCAGGAATAAAATCATTGGATGTGGTTTTTTTATTTTTTTGATTTGATTTGATTTTTTTTCTTTATTGATTATGCCTAGACACAAGTAATTTTGATCTTGACAACGTTTACAGGAATGTGATCTCAGAAAACGCTTTTGGCTTCTACGAGTCATTGCAAATATAAAATAAGAAATACAAATCGCACATCATTGATAACATTCATGTGTGTGTATCTGTCTCATTGTGTATCCTAGTGTGGCGTCAACCTGAACACTTTTTCTGCCTCCCAAGTGCTGGGGTTACAAGCGCATGCCACCATGCCAAGCTTAATCTGTTTATGCTTTTTTGTGATGCTGGTAATTGAACTCCTGCCTTTGCACATAGCAGATAAGAATTCTACAACTGAGCCAGATATCTGTTGAGGATTTTATTTTATCTGTGTATGTATAAGTTCATGCATGTCCAAGTCTGTGCAGGTATACCTATGTCTAGATTACTCAAATATATGTATCGTGTGAAGATCAGAAGTCAACCCAAGGTGTCATCCCTTAAATATTTTCTGCTGGGTTTTTTTTGTGTATTTTAGTTTGATTTTTATGAGTAAGGTTCTTCCACTGGTAGGAAACTCTCCAAGCAGTCTGGTCTGACTGCCCATTGTACTCCAGGGATTGCCTGTTTTCTCCTCTCAGGTGCCAGGATTGCAAGTATATACCACCATGACTCTTACACAGAATCTGAGGAATCAGAGTTCTTCATGTTTGAAGGACAAACACTTGATAGACTGAGCTATCTTCTCAATCCCACTAAATGTAGAGTTTTAAATCCTCATGGATGTAGTCACACTTGATGCCTCGTGGTCACTTAAAACCTATCACATTTGCCTTAATCTCCATTTTTAATGAGACATATAGGGAAAAAGAAGAAACCAGGGCAGTGAGTATTGAATCAATCAATGATCATATTTCCTCTGTGGTTTCTTGTTCTCCCCTTGGGGAAAAAAATGCAACATTGATCTGCCTTGTCTGTGAAAACTTGCTTCAGCATACTAGTAGTGGTCTGTAAATTATGAACAGAACTATACGTATGTCATACTCACTACATCTCCCTCCCTGCATGATAATGAGCTAAAAGTTTGTACCAAACTGGAGTCACTGACTTTTGTTGCTTAAATAACTGTAATGAGAAGGATCCTTTAAAGAGCTGAGCTGACAAGAAGTATGAACAAGAATAAGGCTTTTTGTTGTGATGAGCCACAGAACCTTTACTTAATTGCAGCAAAGCTTAAATATCCTGTCTTATACCAGCAACATCTACCCTGACTCCTCATTCCATTTAATATTTCACCAAGGAGACTGTTTCTAACTACGCCTTTCTGTTTTCTGAGAGGCCCAGAGGGGCTTAGAGCAATCTGATCATGTAAGTGAATGATTCATCATCCCCTTTTGGCCCTAAGCAAGGATTTGCCCTGTACTATTCATCTCTCAAGAAATAATTGGACTTAAAATTAAAACTGCATTACCTCTCAATTCATTGAGAGGAAAACGGGAGTTTTGACTTAAACAGCAATTTCAAGCAAGGTATCTATTAGGAGGCTGTGAAAAATTGTTGAGGCAGCTATGCAGAAAGCCAGCATGGGAAAAATGTTGTTGTTGTTGGTTTGTTTTTTCATTTTTTTTAAATGGTAGCCTACTAAGCTTTAGTTTTCCAGGAAAAGGTTGTGTTTTGGGCATGGCTCTGATATTCCTTCCCTTTTAGAATAAGATACTTTTGTGAAAGTGTCATGTGTTTTATGCATAGATGTTTTATGTAAAATATCTTTCACTTCTAGTACAAAAGGGAACAGAAAATAGAGAGGACTGGGAACAGATTAAATCATTTGCCTCTTTATCCCTGTTTCAATAACTTCTTGGTAAGTATCAAGTTCACAGATATTGCAAAAGTAGAATAAACTAGGGCAGAACAACCACTTTGTCTGCTTCTCATTTTTAGATACTTTGCTGCTCAAAGTGTGGACTGTAAATGCATCTTGTGTGATGTAGGAATCTACATGGTGTTCTGAATAAGAATGTCACACCTATGATAGGACATAGGATATTGAGGGTTATTGAAGCCTATATATGCCATACATATACGGGGAGTCTCTGTGTACTCAGTGAGAACCTAGGGGAAAGAAGATTATTTCCCAGGTGTCTCCTCATGGTTGGAAATGATATCCTTAGTTCATTTCCAGTTTCAGCTATTGACTGTATATACCATGACAACATTATTAAGTACAGTAATGCTGGAGCTCTCCAAATATCCACACTCTTCAAAGATGGTCACTATGGACTTGAAGACTTTCTGTGGAGTCCCAAAAGCTATAGTGTCTCTCAGAAACTAGGAGTATGTGTCTTCTGAATGCTTCCAAGTGCAGACTGTATTGAACAAGAACTTCACATGAATTGTTTCATTCTGAAGGCTTCAGAAGCATGAAATTAATCTGAGAATTTAAGAAAGGAGGAGAACTTTATTACTGATTTGGGGAGGCTGAATTCCTAAAAGTCATAAGACATAATCTTGTTTAAATAATTGTTTAATAGTACCTGTAAATAAATGGAGGTGGTAGATTCTACAATTCCCAGGTCTGAGGCATAAAAGAACTAGGTTGCACATTTGGAGTAGACCAAGCACTGTGTGTTTCAAAAATCTCGGTAAGTCTGAAGTAATTTATATAGGTTTACAGCTCCACAAGTTCTAATATTATAATTAGAAGTCTTTCATTTATTTTGCCGAGTACTAATAACTGTAAGGTTATAAAATTTTAGACATGCTAATTCTAATATATGTGTGTCTATAGGAGATGTATGTGTGCATATGGATATCTGCACTTACATATATGCACATGAATACAAATTGTGCATATTTATGTATACAGATATACATATACATATATACATATATATGTATACACATATACATATACATATATACATATATTGAATGCTTGAGTAATCTATCAATGAAAAAAATCTAACATTTGTTTCCATCAATTAGCGATAAAAGGAGCTAAAGGAGGGAGTTATCCTATTATCAGCCAACAGATTAATGGTGCCTCAAGAAATAAATTTTATCCATTCTCTGGAGTTAAATGAAGAGAACTAACTACAAAAGCAAGCAAACAAAAGTCTTCTATGTTGAGAAGAATTCCTGGGTATGATTTGCTTGGATAATGATAGAGAGTTAAAAAGTTTTCTTTCAGACTGTAACTCACAGAAGTCGGGATGTCTTTAGAGAGGAGGCAAAGAATCTTTGACCAGTCTTGTTGGGATGTGGAGGTTGGCTTAGTTATTTATGAATATATATACATATATAGATAGATTTATAAATATGTTTATAATACTATTTTTAATAATTTTATAACTAATTTTTATAAATACTATTTTATAAATAGTAAATTTTGTTAAAGTTTTTATGGCACATACATGAGTGTGTGTGTGTG
This sequence comes from Rhabdomys pumilio, assembly GCA_030674055.1. Classification (NCBI taxonomy): domain Eukaryota; kingdom Metazoa; phylum Chordata; class Mammalia; order Rodentia; family Muridae; genus Rhabdomys; species Rhabdomys pumilio. The sequence continues at coordinate 31,922,560 of JANHMN010000012.1, forward strand.
TGTGTGTGTGTGTGCGCGCACGTGCGCATGTCCAGCTATGTTCTGAGTATCAGGAGTACACAGTAATAACCAGATGCCTGTTATAAACAATTTGCCGTGTGACAAATGATATAGAAGTATATGCTGACTGCTCACTCTGGGAACCTGAATGTTGGTCATATAAACCATTGCTGAGAGTAGCACTAGACAGACTCCAAGCTGAACTCTTGACCCTGAAAGATGGCTCAGCTTCTAATGAATCTAAGTGATCATTGGCCACTGACTTTATTTCTATGTCAAGAATATCCCTATGTATGGAATTAGAATAATAGCAAGTCTATCTCATAGGTCACATTGTGAATACGAAAAGAGCAGTGTTACATGAATCACTCAGAAATGTCTGTGATAAATGTTAAGCATTTGATAAATACTTGTTACGTGGAAAAGTATTCAATTTTCCCATGAAATATGATTCAGCCACACAGTAATATTCTAGGTTAAAGGAACACATTATTGTGGTGGCAAATGAAGATTCCAAAAATTCTCAATACAAACATTTAAATGGTAAAGGCCTAAAAATATGTAGTTTAATCATTACTTTCATCAGAATAATAAAGCAATGTATGTCAAGTATGTAACAGGTATCCCGTAAGAGCCAGCTTCCCTTTCTTTCTTGGTTGATAGTACTGATATTTCAAAATGTCTACGTTTGGCATTTCTGGTTGTTCCAATATGCTTGGCCCAGGGAGTAGCACTTTTAGACGGTATTGCCTTGTTGGAGTAGGTATGGACTTGTTGGAAGAAGTGTGTCATTGTGGGCATGGGTTTTAATACCTTCCTCCTAGCTACCTGAAGGCCAGTCTTCTAGCAGCCTTCAGAGGAAGACATAGAACTCTCAGTTCCTCTTGGACTATGCCTGCCAGTACACTGCCATGTTCTTGCCTTAATGATACTGAACTGGAGCTATGAGCCTATAAGCCAGCCCCAATTAAATGTTGTCCTTCGTAAAAGTTGCCTTGTTCATGGTGTCTGTTCACAGCAGTAAAACCCTAGCTAAGATGGCACCAACAAGTCCAATGACACCAACAAGTCTGTTGTTCCCATCACACACTCATCACTGACTGCATCCTTCTTCCATGTTCAGCTCGTGGTTGCTGTGTTCATTGCAACTTCTGAAGCTCCCTCATTTTGAAGCCTAACTTCTCCTTGCCCTTAAAATATGGATTCCTTGTAGCTCTCTAGGTAGCCCTTCTTTGAGGCACTATTTTTTTTAACACTTGAGAAATTTACATTTATAATGTTCACTTCTATATGATTGCAGGATGTCCTGTGCCCACTCACTGTCTAAGAGTAGAAATCATAGTCTACCATCTTCACTGCAGATACTATACTGGAAACTGGTACTGATATGAAAACTTGCAATTTCTCAGTAAATATTTAAGAAGTGCACAGATGTTGCTCCAAAGAATTTTAAGGTTCATTCTTGCAAGCTTGTGTCAACATAATATTCTGGGTTGACATTGCCATTTTCTGTGCCCTTATGAAAAAAGTTTATTAGTTTTCTTCTGTTTCTGTTTTGTGGAATACAGGAGTATTAGTGTTAGTTCTCTTTTGAAAGTTTGGTAAAATTTTCCACAAATATCATCTGGCCTTGTTGCTATTGTTGTTTTGTTTTTGTATTTGTTTTTGTTTTTGTTTGTGTGAGAGAATTTTAATGATTGCTTCTATTTTCTTAGGGGTTTGGGGGCTATTTAAATTGTTTACCTGATATTTACTTAACTTTGGTAAATGGTATCTATCAAAAAAAAAAAAAACCTCTCCATTTTGTTTAGATTTTCTAATTTTGTAGAATACAGGTTTTTCAAGTAAGAGCTAATGATTTTTTTTTTATTTCCTTGTTGTCTGTTGCTATGATCCCCATTTTATTCCCAATTTTCTTAATTTGGATATTTCTTTTTACCTTTTAGTTAGTTTGGTCAAATGTTTGTCTATCTTCTCAGGAAACGAACTCTTGGTTTTGTTGATTTTTTGTATTGGTCTCTTTGTTTCTAATTTATCAATTTCTGGCTTGAGTTTTTTTTTCCTGTCTTCTATTTCTCTTGGGTGTGTTTGCTTCTTGTTCTTCTAGAGCGTTCAGGTGTGTGTAAGTTGATAATATAAGATTTCACCAACTTAAGGAAGACACACAGTGACAGGGACTTTCCTTTTAGAACTTCAATCATTGTATCACATAAGTTTGGGAATGTTGTATCTTGGAGAGAAGGCAGAGTTGGGGTGAGTGGGGGGAAATCCACCAAAGATATGGAATGCAGTTTGCTCCTGTTGGGTGTGGTTTTACGAAGTTGCCAGGCAGGGATTTGGGAGTAGGGAAAGGCTTACCTGAGGTCCCTGGTGTCTACAGAACTCTAGCAAAACAGGCAGAGTTGCATTGCTATGTTCTCTTCTATTTTCTTTATAACTTCAATGTATTCCTTAGAAATCCATTCTACAGGCTAGAGTTTACTTGATTCTGCTCAGCAGCCTTTAACAAGAATGCTTAACCTCTTTATGCATTCATCAGTTTTGGTAAATGACAACAACAAAAACTGGATATATCCATGTTATAAGGAATATGTATGTGTATTTAAACACAGCATGATGTAAATATTTAAAGGTATAAAAATAACAATGATACAATATCTAGCAGATAACTGACATAAAATTTATAATACTGATGAAAAGAGAGTTAACTCCTGAATTCTCCTAGCAACAGCACAGGGCTTTTTGATCTCCTATTCTTGACACACATATTTGTTACAATAATCTTGAATTTAATACCCAAGAACTCAATTAATCATTATTCAAAAGTAACTTCTCTCAAATATCAAATGTATAATCATTTCCCCTGGTGCTTGGATTGATAAACTTCCATGTTTGCAGTCAAGGTTCTTACCTCCAGATAAAAGATCTACTCTAACATTTTAATATAGACATGATTTATTTAGTGTAAGTGACATAACAAAGAAGAGAGAAGTCTGTATGGATGCTCTATCCAAGAGAGAATTACTTTACCAGAGATCATTCAAAATGGCTTACATGCTCTGAAAATATAAAGCAGACCAACTTTTTGTTATTAATTTCAGTTATCTGACAATGATATGCCCTTTTAATTCCTGAAACTAGAGTAAGAATTTATAGCAGTCTATCTATGATAGGAAGGGGTATTTGATACTTTATATAGTGCCTGTTTTGGTATATAGCTAACCTGATTTTCCAAAAAGAATCACGCCACCCCTCCCCACACACATTGGTTCTATAAAGATACTAATATATCCAAACTCTTGATATAGGTCCATTTTTATTATAATAGAAGTATTGCAAAGCCTCTGCCACCTCTACTGCCAAAGAATGTTACCTCATACTAGATATACTACTAGTATTAAGTAACTCAATACCTTATGACTTAACTGTGTGCTCTTGAACTACATTTAAATTAAGGACTTAATGAGAGAAAATCCAGAAGTAAAATATATTATATGTCTGGAGTTTAAAGTATGAGAAACTTACACAAGAAATATATACATGTGTGTACAGAGAAAGTTGTCCATAACAGAACTATGTCTTCTTATTGAATAATTCTTGGTCATTGTATATAATTGTGACAACCAAGAATGCAACCTCCTCTAGGTGCATGCCTATTTATGAATACACTAACTAATCAATAAAAGGATATGCTCTATAAGTGCATATACTAAAAGGACAATTTGCTCATAATGTGGTAGTATCAAATAAGTAAGTAAGTAAATAAATAATAAATACCAAAATAAATAAGACAAAAATCAAACCATCTTTTCCCATCCATGTTCTTTCAATTCCTTTTTCAATGTCTTCTTTATTCCTAGTTTCATTCTGTTGTAAGAAATTTTAGGAAATTCAATATATTACTGTGAACATTGGGTCTTATTCAAAAATGACTCAGAAAAAAAGTTCCAAGACAAATTTTAGAAGATACAAAGAAAACAACAGGGAAAACAAGCTAGTAGTTTTACCATGAGAAGGGAGATGAAGAAAAAAGCAAAAAAGCAAGCAAGCAAGAAGGAAAGAAATAGAAAGAAAGGAAGGAAGAAAGAAAGAAAGAAAGAAAGAAAGAAAGAGAGAGAGAGAGAGAAAGAGAGAAAGGACAAAGAAAAGAAAGAAAGATGGAAGAGAAGAACAAATGTGAAAGAGGAGAGGGTATAGGAGGGAGAAGAAGGAAGAGAAGGAGAACAACAAGAGAACAAGAATGAGAAGAGGAAGAGGGAGAACAACAGAAAACAACAATAACCACGACCTTAACAAGAACAAGGGACAAAAGGAAGGAAAAAAGAAAGACCATACTTTTCTGAGTAACCCAGGAAAGCAGGCAGATTTAGTGAAACTTGATGAATGAGGATGCATCTAACGATGGCACTAGAAGTTGCCTTTGTGGAAAAGAAAAGTACATCATCTCATTAAAGGTCTCTTATTAGCCTTGTTTAAGGTCATCTCCAAGGCAGTCATGTGGCTAGGTGATGGAGAAGCATAGGTGTACCAAAGTTTAAGAGAGCACTTGATGGTGTTCTTCTACCTACAAGGTTTCATTCATTAGGGTCCTTTCCTTTAGTATGTTATTGAGTCTATCAAAAATTGATAACCAAGAAACTGTTAAGCAAACCTGTTTGTTTAGAAACTAAATCAAGGAAGATTTGTCATTTTTAAGGTATTGCTCTTGATTGATTTATTTTCAGCCTTGGTTTTTAAATATAGAAACACCACCACATTTGTGTGTGTGTGTGTGTGTGTGTGTGTGTGCACGCACGCGCACGCATGTGCTCATGTGCAAATGCCTGCATTGCACATGTGAATGCCTTTGTATGTGAATATGGAATTGTCATGTCTCAAATCATACTACAGTAGAAGCACTGTGACATCTAACCATTATTAATAAAGCTTACTGCCCACTGAAAGCAGGTTCCACATTTTGTACTTTAAGACTCAGTCCTTGGCTCATTCTTTCTATTTTACCTTATGTAGATGACCAATCCCCTTTCTTTTCAAGTAAACTGTAACGTATTTTACTTTTCCACTTTAGTTTTCAGTGAATGAATGTACCCAACAATGAAGGAGCTGATAAGTGAACTTCTTGTTAACAATACAAAGTCCAGTGTGGCTATTGCTTTTTTTGGCATTTTATTTATTTATTTACTTATTTATTTATTTACTTAATAATGCTAAGATGCCACAAATGCATATTCTGTCACAAAGACTATAAATCAAAACACGAAGCTAACAAAATGTACTATAAAACTGCTTTGATCAAAAAAAATCATCAAAAGTTCATATAAATGCAAGCAAAAATTCAGGAATGAAATATTTCATACATCTACTGAAACAAAAGACATATGGTTGAAACAGCTTCCACCTTCTAATCAAAAAATTATTATTAATAGTCAAGATTTAAACCATTAAGATTAGAGGGATTCTATTTAAGAGATGTGAGTAGAAAACCAAGCACCACCCCTTCATCTTCATCTTGCCTATACTGGTGGGACATAGAATGGAGATAGTAAGAGGAGAAAATATATCTAATCATCTTAGACTCAGGTGAGTCGGGACTAATCTGTTCAAATAGCATAATAGAAAAATAACTACAATTGAGATATTAGAAGGTAGATTAAATCAATACCAGTTATTGTTTTTAGTTAGTAATTACAAAGCTACATAGCAGATATAAGCAGGGTATTTACTTAAAAAAAGGATGCCAATTACCTGTACATTTATAGATGTTTAGAGTTGCTTTGTCAGACTTACTGATTATCCACATGCTCTCAGAACCCAATCCTAGTCAGTTTTGTCTGTCTCTTGTTTGAGGACTGAAGCAGACATGTCCTGAATCCACATGTAATACCAAGAATCCACAGATCTGTTCTTTCTATTCTCAAAACTAGGCTTCATGGAGTTTGTTCTAGGTAAGTAAGCACAGAAGTATTGTAGACTATGACACGAATAACAGCATCTGACTCAAGAATGTGATTATCCATTCCTCTAGGAGGTAATAAAGACTTGGCTACTACTATTCTGGCCAGAATTATGGCACTCTTAGATGCTGATTCAGGAAATACTAGTGAGTATGCTTAATGAACTTCACAGTAGGAATCTTGAACTACAGAAATGGAGCTGAATTGTCGAGTTACCCACAAAGGGGAACCCAATCTACAATGGCCTTTGTGGGCTCAGTGATAAATGATGAATAGCAGTATTAATGGCTGGAAAGAATATGGATTGTTTGAGAATTCAGAAGAATAGTGTAAGAAGCTGATGTGTATACATAGCCAGGATAGAAAGGCCAGTTGCCTCCTCCATATATCTAGAAAAAAAATGTTTTTATTCTAGTAGATATCTAGAATTTACTAGAATTATCATCATATGGCAATCTAAAAAAGTCAAAGCTATTGGCAAAATATAGGCTGGGAAGAGACAGGAAATGAGCTTGGTTTCCATTGAGTTGGAACTGCCCCTGGTGTACTGTTGAGCTTTGGTCTGTTGATATGTATTGTAATGCTAATTCTGTACCTAAAGGTCTAGGCCTAGGAATGAATTCTCACATTTACAATCTTTTGTGTTGTTTATTAATATATTGGTTGTTTTGGTGTGTCAACTTGACACAAGCTGGAATTATCACAGACAAAGGAGCCTAACTTGAGAAAATGCTTCCATGAGATCCAGCTGTAAGGCATATTCTAAATTAGTGATCAAGGGGGAAAGGCCCAGCCCATTGTGGGTAGTGCCATCCCTGGGCTGGTAGTCCTGGGTTCTATAAGAAAGAAAGCTGAAAAAAGCCAGGGAAGCAATCTAATAAGCATCCTCTTCCATGGCTTCTGTACCAGCTCTTGCTTCAGGTGACTACTCTGAGTTCCAGTCCTGACTTCCTTTGGTGATGAACAGCAATGTGGAAGTGTAAGCTGAGTAAACCCTTTCCTCCCCAAATTGCTTCTTGGTCATGATGTTTTGTGCAGGAATAGAAACCCTGACTAAGACAAATTGGTATTCGGAATATTCCCATGACAGCCTGACAATAATTTTGTGAGGACTGTAGAACAACGTTGGAACTTTGGACTAGAAGAGCCATTGGATATTAAGAGTTCTGAGGGATATTCTGTAGAAGCTTGGAAAATAATGTTGAGAACAGTGCAGAAGATGGAGGTCTGGCTTGAGAAATTTCAGAGGAAAGATTAAAGACTTTTATCATCACTGTTGCTGTTTTGATTGTAAAGATTCTATGGTTTTGGTTAGCTGGGGCTGAAGGATCAGCTGTGATTAACAAGATACCAGAACTACTAAAGCGAAACCTTTGCATTAGTGGAACTATTGATGCTGGTTAACCGGAACTAAAAATATTGCCAGTGATTAAAAAAAGACCAGCATCACTAAGGTGAAATCTTCTGGGAAGTGTTTCCTGAGAGCACAGAAAAGTTGTGTTTCAGAGGCAGTCACAGTTGTACCTCCTGTTACAGCTGGACTTGGTAATGCATAAGAGTCACTCAGATGGTACTGATTTTGAAACATGAAGGGGTACCAGCTGATGCTTGGCACTCTGAAAGGGCAGGAGAGGCCATTGGTAAAGGTGCAGCCTCAGTGGCAGTTGAAAGCCCAGGACTGAAAGGGTCATGCGAAGAATTTGAGGCTTAGAACCATGAAAAGAGCCTATGAAATGCTGTTTGTGAAAGTGCAGTACAGTTGCAGAAGAGAAGACAGCAGTGCTTTGGACATGCCAGTGCCTTGAGATGACCACCAAGAACAGCAGCAGCAGTGGAATACAGACAGTTGCAACCTAGAAGACAAGCTATTGTTCTGCAAAGGCCAGAGCTGGAGAAGGGACTCAAGCCCTTGGAGGAGCCCAGAAGATCCCAGACACTGAAAGGTTAGAGTTTTATTTTTGCTTTTGATTGTGACTATGCCATGATATTTTGAGTATTTTAGTGGAGCCTATAGTTAAAAGACTTTTCATTGTAAAAAGACGTTCAATTTAAAAAATGATTGGATATTTTAAAGGGATTAAAATTTTAATATGTAATAATCTGTAAATGTTGTGGGACTTTTAAAGTTATTTAGATCTTGAGGATTGATAAGAAATCTAGGGTTGAGGCTTAATAGTGATGTGTTTTTGTGTCAAGATGACAAGGGGTCAGTTGTACTGGCTGGTTTTGTATGTCAGCTTGACACAAGCTGGAGTTATCACTGAGAGACTCCTTTGAGGAAATGCCACCATGAGATCCAGTTCTCAATTAATGATCAATGGTGGGAGGGCCTAGCCCATTATAGGTGGCACCATCCCTGGGCTGGTAGTCCTGGGTTCTATAAGAAAGCAAGCTGAGCAAGGCAGGGAAAGCAAGCCAGTAAGCAGCACCCCTCCATGGCTTCTGCATCAGTTCCTGCCTCCAGGTTTCTACCTTGTGTGAATTCTTGTTCTGGCTTCCTTTGGTAATGAACAGCAATGTGGAAGTATAAACTGAATAAACCCTTTCCTTCCCAACTTGCTTCTTGATCATGATGTTTTGTGCAGGAATGGAAACCCTGACTAATACAATTAATTTTATACTATTAGTTATACAAATGGGCTGCAGTCAATTACTGTAGAGATTAGAGGTGAGTTTTGAGTTACCTGGTGGAGGTAGGAGAGAGTTGGCAGTGGTGGGGAAGAGGGAGAACAAAGGGGAGAAGGAAGCCAGGAAACCTCTCTGAGGGGAGAGGAACCACAAGCACAAGGCCAGGAGAATCAGCAAGTACCTGAGGTATGCTACTGGGGAGATAGCCAGGCCAGCAGTTAGAAGAGTAGATTACAGGTTACCCCCAGTAATTGTCAAAGCCAAATAAAAGAAGCATAGTCTAAGATTCATTTTTTTGTAAACTTGTCAGGGATAGGATTAAATTGTTTCTACTACAGCACTCAGTTGGAAAGACCTTTCTAGTTAAAGATAAGTTATTTCTAATTATAGGTAGGAAAGTGAAGCTTAGAGACAGCTGAATTTAATGTGGCCATGGTAATAAAGATAGAAACCATATTTGAATAAACTTAAAGTTTCACTTTAAGTCTTGGCTTTCTCTAATTATTCATAGAATAGAGGGTTTTTAAAAGAACAACAACTTTTTTATCATTTGTTTTTGGTAATATAAATGACTACCTTTTGATCTCAGAAGAGGAGTGATAAAACTCTTAGTAATTGTAGAATCTCAACTCTTAGTTATAGTAAGAATCACAGAAAAATTCAAACTGAAATATAATTTTTGCTTTACCAGTGCTGAAAGATAGACTGAGACATTTCAGTGTTAAGTAGCTACTGAATTGAATACATCTGTCTGTTCTGATTATTCATTTAGGGTTAAGACATTAAGTGCTTGTCATCACAGTCCTGAAACTATATGCCTGGGACTTGAAGCATCTGTTATACTTGGGACCTTAGTTAAACGTTCTCTGACACAATGCATATCTAACTGAAACCAAATCTCTTGACTGGAAACTATGTAGCCAAACTTAAAAAACTTGGTGAGCATATAGATACAGATCAGATGATAGTTTAAAATGGTCATTTCTACACTGTGAGGAAAAATTAATAAGTTCAGTTCAGGTATAAAGCCCTCACAATGGTACAAAGTCCATTTTAGACTATTAGTCTACAAGAAATACGATCAATGCAAAATTCAAATGTTTTAATATTTTTACTGAATACAGGATAATCTCTGGGCTAGTGAGTTGGCTCTATACATAAAGATATTTTCTATCAAGTCTGATGCTTTAAATTCAATTGCAAACATATGTCCATCGGAATGAGAACTAGCTTCTGAAAGCTGTCTTCTGACCTTGGGTCATGCAACTTGGCAGACATTCCTGGGCATGTACACACACAAAAAAATAAAGAGGTATATTAAATATATAAACAAGTATAAAGTATAAGGACTAGACTTTTCATTCATATTTGTAATGAATTACTTCTAATTTTCCTCTGGTCTTTTTCTTTTTGTACCTATGGATCCATAAAAATATTGAACATAAATTGAGGATTAAAAAGACTTTTATGATTTGCTAATAACCAGAGAAGTAAGAAGAAAACCTCACAAACTGATTTTTTTCAATTCTCAGGGGTCAGAAGGTTATCGGTAACTGTTGAAGGAAATAAAAAAGAAGTATACATTAATAAAGGGAAATTAATCATATCTTTACTGGCTGAAGATTTTCTAAAAATTCAGGGATGGTTCATAATCATAGAGAGTTCAAAGCCAGTCTGGTACACACGAACCTGGCACAAAGAAAGTCCTGTTTCTCCAAGTACATCACAACAGTGCTATCAGTAAACAGGAAATCTTTAGGATAGCTAATCAATCAGGCCTTCATAATAATAGATTGAAGAAACCCACAAATGGGAGGGTAGACTCTGGGGCACCCTTATTCATTTATTCCTGTTTTTGTTAACCACTTCATATTACAACCTGGTAATGTCTCCTAATGATGAAAGTTTTACCTCAAAGGTCATATATTTCTAATCACTAAATACAAGACTTGATGGACTTCTTTATTTGTACTATAGATTTAACTAGAACCCTGAATAGTAAAAGGCACCAGATACTCTTGCATCACCTCCAACATCTGGACCTAGTTCTTAGTAAATAATATGGTACAAAGGAAGGCATATTCACAGAGTTTTGCTTCCTACACATCCTAAGCCTGGTTTTATTGCTATTCACCTTGAAAACTCTGGGGTTATAACTTGGTTTCTCTGTTCTCAGAATCTTGCTTTATGAAATTAAGAACTTAGATGGAAGCATGATAAAGATGCCTACCAGAGCAAGCATGACTCTAAAAAAGAAAGATTTACCAAATAATAAAGAAATATTGCATAAAGAAAGAGAAAATCCAATCACTGGCATGTTGTACTTTACAGAAGGGAATGAATTGTCCCCCTGCCGATGCAGATGTTATTCATTACACTGTAGATAAATTCAGAAATGTGGTTTGCTGTGATTTAGTATTATGCTTAATTGTTTTGAAGACTAATGCAATGCAATCAGCCCTGTGTTCTACTTTGTTGATATATTTAAAAGCCACTGCTGCACTGATTTGCCTGGTGAAGTTTCTCTGCAGGGAAAACATCCTGGTTTGTAGCCTCAGGACAAAGAGAGAGAAATGGCCCCACTCAGAGATCTAATTGAAAGAGATCCTATGCTTTTATTTTTCCCCCCAGCACATACTTTATGAAAGGCAACTGCTCACATTCAATGCATACATGTGGCTTCTGATGTTCTTAACTGTGGATAATGCTCAAACTCATCTCACAAAGAGTCACGCTGTGTTAAAGCTGAGTATGCCTTCAGAAGTAAGAAGAAATGTTTAAACCAAAACTCACTTGACTCTTCTTCTGTGGTGCAGACTGTTATCATCTGATTACAGCACAGCTAGCATACTGGAATCAGAGCAGATGTGATATCTACCAGACCTCGATAAGGTTGGGCCTACTAGTAGCATGTTACAAAAAGGTTGAAGGGGTTATGAAGAACATGCAGCAACACAAGAGATGCTCAAACATACTTTACAAGATAGTGCAGCAGGGATTCAGGAAGGAGAATACAAGAAGCACAGAACTTGTTCCCTCCCAATAGTTATATAAGTACCTAACAATTACTAAAAGACAGATGCTTTCTTATGTGATGTAGCAATTTAAAATTGCCCATCTGCCTGTAGGTAACCTGTTATCAATGCTCTCTGAATAATACCAATTAAACTTATTGGTCTACCAGACTACAGTTATTTAGACTCTTTCTTTTGGTCCATTGATGCCTTTTCTGAAATGAACAGGCATTTATACTAATCTACCAAAAAGTTTGGTTCAATATTCTATACTTCAAAATCAAATGAACACAGAGGTACAATGGTCTCTGCCTATAATCCCAGCATTAGGAAGGCTAAAGAGGACTCCCATGGGTTTACATTTAGCTTTTGGTACATAATATCAGGAAAGCTTTAGATACACAGCAATGTGCTCTCTCTCCTTAAACTGAGTAACCAAATAAGCCACAATGTTATAAAATAATGAAGCACTGGAAAATATCTCAGTGCACCAGGCAAAAGTTTCTGAAAAGTATCAATAAGCTCAACCACTCTGGCTGTGCATCCAGGAGCATAGCTTACTCCAGATAGCAAATGGCTCTAGAGAGAGGTATGTTGTCCTACATGGCCATTTAACATGGTTATCAGTTACATAGTTTAGGGAACTTCTGAGCAACTGTATAGTTTACTTCAAAATGTGATAGTTATATACAATAAGGGAAAAAAGATTAATTGTGTATTTCTGTAGTGAGGATGGAAAAAAGTTTGAATTTCATAATAATTTTCAAAATATCCTATTTACAGATATATAGTATTAGATAATACACTTTGAACCTGAAAATAAACTGAGTATGCTTTCTTTGTTTGCTTATCATATGATTTGAGAAAAATGACTATATATTGACCTGCTCTAAGATGATATAACTAGAAAGAATTTGGTCTGTGAATCAAATATACTTCTTTTTGGGGGGATATTTTATTTACATTTCAGATGCCATCCCCTTTCCCCATTCCCCCTCCCTAGAAAACCCCTATCCCATGCCCCCTTTTTCTTTTTGTTTTTATACAATTTTTTTTTAAATCTTAATCAAAGGCTTTATAAGTATGGTAATGCTCAATCAGAAGTGTAACAAAATACCCTACCTAGATATATAAACTATCTTTGACTGGTGGAAACATGTGAATATCTGCCTCCATGTACCACCCTCTTTCTCTCTCTTTCTCTCTCTCTTCACCTAGCTTCTCCTCTACTTCATCTTCTCCTCTCCTTACTCCATCTCTTCCTCTCCGTACTCCTTCCCCCTTAGCTCCTCCTACCTATCACCCTTCCTGTTAAAGTAAAACTTTTCTCTCAAAATACAATTAGAGCATAATTATTCCTATTTGTACCAGTGAGATACAAGATAGTCCTAATACCCAGTCCATTATTTTGTCGACTAACCAGAACCTCTGTCGTCTCTCCTAACTAAAACACTTAGTTCTGAACCTGGATTTTTTCTTGGATTTAGAATGAATGTCAGCTGAAAACCATCCACTCAGATCTTTTCTCTCAAAGTAAATAGCCAGGATTGGCTATGAGACTATAGGTCTTCAACCCCATCAGAAATCCAGAATGACTGAGTTAGCTGAAATTATGGGAAGCACAAACCATAGCTTCTAAAACTTAGCCAATTTATAGAGACCACTGAACACCTGGACAGCCCCTATACTTCCGAACATTGGAGCATCAAATCTTCAGCCTTCTGGCCCAAACTCATCTGACAGACCTTAGTGATGCAGAATTATTAAGGGCTGATTACTCTGTCTAGGCAGATATAATCAGTCGACTATTTTGCAAGTGTGTCCTTTTCTGGACAGTAATTTGCCTGTAGATGGAAAGAGGCAATTCTTGCCTAGTGGCTGTCTCCACACAACTGGAATAACTCCAAGGATGCTCAATTTCTTCTTAGAATCCAAGACAGGAAGCTGTCAGGAGCAGACAGGTCTCTAATCAAAATAAACATTAATATAGAAATATTTGTGATGTCAATTCTATGGACTTCTGATGTTTTGAAATCCAACTATTCAAGTAAGGTATCCTGGACTGTTGTCTGTTAACTCCCCTCAGCTATTTCTAAATAAAATATAGAAAACACCCTAACAATAACCTCAAAGCCATGAATTTGCTATAGTCCCTTAGCTCACAGGCTAACCGTCCCAAATCAGTTAAAAAAGTTAAAAAAGGACTGGGTCTAAGCCTTGTATTCTTAAATGTGTTATACAGGCACAATGCCAATGAGAATACCAATATTCATCTCACTTTTATATCAATAAGAAGCTCATACCTATGAAAACCTTAAATTTGAAATCAAAGTAAATTTTGTACCATTTAAGAAATTATAACTTCATCTTGATACTAATTATACAGATTTCTACCAATAGGTTATGGCTCTGCAATAAATCCTAGCTAATCCTCCCTGTTCCAACAAAACCACTACTTTTTCCTAGAAAGACAGTCCAATATTAACCACCTTAGTCCCCAAACCCAGGGAATGGGGGCACTGACTCTTCTTTAACTTCTTCAAGCTTATTACAGGCGTTGAGATATTAGAAGAGGGGTGGGGGGAAGAGTAAATTGATAAACCTCTGATGCTGTGTCTTCACTGCATCCAGATGGAATTCCAGGACATCGGATACTTGAGCAGGTCTGCTCAGTTTGCTTGATGAATAGATACACCAAGGCTGTGTATTCTGCAATATACAATTCTCAGAACAAGTTTTAGTATCAAGAAAAAAATTTTTTTTCCTAGAGGGCTGACTTTTTTTAAAGATGTTGGTTCTAACAATTTTTATTTTTTTCCCTTTTTTAATTGATTATAGTATTTACATTTCAAATTTTATCCTCTTATCCCATTTCCCCCACCACCCAGGAACCCCTTATCCCATCCCCACTCCTTGTACTTCTATGAGGGTGTGATTTTCCAGTTTCTATGATGCTGTTTCCATTAACATAAACTGCCTCCTAGATTTCTAAATCCTTCCATTTGTGTTATTAAATCTATTTTCCTTTTGTTTCTTTCTTTTTCTCTTTTTTTCTTTTTTGCATCTCTCCTTTTTTTAAATTGGGTATTATATTTACCTTTCAGATTTTATCCCCTTACCCCACTTTCTCTCACCACCCAGAAACCTCCTATCCCATCCCCCCTCCTCACGCTTCTATGAGGCTGTGCCTACACCTACCCCCCCACGCCCCCACTACTCCCTCCCCACCCTCACATCCCCTCCCCCGCACTCTGTGTTCATTTTTCATGGGACCAAGAATCTCCTCTCCCACCTATGCCCAACAAGGCCGTCCTCCCCTACATATACCTCTGGAGTCATAGGTCCCTCCCTATGTGCTCCCAGGCTGGTGGTTTAGACCCTGGAGGGCTCTCGTTATTTGGTATTGTTGCTTTCCTCCTGGGGTCACAAACCATTTCCTAACTTCTCCACTGGGAAACACTTGATCTTATCAGTGGTTAACTGTGAGCATCATCCTCTGAATGTGTTAGTCTTGGGCAGACCTCTAAGAAGACAGCTATATCATGTTCTTCACAGCATGTACTTCCAGCCATCCACATCAGTATCTAGCTTAGGTGACTGTACATGGGATGGATACCCAGATAGAATGGTCTCCCGATGGCCCCTCCTTCAGTTTCTGTCCCATATTTTGTTTCCATATTTGCTCCCTTGAGTATTTTTGTTACTCGTTCTAAGTAGAACTGAGGTGTCCCCGCTTGGTTTTCCTTCTTCATGAGCTTCATGTGGTCGTGGGTTGAGTCTTCGCTATGCTATTCCTAGCGTTTGGACTAACATCCACTTAACAGTGAGTAAATACCATGTGTGTTCTTTTGTGATTGGGTTAACTCACTCAGGATGATAATTTCTAGATCCATCCATTTACCTAAAAATTGATCGAATTCATTATTTTTAATAGCTGAGTAATACTCAATTGTGTAGATGTACCACAGTTTTTGTATCCATTCCTCTGCTGAGGAACATCTTGGTTCTTTCCAGCTTCTGACTATTATAAATAAGGCTGCTATGAACATAGTGGAGCATATTTCCTTATTATATGTTGGAGCATCATCTGGGTATATGACCAGGAGTGGTATAGCTGGATCCTCAGGTAATGCTATGTCCAGTTTTCTGAGGAACTGCCAAACTGATTTCCAGAGTGGTTGTACCAGCTTGCAATCCCACCAACAATGGATGAGTGTTCCTCTTTCTCCGCATCCACACCAGCATCTACTATCACCTGAGTTTTTGATCTTAGCCATTCTGACTGGTGTGAGGTGGTATCTCAGGGTTGTTTTTATTTGCATTTCCCTGGTGACTAAAAAGGTTGAGCATTTCTTAAGGTGCTTCTCAGCCATTCGTGATTCCTCTGTTGAGAATTCTTAGTTTAGCTCTGTACCCCATTTTAAATGGAGTTATGTGCTTGTCTGGAGTGTAATTTCTTGAGTTCTTTGTATATCTTAGATATTAGCCCTCTATTGGATGTAGGATTGGTTAAGATCTTTTCCCAATCTGTTGGTTGCCATTTTGTCTTATTGACAATGTCCATTGCCTTACAGAAGCATTGCAATTTTATGAGTTCCCATTTGTCAATTCTTGATCTTAGAGCATAAGCCATTGGTGTTCTGTTCAGGAACTTTTCCCCTGTATCTAGGTATTCGAGGATCTTCCCCACCTTCTCTTCTATTAGTTTCAATTTATCTGGTTTTCAGTGAAGGTCTTTTATCCACTTGGATTTGAGCTTTGTACAAGGAGGTATGAATGGATCGATTTGCATCCTTCTACATGTTGACTTCCAGTTGAACCAGCACCATTTGCTGAAAATGCTGTCTTTTTTCCACTGGATGGTTTTAGCTCCTTTGTCAAAGATCAAGTGGCCATAGGTATGTGGGCTCATTTCTGGATCTTCAATTCTATTCCATTGATCTTCCTGCCTGTCTCTGTACCAATACCATGCAGTTTTTATTACTATTGCCCTGTCTTACAGTTTGAGGTTAGGGATGGTGATTCCCCCTGAAGTTCTTTTGTTGTTGAGAATAGTTCTCTCTATCCTGGGTTTTTTGTTGTTCCAAATAAATTTACAAATTGCTTTTTCTATCTCTATGAAGAGTTGATTTGGAATTTTGATGGGGATTGAATTGAATCTATAGATTGCTTATGGCAAGATGGCCATTTTTACTAAATTAATCCTGCCAATCCAGGAGCATGAGAGATCGTTCCATCTTCTGAAGTCTTATTTTAATTCTTTCTTCTGAGACTTGAAGTTCTTGTCATAGAGATCTTTCACTTGATTGGTTAGATTCACTCCAAGATATTTTATATTGTTTGTAACTATTGTGAAGGGTGTCATTTCCCTAATTTCTTTCTCAGCCTGTTTATCTTTTGAGTATAGGAAGGCTACTGATTTGTTTGAGTTGATTTTATATCCAGCCACTTTACTGAAGTTGTTTATCAGGTTTAGAAGTTCTCTGGTGGAAATTTTAGAGTCACTTAAGTATACAATCATATCATCTGCAAATAGTAAAATTTTGACTTCTTCCTTTCCTATTTGTATCTCTTTGACTTCCTTTTCTTGTCTACTCATTCTAGCTAGGACTTAGAGTACTATATTGAACAGGTAGGGTGAGAGTAGGCAGCCTTGTCTAGTCCCTGATCTTAGTGGGATTGCTTCAAGTTTCTCTCCATTTAGTTTGATGTTGGCTACTGGTTTGATGTATGTTGCTTTTACTATGTCTAAGTATGGACCTTGAATTCCTGCTCTTTCCAAGACTTTTAACAAGAAGGGATGTTGAATTTTGTCAAATGCTTTCTCAGCATCTAGTGAGATGATCATGTGGTTTTTTTCTTTGAGTTTATTTATGTAGTGGATTACATTGATGGATTTCTGAATACTGAACCATCCCTGCATTCCTGGGATAAAGCCTACTTGATCATGATGGATGATTGCTTTGATGTGTTCTTGGATTCGGTTTGCGAGAATTTTATTGAATATTTTGGATCAATATTCATAAGAGAGATTGGTCTGTAGTTCTCTTTCTTTGTTGTGTCTTTGTGAGGCTTAGGTATGAGCGTAATTGTAGCTTCATAGAATGAATTGGGTATTGTTCCTTCTGTTTCTATTCTGTGGAATACTTTGAAGAGGATTGGTATTAGGTCTTCCTGGAAGGTCTGATAGAATTCTGCACTAAAACCATCTGGCCCCGGACTTCTTTTGGTGGGGAGATTTTTAATGACTGCTTCTATTTCTTTAGGGGTTATGCAACTGTTTAGATGGTTTGTCTGCTCCTCGTTTAACTTTGGTACTTGTCATTGATCTAGAAAATTGTCCATTTCATCCAGATTTTCCAATTTTGTTGAGTATAGGCCTTTGTAGTAGGATCTGATGATTTTTTTTAACTTCCTCTGTTTCTGTTGTTATGTCTCCCTGTATAGGTCTTTCTGTTTCAACTTGGTTGATTTCAGCCCTGAGTTTGAATATTTCCTGCTGTCTATTCCTCTTGGGTATATTAGCTTCTTTTTGTTCTAATGCTTTCAGGTGTGCTGTCAAGTTGTTAATATATATTCTTTCCATTTTCTTTTTGTGGGCACTTAGAGCTATGATTTTTTTTCCTCTTAGTACTGCTTTCATGGAGTCCCACAAATTTTGATATGATGTGTCCTCATTTTCATTTAAATCTAAAAAGTCTTTAATTTATTTCTTTATTTCTTCCTTGACCAAGTTATCATTGAGTAGAACATTGTTCAGTTTCCACGTGTATGTGGGCTTTCCATTATTTTTGTCCATGTCAAAGACGAGTCTTAGTCCATGGTGGTCTCATAGGGTACAAGGGATTATTTCCATCTTTTTGTATCTGTTGAGGCCTGTTTTGTGACCAGTTATATGGTCTATTTTGTAGAAGGTACCATGAAGTATTGAGAAAAAAGGTATATTCTTTTGTTTTAAGATGAAATGTTCTATAGATGTCAGTTAAGACCAGTTGGCTCATAACTTCTGTTAGTTTCATTGTGTCTCAGTTTAGTTTCTGTTTCTACAATCTGTCCATAGCTGAGAGTGGGGTGTTGAAATCTCCCACTATTATTGTGTGAGGTGCAATGTATGCTTTAAGCTTTAGTAAAGTTTCTTTTATGTATGTGGGTGCCCTTGCATTTGGGGCATAGATATTCAGAATTGCTAGTTCCTCTTGGTACATTTTTCCTTTGATGAATATGAAGTGTCCTTACTTATCTTTTTTGATTACTTTTGGTTGAAAAATGATTTTATTTGATATTAGAATCACTACTCTAGCTTGTTTCTTGGCACCATTTGCTTGGAAGCTTGTTTTCCAACCTTTTATTCTGAGGTAGTGTCTGTCCTTTTCACAGAGGTGCATTTCCTGTATGCAGCAAAATGTTGGGTCCTGTTTATGTATCCAGTCTGATAGTCTATGTCTTTTTATTGGAGAATTGAGTCCATTGATAGTAAGAGATATTAAGGAAAAATAAATGTTGTTTCCTGTTGTTTTTGTTATTGGCAGTAGAGTTATGTTTGTATAGCTACCTTCTTTTAGGGTTGTTGGAGGATTACTTTCTTGCTTTTTCTAGGTTGTAGTTTCCCTCCTTGTGTTGGAGTTTTCCACCAATTATCCTTTGTAGTGCTGGATTTGTGGTAAGATATTGTGTAAATTTGGATTTATCATGGTATATTTTGGTTTCTCCATCAATATCGATTGAGAGTTTTGTTGGGTATAGTATTCTGGGCTGGCATTTGTGTTCTCTTAGAGCCTGTATGATATCAGTCCAGGATCTTCTGGATTTTATAGTCTCTGGTGAGAAGTCTGGTGTAATTCTTATAGGTCTGCCTGTACATGTTACTTTGCCTTTTTCCCTTACTGCTTTTAGTATCTTCTCTTTGTTTTGTATATTTGATGTTTTGATTATTATGTGACGGGAGGTATATCTTTTTTGGTCTAGTCTATTTGGGGTTCTGTAGGCTTCTTGTATATTTAAGGACATCTTTTTTTTTTTTTTTTTTTTTTTTTTTTAGGTTAGGGAAGTTTTCCTCTATAATTTTGTTGAAGATATTTACTGGCCCTTTAAGTTGGGAGTCTTCACCCTCATCTATACCTATTATCCTTAGGTTTGGTCTTCTCATTTTGTCCTGGATTTCCTGGATGTTTTGTGTTAGGAGTTTTTTGCATTTCACGTTTTCTTTGACCATTGTGTCTATGTTTTCCATGGTATCTTCTGGGCATGAGATTCTCTCTTCTATCTCCTGTATTCTGTTGGTGATGCTTGTGTCTATGACTCCTGATCTTTTTCCTAGCTTTTCTATTTCTAGGGTAGTCTCCCTTTGAGATTTCTTTATTGTTTCTACTTCCATTTTTAGATCTTGGACGGTTTTGTGTAATTCCTTCACTTGTTTGGTTGTGTTTTCTTGGACTTCTACATGTTTACCTGCATTCTCTTCAAATTATTTGACAATGTTGTTTATTTTCTTTTTAAAGTCTTCTGTCATCATCATGAAGAGTGATTTTAATTCTGAGTTCTGCTTTTCTGGTGTGATGTGGTGTTCCAGACTTGCTATGATGGGGGAACTGGGTTCTGGTGGTGCCAACTATCTTTGGTTTCTGTTGTTTACATTCTTATGCTTGCCTTTTGCCATTTGGTTAGCTGTAGTGCTACTGGCACTCACTGGTTCTGACTGGAGTCTGCCTTTCCAGTTATCTTGGTTGTGTCAGAACGCCTTGGGGTCTGGATGTCTCTATGATCCTGAGCTCCAGCTATTCTGGGTACAGTGGCTCCTCTAGGATATCTCAGGATATGGTGTCTCCACAGTAGTAGACCAGCTAGGTGTTTGCTGCTCTGAGTATAGTTGCTCCTCTAGGATGCTTCAGGATATGGTGTCCCCTGCTCTGCAGCTCTGAGGTCCTTGACCTGACGAGGATGCTGCAGGATGCAATTTCCTCAGGGGAGCAGATCAGCTATGTGGCTGCTCCATCCACTGGGAACCGGGCAAGGACCAAATATACTTCTTTTTTTTTAAATTTTTTAAAATTTTTTATTGGATATTCTATTTACATTTCAGATGCCAATCCCTTTCCCCATTTTCCCTCCCTAGAAAACCCCTATCCCAAGCCCCCCTTTTCCATTTGACTTTTCTTAAGTATAAGTCACTTGTTCTTTTTGTCTTAATTATATGAGCCTTCATTTGAAGTGTACAACTGGAGAAACTGTGCTTTAAATTTTAATTTAACTTATACATGAGCTGACTATTTTATATATTCACATTGTTAAGTTTAGAAATTAACTTGGCCAGATCAATGAACGCTGAGACTTTATAAAAACATTTTCTATAGGTGATGTATTATTTCTTGGTATTTTAGTGGGAGAAATTGTGAAACACTGAAATCTGAATCACTAGATTGCAGAAGGGAGGCTGGCCTAGGGCCCAGGCAGGCAGGAGGCATCTAACCATTGCCAGAGAGAAGTAAGGCAGGAGAGAGAAATTCTCTCCATTCTTTTGGAGAGACAATGCCCCTCTTCTCTAGCCTTAGAAGTCAGATTTTATTTATTTATTTATTTTTTTGAAGCTTAAACTCCAGAGCATCCATTGAATATCTGTTGTTGAACCTCATCCTCATTGTGATGTCTCTACACCAATTTCCAAGGTTTTAAGCCTTTAGACATTGGGCTATGTTGTAGGTACCTTGTGTATCTATAGCACTTTATCATAGTTACAGGAGAGAGTTCTAACTAGTTCTCTCATCTTTCCACCATAGATCTGTCATCTGTACAGAACTTCCCAGTCTCACAATCAAATGAGTTGATTCCTAAGTCCTATCATCTGGTCATCTATCATCTATAATCTCTCTGTAAAAGCTTCTCTCTCTCTCTCTCTCTCTCTCTCTGTGTGTGTGTGTGTGTGTGTGTGTGTGTGTGTGTGTGTGTGTGTGTTTCTATCTATGTACTATTTTCTGGAGTTTCCCTAGAGAATACCAAATAATACAATATTTAACTCCATTAAACTAAATATTGCATAATGCATACCTCATAACATTTCTGAGATCTTGAAATAAATTGCAAGGACAACATTTTCAGCACAATAGAATGTCTCCTTAATTTTAGCTACTTTCCCTTTTAGCCAGCCATACCTCACAACTAGTTGTAAAGAGTGGTGTATTTCTTAGGTAGCACCCTGCCTAATACAAAATTTTCCAAAAACACACAACATGGCAGCTGATTTAAATAGAAATGATTCTTGCTTTTTTAAACACCTGTAGAAAATCTTTCCTTGACAAGTACACATTAGAGCAACATATTTATCACAAGGAAATATATCCATGGTCACCTCAGCTAACTATGAAAAGTTACTCAGAACTTTTTGACATAATGACCATAGATGACAAAACCCAATGTGTGTTAGAAAGTTGCTTGGCTTAAAGGGAAATAAGATAACTTTCACTGAAAAAGAGAAAACTTAAGTGGTTCTGTTCGCTATAGAAATATTTTGTTTTATCCTATTCTTTCTACTTAAATTGATGCATGTCTAATATATGTTTCCATAATGTAGAATGCCTTTCTCTGAGTATGGAATGACAATTGGAAACAAGTAAGTCAACTGTAAGTTATAAAATATTAGAATACTGCAGAATGACAAAAAAAATGTCTTTTGTAGAAATTGTACTTAACATATTGGTGTATCTACAACATAAAAAATACCCCAGAATCCTATCTCTTAAAACTACAGATATGTTTTTCAGACATATACAGGTTCACCTAGGGCTTCTACAAGAGTGATTCACACAGATAATTCATCCATATTTTGTCAGCTGATGATGTCATACAGCTTTTGTGATTTTTATTAGACTTCCTCAAATGACTGATATCCCAATGTAATGACCAGTGTGAGTTACCACTGCCCTTTTGTCTTTGTTTTCTGGGGTTAATTGTGAGAGAAACAGAGAACTAATATCCATGAGCATTTGACATATGGGCTTAGAACTGAGAGACCCTAGAATAGCATAAGTTTGTATGAACAAGGAGTGAAGATTTGATGATGCTGATGCTCACACTGATGAATATGCTAACAATGGTTGCAATGAAAGAGGTAGTGATTTTGTTTGGTAACATAATACATAGGTACTACTCAAGACAATTATTTTATTCATACATAAATCATAATTCTTTATATTAAATACAATAGATAAACTTTAAAATGAATTAAGTAAAATTACCTTTATTAGCCCATACAACTGAAAGTACTAGAGTAGAATTTGACTTTTCTCATGGTTGGCTCCAGAGTGAAGACAGAGGGTTTAGTGTCTTTCTCTACCTCTTTCTCTTTGTGTTTCTACTGAGCAAGAAACACTGCACAGCTAGAGTCCTTTTAGACCATGAGAAAACTGGCTGCCAGCCACATCCACAGACTTAAAACAGTTCGATGTAACAATGACAGGAGGAGGGGAAGGAGGTTGGAGAACAGGATTGGAAGAATAGGTGTGATTCTGTGATGCTCAGAATAATCTCATCATGATCTCCTTGACCCAAATTAGATGATATGCCTACCAAAGAGCTTGGGTAAGGTCATTCAGCATATATGGAATTAAGACCAAAAGAGGCATGGGTTTCCAAAAGAAAATCAGAGTGCAATTACCAGAAAAGGAAAGAGAAACTGGGCAGGCAAAAATTAACAGATGTCTCTGACAGATGGTATCTTTTACATCTGTATTTGTACACCATGTTATTATACCTCTTTTACTGATGCTGCCATCGTGGGCTTCATTCTGACTCCTACACTGTTTCATAATTTTTTGGGACACAAGAAAATAAACTATATCTTGTCATAGTCATGTCCCTAGCATGATGCATGAAATAGACATAGGACATTATATTACATAGGTTTTTTATTTCAATTTTGCTTTTTAAAATTTTAAATATAATTGCACTCTTTTTCTTCTCCCCTTTCTTTTTTCTTGCTCTTCTCATGTAACCTCCCTCACTTTCTGTCTCAACACTAAACTTTTCCATTAGCTATTACACACACATACACACATCCCTCTATATAAACACAATCTGATAAGTAAATTTAATGACCAATTGGTCTTGAATAATCAATTAAGAGATTCATCCCTGGGGAGCACTGTTTCTCCCACTCAGCATTTCTTAGTTGCCTGTAGTTTTTGGCTATGAGTGGGGCCTCATGAAGTCTCTCCCTTTCGATGTTAGCAAATCTATTTTTGTGTCTGATAAATCTCATAAACCAGGCATCAAAGGACTCCCCTTTTGATATGCTGCTCAAAACCATACAAAGGGATCCTAAATCAGGATAGTTATAATTACCTTTTGTTGCCTGCTATGAAACACAATGAAGTTGTGTCTCTGAGAATTAAAATATAGTATGTGGTCAAAGCTATCATTTATATACTACCCATCACACGTGGCTACATTAGTCAGCAGAGATCTTATGCTAAGAAGGCCTTACTTCTCTAAGAGCAAGCCATGGTTCAGAGCTGATTAATCAAATCTAATTAGGTAGTTTACTAATTGATCCCAGGAGCCATCACCCTTTGTTGAAAGGGTTAATAAGTTCAAAGTCCTCTGGAGACAAATGCCTGGAAATTCTGCTGCTTCAAGCAACATAATTCAATTAACCCCTTTAACAAATTCAAGGTACAGTCAAGTCATTCCAGTGTATACTGCGCTTTAAGAAGAAATTGAATTGGAATTTATATTTTTCCCTAGCCTTTTGACAAATTCTGTCCAAATACAATATTCAAAAGCTTTACAAATTTCAAAAGATATGGTAAACTGTTTGTTCTCTATTGAATTAAACATTATTTGTTGGTTAGATTTTATTTTTGCCTTTTTATACTCTTGGTTAATTTCCAAAATTCCACCAACCTGTGCTTTTTTTTAACTTATATGAAGGATATGGATTATTCCATCAGTACAAAGAGGGGGTTGGAATCTATAAACATCCAACATCAAAAAAAAAAAAAACTACAAATAGCAAATTAAATAACAATGGTTTAATATTTGTGATGTGTAAAACATCCTCTTACCAATCATGGAGGTGCAGTTTGTATATGAAAAAAATGAATAAAAGACATAAATATTCTGTTTGATCAATAATGAATGGAAATAGTCAATGAATAGGCAAAGAGTGTTTTTAAAATTCTCATCAAAGAAACTTAGATGAAAGTAACAGTATGAACAGGCTATGTCAAAAAATGCAATTCACTTGGCTGCAATAAGCAATTACCTCCTCTCCAATAGCACTGGAAATAGCCCCAAGAATCAACAAATTGGACCACATAAAATTAAAACATTTCCGTACAACAAAGCAAAATTATCAGCAGAAAGAACAGCCAGTCTGTGCAATAAGAGAAAGTATTAGCAAGTTCAACTTCAGCTAGGAGGATGAGACCTGGAATATACTGAGTACTGCAAAAGTAGAAAACCAAAAATATCTGTCAATTAATGGGTCAGGAAAGGAACGAAACTTTCTAAACAAATAAATAGTGGTCAAGGAATATCTATAAAAGTGTTTAATATCATTTGCCATAATTGAGAGGCAAATGAAAATGAAAAAACAAAAATGACTTGAAGAAATAAAACAACAGCAAATCTTGGAGAGTATCTAGAGAAAGAGATCTATCCATTGCTGGTGACAGTATAATCTAGTACATCCACTGTGGAAATCCATAAGGTGGTTTCTTCAGTAAACTCTCACATGATTTGGCTATAGCACTCCTGACCATATACTGAAAGGACTCTGTATCCTCCCACAGAGATACCTGCACATCCTTGTTTATTGCTGCTGGTAGGAATGCAAGGTACTCACCCTGCTTTGTTATGCAGGTCATTAAAATGTGCTCTTTATTGGCATTGTGGTTGAGTTTTCTACAGTTTCATTATCTAATTTTTTAAACCCCTGTCTTACAAAATGGACTCAGAAATAATAGGACTTTGGTTCAAGCAACATGTTGTCTTGCATGGATCCTCTTGGCCTCACCATGAGATACACTAGACAGCATGTCCCTGGTATGAGTTACAAAAAGAAAAGTATGGTAAATATACCACTTTGAAGTCTCCCTTCCACTTAGAGAGGAAGAGACTATGAATCAGAGATGACATGAAACTCAACTATATATTTTCTATGAAAATGTTACAGTCAATGTTTCCTGATGCTATTTATTCATCCACTCTGTATTTCCAATCCTCTGGATTTCCTCAATTCATTTCTCTCCAACTTCATGCCTTGATATATAACTTACTGGAATCCATATCAGCATTGTTATCAAGGTCATCCACTTGAGCATGGGTGATCACCAATGGCCACGTTCACAACGAAAGTGACCATGTCCCTCAGAATGTCACCTGCCTCATTTCCTCAGCTAGACATGGAGCCTCAGTAGCTTCTACTCCATCATGCTATAATTTTTAACCAGTTTCATTTTTTATTGGATATTTTATTTATTTACATTTCAAATATTATTCTCCTTCCTTGTTTTCCCTCTAGAAACTTTCTATCCTGGGCCCCTTCTCCTGCTTCTATGAGGATGCTCTCCCATCTACCCACTCCCACCTCACTGACCTGGCATTCCCTACATTGGGACATTGAGCCTTTAAAGGACCAAGGGCCTCTCCTCCCATTGATGCCAGTTAAGGCCATTCTCTACTACATATGTTGCTAGAGCCATGAGTCCTTCCATGTGTACTCTTTGGTTGATGGTTTAGTCCCCGGGAGTACCCGGGGTGAAGGTCTAGTTGGTTGATATTGTTGTCCTTTCTATGGGGTTACAAACTCCTTCAGCTCTTTCAGTCCGTCCTCTAACTCTTCAACTGGGGTCCCTGTGCACAGTCCAATAGTTGGCTGCAAGCTTCCACCTCTGTATTTGTCAGGCTCTGGCAGAGCCTCTCAGTTTTTATGTAGATCATATGCATGAATAATTCTATAGCAATTTTAAAGGCACAAGAAGGTCATACATTGGAGATCAATTCCCTGACTGTTTCTAATACATTGTAAAGAAACATCAAATACATAACATTCTAAAAGATTCTAGCTATAAGTTTTTCCCTTTCCCAATTACTTCTATAGTGTAAAGTTGAATATTATCAGAACTCAAAAGTATTATATTTACATTTTATATGAGTCTCACTTTATTCAGTTGTAAATACATTTATTCTTTTAGTTTAACTGAATGTTCCCAGGTTTGATGAATAGTAGATGACTCTTTATTAAGAATAAAATAAATTCAGTTTAGTAGTAATGACTGTTTTCTAGAATTAAAATTCAGAACAGATAATTCAGTAACTAAGGTGTGTTCAGCCTGTGTCCATGGGCCTCATGCATCTCAGAAAGCCTATGACTGTGGCCCAACACATTTGTGGCTAATAATATCATATGAGAATTGTCAAAAGGCTGGATTCTCTGTTTCTAATCGAGAGGATGACAAGGGGCACCTGTAAAGGGACACAGAATAAAGGTATTATTTCTCAGTCTGCCACTATCCCATTGCTCATGTGGCACAAATGCAGTCACAGGATCCAGGAACAATCAATCACTGTGGCTTTGTACAATAAACAAACAATCTTGGGGTTTAGATGTGTTTCATTCCCCAAAGATCCACTCAGTCTTCTAGTGACATCATAGAGAAGAAGTATATATTTGGAAGGCAGAGCTACACTGCAGGCAACCTGTAGACTGGGACCACTAATCTTCCTAGTAATAAATTCTGTTCCTATGGAATGAGTTAGTGGTCCTGTGTGGAAGTTGAGCGGAAAGAGCAAGATGGCCCTCTCCCCTTCTTTTGGCCTTCTGTTTCACCTTGACATCCATCTCATACAAATTATCAATGTGATTCCATCCACTATAGGGCCCTCACCAAGATAAACAAATGGATCCCTAGAGATTTAACATCCAGGCTCTAGGACTGTGAGATAAATAAACATCTTTCCTATATAAGTTATCTTCCCTCAAGTGCTTCATTATTGATATGAACCTCTGAATTATACAATAAAGAAACTATTTGTACAAGCTGAAATTTAAATTTATATAATTTAATACATTATAAAATAACCTTTGTAATTATTTCCCAAAGAATAAGTATAAAATTAATTTATACTACATCAACTATACATAGGTCACATATTAACCATAAGCTTCTCCCGTGCTGCCCAATGATGTAATCCCTAGAGTATTAACATAAAATACATAAGGTTAAACTAATTGTGATATTTTAGAGCTTGTATGCTAATGGGGATAGATGAGAAAGGATAATTATAGTCCTTGCATGTTAAAAAAAGAAGATGTGGTCAGAACTGAAGCAAGAACTATATAGATGTGCAGATTCTTCTGGGGGTATATAATTTGACCCTATGGATATGGTCTTTCCAGGAATGGTAAAGTGTTGATTGACCAAAGTGAAGTGCAAGTCTTGAAGTGTTGAAAATTAAAAACTGCTAAACTGTAATTGTAGAATGTCTCCATTCAGTTGTATTTGTTTTATTATGCTACGATAATCTGTCATCCCTCTCAAGACCTGCAATTACCAAAACCACAGATACACACAGACAAGCATGCACACACACACACACACACACACACACACACACACACACACACACTATGATGCTATTTTAAGGACTAAAAAAATAAACAGAAGCTACATTACACATTAAGGTTAACACAGTGGTCAAGAATAAGAGCGGCCACAAAAAGGCAAGGTTTATACCTGAAATTCAATAAGAGATGAAAATGCCTAATCACTCTGAAGAGGATGTGGCAATAAAGAGTCCCATGATGTGTAAAAGAAATAGAAATAATTGCATTTTAATCTCAAAGACTTAACTAAAAGTTGGGTTATCTTGGGAAATACACACACACACACACACACACAAGAGAAGAGGTGGGAGAGAGAGAGAGAGAGAGAGAGAGAGAGAGAGAGAGAGAGAGAGAGAGAGA
>JANHMN010000012.1:31951125-31965177 GCA_030674055.1 Rhabdomys pumilio
AGAGAGAGAGAGAGAGAGAGAGAGAGAGAGAGAGAGAGAGAGAGAGAAATTATCATGTTGCTATTCAAGTTTCAGCCTTTAAACCACAGTCTAGTGTCTGGAACAAGTGTCTTTTTTTTGTAATAGAGGTAATTGTCTCATGTGGTACTGGGAGTAAAATGTTTCCCCAGGAATATGAGAGCTAGGAACAAAGGAATTGTGACTTTGCTTCCTTTGTGGTTCATTTAGTTCACATCTGAATCCTGGGTCCTAATAGCTTGAATCTGTGTCTGAAACACAGAAGACATTAATAAACACTCAGAGAAGAACAAAAGACATAAAAACATGGATAGAAAAAACGAATCAATGAATTACACAAGGAAAGGTCTTAAGTGTGGGTTTGAGATGAAATGAAGAGAATGCTCAGGCTTGAACAAAGTTTAGTTAATGAGAACTGTCTAAAAGCAGTCTGCTTCAAGCTTGCTCCACATTCAAGGAAGAGGGGGGCGTTGGAAATTTCTCTAAGGTCTATTCTCTCAAGAAGCCCTGGGTGAAGAACAGCCTATTAATGCTTTCCATTATAAAGCTATGTTATCAGTGGCTCTAGTAATAGGTGCTGAGCTGGTATTGGTAAAAGTACACATGAAAAAATAGATAGAAATAAAAATATTTGACATTGACTGAATTCCATTTTCTGTTATCAGTTATTCAAACACTTATTTAAGAAATCAGTGTACTGTTGTATTCCAGTTGTGGAGACTATGAAGGTATAGATGTGATACTATTTGATTTTATCTTTTAATTCAACTACCACTAATTAATGGAGACTTATGTCACTTGATAGGACAAGGATTTCTCTCTATACCAGCTATGAACACTCTGAAGTTTATACCAGAATATATTGTTCATTGACATTCAATTCAGATCCTACCATAGTTTGATCATCAATAAGCACCCATTATTACAATTAATTTCATCCTTTTCTTTTATGCTCCAAAGCTATAACATTGGCTTGACTGTGAAATTCTAATTAGATGTCAATATTAAAGAATCATTGGATTAAAAGATTGTATTTGATTCAACTATTTGAAAGTATAATCAGCAATAACTTCTTAAAGCTTTGTAGGAAACAGTATTTAGGATACTGTCAAAATGTTTCTAGGATGGTAGAATACATATGGATCAATATTTTCCAATAAATATTTAATAAAAGCAACTCTGCTTTAGATGCTGAATCCAGCAGAACAAGTCATTAATGAATATCAGATCTTTTTTAAGTTCTTGTAGACTGAAAGAGAGAGAGGGAGAGAGAGAAACTAAGTACCTAAGCATAGATTTAGATAAAACTTGAAGAAAATTACATAATATTCACAAAAACATGGTTATAGAGAATGATTCAGGAGGAATACTGCTCAGGGTGTTCCCTTTAATGTAAGAGTAAATGGAATTCTTTCGTTAATGTACCCATCTGTGTCATGGGGTCAGTAGTGTAGAGTCTTAACTCAGGGCCCAAGTGAGGTTAATTTGGCCACTTTGCTACCTTTAAAAGTCCCAGGTGAAGAGCACATTCCAATTGTGTCATCATGTCCTTTTTTAACTTCTTATATTTTAGTAAGAATTATAATATTATTTCCACTAAGTAAAATGTGCTGTTGTGATCTGTGGGTAGCTGATTCCAGGAACTCTTGGAATTCAAAGTCTCTCAACTAAACAGAGAAGAGTTTTTGCACATATCTAACTCTCATGTATATTTAGATCATCATTGTAATATCTAATAAGATGATGTTACATCATATTATTTAGTGAGTGCTGATAAGAAAAATGTCTATAAAATTTAATATACGGATTCTTTAACAAGATTTTTTTAAAATCCACAGTTGGGTGAATCTTCAAATTAATATTGTGTAAATGGACACTGGCCAAAAAAACTATTGTGTGAATACATTTTTAAACACTCAGTGAATTCTAAAATTAATTGGTGTTGTTATTTTTATTAGTTAGTACAAGTCTCTACCACACATCTTTTATATTAGCCAAATTTTCAATGATTCCACAACGTGTATATTTAAGCTAAATGAGAAAGTCAACACATGCTCTTATGCTTGCGATACCTAGTGGAATGTTTGCTTGCTGGTGGTTGTGTCTGATTTTCTCTCCCATGTTAGTGATTGGAATGAGAGTTATTACACAAATAAAAAGAGTGATTGTCAGTGATTTTGCAGAAAACTATCACTCAACAGCTCAGTACCTCAAGATGAATGATGACAGAATCCTATTTGGAGGTTGAAGGTAAGGTTAGAATGGTCCAACCTTGGAATGGTTTACAAAGACACAAAAACACTCAGAAAATGTTGCTATGAAAGCTAAGAGGCTGCACAGAAATTGAGAAAATATTGGAAGAACAAATGTACAACTACAATATGTCTAAAGAGATTCCCAGGATATAAGTCAACAATAATTATCAAATGGAAAAACCCACAATGGAAACTAGGTACAGATAATGACAAATAAAAAGTAATTGACAAACTTAGAAGTGGTCAGAGAAATTATTGCCAAGGCTATGTAATAGCACATCTCATAAACCTGAAGTTGAGTGGCATGATTAATTCAGAGAACCAAACATACAGTGTGATTTGAGAGTGTGGTACAAACAGTGTGTAGAAGAGTAGAAAGGCAGGTCATGGTTGAGCAAGAAAAGTCTTATATATAGTAATAAGGTTCTATTAAGTCAAGCACTATTAAACTTACTGTGAAGAAATCTAGCACCACTTCTTCTATAAAGTTGACTATATTTCTTATATAAATTATCAAAAATAGTTGATGACATAGTATTGT
This sequence comes from Rhabdomys pumilio, assembly GCA_030674055.1. Taxonomy (NCBI): domain Eukaryota; kingdom Metazoa; phylum Chordata; class Mammalia; order Rodentia; family Muridae; genus Rhabdomys; species Rhabdomys pumilio. Next base: position 31,953,940 of record JANHMN010000012.1, read on the forward strand.
GTCTTTGCTATCTCCTAGATGATGTGAGAGTCCCTGAATGAGCACTATGTCAGAAAAGGACAACTGGGTGACTGGCTAGAACCCCAGTGATGGAAAAAGGTTGAAATGTTTCAAGTCTAGAGTAATTACTATTTATCTTGGACTCTCCTTAGCATACTTAAGTAGTCCTTTCTTGCCCTGTTATATGTCAGAACTAATATTCTGTGAGTACCAGATAAAGGTTGACCTAATATCCTGACAAACAGATAAAATATTTGGAATGTATTGACCTGACAAATCCCTATTTATCTGCCACTGAATAAAGCTTAATCCTGCTGTCAAATGCATCTAAAGCCTATAGGAGAGTTTTCCCCACCACTACAACCTGCCTACCTAAAATGCCCACAATGTATTTGAAAGGTATCTTGGTTTGTTCAGTTGCTATAAAGAGTTCATCAAATTGCTGCCTCATTGGAACACATAATTTGAGGTGATCTAGATCTGTGTTCTTGGGCTGTGATCACTCACATTTTGTTCCAGAATGAATAATCTCTCTTACCTTCTGAGGCAAGGAGTTATGTCTGGACAGAGATATCCACCAGGCAGCAAGCAGAAAAAAAAATTGCATGGCTGCAACACCATGGTGCAAACAGGAACACACACACACACACACACACACACATACACAAATTACATCAGGGTTATTAACCATAAAATGATATCTCTAACAATGGTCAAGAAATACAAGGCATTAGTTAATTAGAATACATTTCACAGGATGTTCAGGGTTTCGGATTGCACATTTGCATCTTTCAAACGTGTAATTATGTTAGATAATATATCCTGTACTAGAGTTTTTACATAAACACTTGTGGTCTAGTTCAGAATTATCTCTACTGCATGCAGCAGCTGTTGGGAGAAAAATATAAGCTATTAAAAGCAGTTTGAATTAGATGTGGTCTACTTGCATAAAATGTACAATGCCTAGTCACTTCTCAAGCATAAAGGTGAGTTACTGTTTATTTCTTATGCAAAACGTGTTCCTGGGTAAGATACACAAATTAAGTGGCCTGTAGCAGAGTATGTTACCAATTCTGTGAGAAGCTTTATAGTAAGTCACTTTAAATACACATTTCAATTCCAGATAAATTCTTTACTCATAGACCACAAATGAGAAACAAATATTGAAGGCCATGACCAGGGAATAAAGCTATAGCAATATTCTTTCTTTTGTTGAAATGGTGTTTTAATTTCACTTTTTGATCATAAACCCGATGGCTCAATTCTCATTAAGTGGTCTTCAGAATTCAGAGGATGATTTTAAACCAAGTGATTTGGGGGCTGAAGATATGGCTCTGTGGTTGAAAGCACTTTAATGCTTTTGCAAAGTCCTGGATTTGTAGCCCTGCATCCATGTTGGGTGGCACACAACTGTTTGCATCTCTGTTTCCAGAGGATCCAAAATGATGATCTCCTGACTTCTGTAACCACATATGCTGTACACTTACACACACACACACACACACACACACACACACACACACACACACACTCATACATTTTAAAAAATAATCTAACAACTAATTTTCAAAGTGGGACTGATTGAGTTACTACTAAAATAGAGTGGATAACAGAATAAGCATTAAACAAAAATAAAAACAAGGACTTTGCTTTAGAACCTGCTCTTACACAGCTGAGAAAGTAGGAAAGGAAAAAAGCCAGAAAGCAACCATCTTGGTGCTGAGGAATGGGACACATTTCTTGTTGGAGTCAATGGTGTAGAAGGGTCAGAGGCAGATACTGACATCAATGTTCGTGGGATTTCATGGTTCCTGCCTCTTCTCAGCTGAGCAACTAACATTCAGCTTGAGTTTGCTCTTATCCACCACATCTGGAAGGGAAGCCAGATGTAGACTGGGGAACCATGAAAACAATTGTGATTACTTTTACTAAATAAACATCACCTTCAGTTTGCTTTAATTAATACGTTATTTTAAAGCAATTTTCAGCTCAGAGAAAAAAACCTGAGGAGACAATACTGAGTTTTACACATCTCTGCTGCCTTCCCAGCCCCAGCCCAGCAGCCGCTATTTTTAACATCATGCTTATTTGTAAACATTTTCTATGAAGCTGAAATAGCATTGATTGTTTATTAACCAGCTTTTTGGTCAAGAATGACCACAGTGCTGGTGATCTCTTCATATTTTAACAAATGTGCAATGCTTTCTCTCCAACAACAATCCAAAGAATGGTTCCTTTGCTTGACATCCTTTATACTCTGCCTCTCCATCCTTTGTCACTATCCTCCTCACAAACACTGCTTGCATTTGTCATTTTCCCAATGTCTCTACAGCTTTGCTTTTCTAGAATATCATACATTTGGAGCAAACATAGACTCTCAATCTACCTTCTTTCACATAAGAGTGTGCATGCAAGCTTCACCTGTTATCGTTTCATAACTCAGGAGCCAATTATTTACTCACTGCATTTAGCATAGAAACAATGCAGTTTATTCATCCATCCAACTGTGGAAGGTCATCTTCGTTGCTCTTGTATTTTTGAAACTTATAAAAAAATAAAAACAATATGTCTGCCCTGGACTTTTAAGTTGATTCCACTTCTAGATTTCATATTGTTTTCTTGATCTTGTTTTAAAGAGAAGAGGGAATCTTTGGACAGTTACAGTAACTTTACAACTAAGAAAACCAGTTAAGCAATACAAAGTCACCACAGTCCATTCTTGTCAAGTTATCATCTTATATGCCTCCATTATATTCTCTAACATACAGAGAAACACATTGCATCCACCAATGTGTAGATATTCCTCATATAAATAAAATTGTTAACCCATTAGTACAAAGGCATACTTAAGAGACTGACAAGACTATTCAGCTGTATGTATATATGTATGTATGTATGCATGTATGTTGTTATGTAAATGTTTATAGATATTACCATCTGGAATTTGGTAACCACACATACAAGTAACATTATATGTATTCTTATGTACTGAGCAGGTTATATTTCAAAATATGAATATACATATACATATGTAGATACATACACATATATAATATATTATATATATTCATATACACACATACATACACACACACACACACACACACACACACACACACACACACACACACGGGAAGACCAAGGCATTTGTTTAAAGACTGATGTCCTGAGGTCCATCCCACAATCCACATAATTGCAAAGAGAAAACTGATTACCACAAAATGTACTCCATCCATGTTATGAACACTATGAATGTGTACACATGGCTACCCACACAAATTTTTAAGAAAATAGTAAGACCTAAAGGTATTTTCTCCAAATATGTATCTACACTCTGTTAGATGGCCTGTACTGTATTCATGTAGTATATTGTTAACCAGTATAAAGGTATCTACAGTCTACAGTTTGAGATGGGAAAGTGATTTTTGTCAAAATTTTAAGTGGTTTAACTTATTTTTTTGAAGCTGAAATGTCCCACTTGACTCAAAGATAAATCATTCTTATACAGTGTGTGGTACAAATCTGAAGGTTGTAGTGCCTTGGGAATATAGTGCATAGAGAACAGAAGGAGATGACCATGTGTAAGCGAAGAAAGCTTACACCCACCTCCTAGTTTCTGTCTGTCACATAGTCAAGAACATTGAGACAAAATCCCTGTAACTATGGAGTGAGCCACCATCATTGTCATGCATGACTGAACTGTCACTATAACAAATAGCCAAAGTAAAAAGTGTCTCATTTCTGCTATTTGATAACTTAGGAAGGCCAAGCAGGATTACTGCCAGTTCAGTTACAGAGTAAGTTCTGGAATTGGTTGGGATAAACGCAGATCCTCTTGTAGAGCTTTCACCTTAGTAGACATGTCTGTTAATTCCAGATACAATATCTATTCAGACCAATGAAATAAAACAATTATTACATGGCTTTTGGGTGTGCCCATTCCAGATGACTTCTTTATTTTCTCTAAATGCTATCTTTACTGTTTCTCTAAATGCTTTCAAAATCTGCAAGACACACCACAGTTAACGGGCTGGTTTAATATAATGAGACCCTTTTGCAGAATGTGTAAGGTTTCTGGGGCTTTTCAGTGTCTGCTTTGAGCAAGTCAAAATTGGTCTCAGAGTTTAGAAGCTGTGAGGATTGTTTAAAAAAAACTTAGTAAAAGCCAATGAGAATGTCTCATCACTTGAAAAATTTATTCAATTATAGTAACAAGGTTGTCTGTGTCAGATGAATGAGAAGTTGTTCCTTAAGTATGAAAAACTCCTCATAGGTTCATGTTTGAACACTTGGTGACAAACAGCTTGTTTACAAAAGTCTAGAAATTTCTGGAGCTTTGTTGGAGGAAATGTGCCCAGGTCGGTAGCCTTGAGGTTAAAGAGCATGGCCCAGACCTTGTTCACAGGTTGCTTTCTTAAGGTAAATACAATGAGACTAGTCGCCTATCCCTAGGTTTACCCATCATGGACTATTGTCTTGAACTGTCAGTCAAAAGAAACTTTCCTTCCCTAAGCAGTTTCTTGTCAGGTGTAAAGAGAAATGGAAACAATAAAGATTTGCTGCCTTGCTTCACTTTCTGGAATACACAGACTTTCTCCCAGAACTGTCCCTCCTCTTTATCCTGTAAAAGTTCTACCCATTTTACCACCCCAGTTAGTCTTGATTGAACAAGGGGAGCCAGGCCATGTTTATGCCTACTTGTCCATAGCTTAAGTAGGCTTTCTTGTTTTGACTGGTGCCTTTCCACTGGCCATACTTTAAAGGTGAATGTTCTTTGGACTAAGTGAACAATTCTCACATTTATTATATGTTGTTGAGGAAAAAATTATATCGTCTACTATGAGTGGGTAGCATCCCTCTACAGAGCACACTTAGATCTGTCATTTATTCTTTCTTTTGTTGTTTGATTGAAATTTTGTTCAGGCTCTAAAGCCTTCTAGAAGTTAACAATCACTATATCCTAGGGAACTCTACTGACCAACTTGAAATAGTTTGAAGTCATCTAAGAGGGAGGACATCATTGAGAAATGATCTGGATTTGAATAGCCTGTAGTCATTCTAGTGGATTGTACTGAGTATTAATTGAAATGTTGGTACCAGTTTGAGTAATACTATTTCTAGGCAGGCACTCTGATCTAAAGAATAAGGCTAGATAGTCATAAGACTGGGAATTAGCTAGAGTGCAAACCACCAAGAACTTCCTCTACATTCCTCCCTGAGTTTGTGTCCTGATGTCTTTTTTATTATAGATCAGGTCCTCGAAGTACCCTGCTTTCTCCTAAGTTACTTTTGTCTATGGAGTTTGGCATAGCAACAGCAAGAACACTGGAATATACTGGAGTTAGCTTCCTGTCATTTAGTTTTTCCTTAGGAACTTAGATTTTACACAAATCTTGCTGCATTTGACCTGGAAATACATCTATGGTTATTGAACCCTTCCCTCATTCCCTTTTAATTTCCTTACTATTTCAGATCCACAAGAGCCTCATACAGATCACGTCCTATCATGAGCTCAAAGCCGTGGAAGCTCCATACTATTCCTACAGTGTCTAAATTTATTCCCAACTCTTGGGTCCTATATGGACTGAAATCCCCAACTCCACAGTAATGACTGTCCTCTCTCTGTTTTCATTTAGCTTGTAATATTTCTGGGAACCACAGCTGGAAATAACAGAGTGTCCCTAATTTTTCATATAAGCTACTTCATCAGGGACAGGTTTACTTATTATTATGCAACAGCTCAAATCTCAAAGATAAATTCATTATATTATTTACTTTCCCTTCTTTAGTGGCATTCAGACTGCTTCCAGTTTCCCATATCTTACATTCTCAAAAGGCAAGCTGTGATAGGCTCCAATATTTCTTGTTTAAAAGGCTTGAGATGGCCCAGTAGTTAAGAATATCCAATGTTCTAGGCTGGTGAGTTCACTCAGAGGTTAAGGATATACAGTGCTCTTCCAATGGACCTAAGTTCACTTCCCATCACTGATGTCAGGCAGCTCCCCACCATTTGTAACTCCAGCTCTTGGAAATTCTGTGTCTTTCTGTTTTATTGACTTCCAGAGGCAACTGCACTCAGATGAACATACCCATATACATATATATACATATATATATATATACACTATATATAAAATTAGAATACGTATCATTTTAAATCTTAGAGATAAAGTATCTAATGATAGTTTTCCACACTGTAGCATATTTAAAGTCCCCATCTTCAGGATGAGTCATAGGTTTTTCGCTTCTATCTTAGTCAGGATTTTACTGCTGTGAACAGACACCATGACCAAGCCAACTTTTATAGAAGGACAACACTAATTGGAGCTGGCTTAAAAGTTCAGAGGTTTAGTCCACTCTCATCAAGGCAGGAGTATGGGACCATCCAGGCAGGCATGGGTGGAAAGAACTGAGAGTTCTACATCTTATTCCACATGCAAACAGGAGTAAACTAGCTCAGTGACACATTTCCTCCAACAAGGCCTCACTTGCTCCAACAAGGCCACACCTCCTAATATTGCCACTCCTTTGGACAAGCACATTGAAGCCATCACACCTTCCTTGGTATTAAAGAATTTGCCTAAGAACTGTGTTGTATTACTTGTACTTGAATCTTTCCTTCTTCCTTTATGACTGTTTTCATGAATTCTGAGTTTAGGGCTTTCAAGAATGAATGCTTAATACTTAGCAAAGATCAAATTGATGCACACTTTCTCTGTCATCTCAGTCATAAAAGATGGAATGCCAAAATGATATCACCTTTTTCTTCTGCTTTCCCTAAAATTTTAATGGCTAGTGCAGAGCATAAACCAAAGCAGAGGGCGAGATCATTGTCTTAGCTTGTCACATGTAGCAAAGGCAAACTGTTAGTATTTCCTATTTAAGACTCCATCCCACACATGCCTCTGCTAGAGACTTAAATACATTTTCTAGTCCATCCACACTTTTGGACACATCTTGACATCCATAACCCCTTTCATGAAGATGGTAAGTCCCCCTACACAAGGTAAAGGACATAACATCTTGAAATATTCCCCAAATTAGTACCTCACTGGTTGTAATATTTTCACCTAGAACAGTGTTCATGCAACTGTCACTGCAGCAAGGATGAGAAGTATCCATATTAGCTAGAATTATCTTTGCACATATTCCATTCTCAAATGGATTTGCTTCATGTATATTTTCTATGACTTATTCCAGAGACCATACAAATACTCTTCCCGGATACTTCTTTGGTGCTGTTGCTTCTTGAACTGAAGGCTTTGTTGAGATAACTTATGAGAAATGGAGTGAGGTGTTATTTATAGGAGTATGATGTCCCTTGAGTACTTTCTCACCAAAACCCCATTTTGAATCGGTATAACTCATAAAACCCCATCTCTGGAATTCCCTGTGACTTCAGAAGCTCTGGAGACAAGTTTTCTGGTTGCAGCAATTACTTACTGTTTATGTGTCTGGGGGAGGATCTCACGAGTCTTGTAAGTCTCTTCAGCTTCTGAGGTCTCCTAAATTTCATGAACTACTTGAATTTTATAAGCCTCTACCTCCCTCAAGGAGGGAATACTACAATTTAGAAAAAATATCCACGGCACACATTCTATCTCTAAAACAAAATAAAACGAATTAATAAGCAATCCTAAATCACTCCTCCCACTTACAGTGTTTTGTTAAAAATATTTTCATCGGCCCACATGTTTGTAGCTGGTAGTTTAACTCTTACATCCTTCCTTTGTTCCTTGGTGTTTATAGTTTCTTAATGAGTGTGAGTATTCAAATCTTTGTTCCTAAAGTTAAGAAGTATTAGCTTCCCTCTATGATTTTAATGTGACGTTTCATCCTATTTCATCTCACGACCTCAAAATGTTGAAAAGCATCTAAGGAGATGCCCTGCATTTCAGGGATAATCGTCATGCCTTGAAAACAGTAAATGGAATGACGATCAATCACATTAGCCAGGTGACTATTACTACTGTTCACCTGTTGGAGTCAGTCATCTAAGAAACAAAAAATATTGCTAAATGATGCCCTCGCCTTCCATTTTAAATAGACTATTAAGGTACCTCCTGTGGCCTGCATCTTTTCTTTACAAATGAAGATCATAAAACTAGTAGGTCTCAGAAATGTAGGTATAATAAAGCTTTTTTTTTCATATACTTTGCTAACAAACAGAGCCCTGCCATCCTCATTGGTGGCATTCTTGGTATAGAAGATACAGCACCTTGTAATTCTAGCTGACTCAAAAGTATTTTAGAAAATATTTTATTACCCATACATCACAGTATGTTACCCAGCAATTTAGTTAAAAACCTTGAAATTAAATCAAAGCTTTCCAGCCAATCACCATGTTTAATATAAAGAGAGATATCAAAAAAATTTAATTTATTGGTCAATAAGTACCCTTGCAGTTAACATTATTTAAATGAATTGCTTGACTATGAAGAATTTTATATGGTATAAAAGGGTAATATATGGGACATTCTGTACTAAGAATGATGGCCATGCCATAGTCTTTTGAATAAAGTAAATTATGCATTCTACATATGGCTCCCTTGAGGTAGATATGGAGTGATTTAACCAACTTTCCCTTGGGCTGGCTTATTCCATTAAAGGGTGCTTCACTCTCTCCTGTTAACATGTTTGATGCTTACCTATACCTGTAGTCAGATCCACCCTGAAGAAAGAAAGAAGGAAAGAAAGAAAGAAAAAAGAAAGAAAGAAAGAAAGAAAGAAAGAAAGAAAGAAAAGATAGAAAGAAAGAAAGAAAGAAAGAAAGAAAGAAAGAAAGGAAGAAAGAAAGAAAGGAAGAAAGGAAGAAAGGAAGAAAGGAAGAAAGAAGGAAGGGTTAGCTGGGGAAAAGGGTTCCTGGTAAGCATAGAATGAGCCAACTTGTGCAATGTTGGTTAACATTTTTCTAAGACTGTTCATGTGCACATAAATATCTTTATGCTGTTCATGTGCACATAAATATCTTTATATTTGTTTACATTCCAAAAAGTTCATATATTTCTTCTTCATAGCCCTGTTCAATTTTTGCTTCTTGTTATTGCTATCCTGATAGAGTAGTGAGCCTGATGCATGATTTCCTGTCAGAAATTAGATTATGCTACCCATGAAGTTACTCATCTTTTTTTTATGAGTGTTCTAATGTTGCAGGCTGTGCTTCATGCTATTCTTTTCCTATGGTGCCCAGCATTCTCTCACAGTGCCAGACATCCCCCATGGTGCATAGGAGTTGATGAACAAACACTAGAGAGGAAGCTGTAAGAGGCAGAGATAAGACACAGAGCAGAAGAAGAAAGAATTAACTTATATGTGATATTCTAACCAGATCACTGCAGATTGCGTTTGATATTTTAAATATCATGTGCTCATTTTATAAATATATAATTAATATATCTGATTTACCTTTGAATAAATATATAAGGAAGCAAAGTTGTCCCCTATATTCTTCATGGTCCATTTTCAGATCACATACAATTACAGTAGGCTTTGCTCAATTCTCATTGGTATAGACTTCCAATTTTCATGATCTGTAAAATTTATAGAGAGTCACTAGCTAGGTCACTTAAAAAAACTAAGCAAGTAAATAAAATAAATACAGTCCCTAAAAGTTTCCAGATATAGTGTACTATACTGGGTTCCATAATCACCTCCCTTATATCATTTTCAGATGCTCAATAAATGAAAATAATGTCTGTAAGTAGTTCTCTGATATTACTATGAAAAGCTGTCTGAGTCACTGAATATTTACTTAGTGAAATAGGTCTGTTCATCCAAGATGGAGAAATGAATACATTACAAAAATAAAGGCTCATTATTACATTTTGTGCAACAAAAAATGTCTAGTTACTGTCTCTTTGGAATAGACTCAAGAGACTTTGAATAGTCCCTTGAATATCACTGGAATAAAGATACCTCTATAGCACTTGGCTCTATTGAAACTCATCTCAGTAGGAAGTGGGAGGCAGGAAGCAAGTAAGCAGCATCTGTGAAAATATTATTTACCCTAAAACATAATTGTTTGGAAATAACATTTTTCTTATTGTACAGTATAGCATACACTTCCTCCAGGACACATCCATACGATGAATCCTTAGAACTTGGGAAAACAGTGATGCTTACCTCATTTTTCTTGTTGGCAGAGATCCCTGAAGTAAAGTCTAAAACTGCCAACCCATATTCTTTCTCATATATTAAAGGTTAAATGTTGTTATTAAGAACCAGAGAAGCTTTCAACATTGTTGTTGGGTTTAATATCTCATAGGTCTATAGACACCTCCACTCATCCATTACATTTTATTTTCTCTGTAGACTTTTCCTGGGTGTGGTATTTACTTATATCCTTGGGTAGTTTATTACCCCTCACTGTTTTCTCTGTACAGTGTAAATTGTTCAATAGACATAAAAAATGACCAGTTTAATCTTTTCACCTAGACTAATTCTAGTAGAAAACACACGCTCTATAGTTGCTTCCCTTACAGATGCATCTACAGGCAGTTAACAATTGCTTGTATTACTATGTTCAAAATTTTAAAACAGTAATGTTTCAGTTTTAAGTTTCATCTTCATATATTTACTAGACAAGATTGACTAATGAGATATGATGTAATTCTTCGGGCTGGCAGCAAGCTTATATCCATCTGTCCCTTCTTAATAAACAAATGGCAGAGAAATACACATCCCTGTCTTCTTTCCATGGAATTAATGAGTGAGAACCAATACCTAGAGGTCCCAATTATCCTGAGTCCCTTTCAACTGTGAGACAGAATTAAAATCATAGACATAGATAGATAGATAGATAGATAGATAGATAGATAGATAGATAGATAGGATAGATGGTGGTAGATAGATAGATAGATAGATAGATAGATAGATAGATAGATATGATGGATAGATAGATATGATGGATAGATTGGTGCTAGATAGATGATAGATAGATAGATAGATAGATAGATAGATAGATAGGATAGATGGTGATAGATAGATAGATAGATAGATAGATAGATAGATAGATAGATATGATATATAGATATGATGGATAGATTGGTGCTAGATAGATGATAGATAGATAGATAGATAGATAGATAGATAGATAGATAGATATGATAGATTGGAGATAGATAGATAGATGGAAAGATAGATAGATATGATAGATTGGTGCTAGATAGATAAATGATAGATAGATAGATATGATAGATAGATTGGTGCTAGATGGATAGATGATAGATAGATAGATAG
>JANHMN010000012.1:31965187-32063921 GCA_030674055.1 Rhabdomys pumilio
GGATAGATGATAGATAGATAGATAGATAGATAGATAGATAGATAGATGAAAGAAATTTTGTGATTAACTCTGAAATATAAGCCAAGTATTTAGTCTCCTTGTTACCTGATAAGAATAATAATGTATAATTATTTTTATTTACATACATACTTATTGTATTTTTTGAAACCAGAATATGTTGAGTATAATGTATGATCAAACAAATCCAACTGTAAAATGGTTTATATACAATGCTGAGGGACTCCTCATGGCCTCCAACCATGTCTTCTCACTGTCTTGATGCAGACCATTGGCTGTGTGTAAGTGTAAGCGCTTACATTCTTTGGTTTCTCTGGTGAGCTGCTTAGTTATATCTACTCTGTGGTAAAGTGTGATGTTTCCCACATTAATATATGCCACTGAAGATTTAAATCCCATGAAATGGACTCAGTGGTACTAACCACATTCATCTTCAACAGACCCCATGGTCTATCTTAAAGCCAGAGGTGCTTATGATCAATGCAATTGTAAAGTATGTGGTTGATACTCCTTTTCAGACTTTTATTTTGTGGTAATCAGTTTTGGGCTTTGAAATGAATTTATTGAGCACACAGCCTCTGAATAATTCATAGGAATGGCAATGTATTACCACCTTCATTTGGGATGGCAACTGATAGTGAGTTTAGATATTAAGTATGATTTCATCTTCTTATACTTGTTCATGTTAGCACTCATGGATAAGGCAGAAACTCTAGGATCAAACACTTTTGATGAAGCATACATCTCAGATGGCATCTGGATGCCTTAAAATGTATTCAGGGCAAATACATTGCATTCCCTGTAAGTAATGCCTTAAAATGACACAAATTATCCCTCATCATTGCTGTTAGACTTCTCTCCAATTCTTCACTAAGCTGAATTCCCTCTTTCCCGATAACTCAGTCCTTAGCTTGATTCTGTTCTTCACACTGCCCTGTTTTTATTAAAAGTTAGCTTTAGAAATGAGACTAATGAGCATTCTCAAGATAAGAGAAAGGAGGAAATTTGTCATTCTAGAATACTGACTGTTTGAATCAAAACTCTTAAACAGCACTCAATACTTTTCTTAGAAAAAAAACAGACATAAATGCAGCAGTGGTTGTATAGTATAGTATTTCTAAAGGGGACATCAAAGGGTAGTGTTGGGTGATGAGGAAGGGCATGATGAAACTACATGAACAATAAAAGGTTCTAGTTTAAACTAGAACAATTGTTGTTCTAGTTTAACTCTTTCATTTTTGTCCTTTTTAGACAAATGTATGAAAATGTAATTCATAATAAAAGTGTCAAACCCTAAGCAAAGTCTCATGGATTCATAATACCTATTGTTTCTATATAAAAGTTTATTGAGATGTACAGAATTTGGGCGTGGACAAGTGTTTGAATGGATACATTAATCTGGGTTCATGATGATTTTTTTGTGAGTTTAATACATTACAGTAATATTTCTCTTTATAAAGTATTTTTATGGCAAGCTTTTATTATAAAGTTTATTTTAAAATGTAGACAGATGATAGATTGGTAATAGATGATAGATGGTGGATATATAGATATAGATAGATGATAGATAAATAAATAGATGATAGATAACTAACTGATAGATGATAGATAGCTGATAGCAGATAGATGATAGATAGATAGATAGATAGATAGATAGATAGATAGATAGATAGATAATAGATTGATCAATCATAGATAAATAGACATGATGTGAGAAACTTTCCCAGTAATGATGTAGACTTTACTATGAGGATACTAAAAAGACTTGGCTAAAATAACTCTTATGGGTCTTATCTTTCTTTGAAGGCTTTTCACTCCCTTAGAAGCCATAAGGTGCCTTAGCTCTACCACTGATGTATGACCTTAGGAGCCATTTTTCCATACATACTAGAATATTGACTCTTGTAGTCTTGTAGAAGCAACTTTATTTTTTTGTTTTTTCTCTTCTAGAAAAATATTTAAAATTGATTTGGTTTTTAATTAATCATTCCATTTGTGTACATCTCAAATGATATCCCACTTCCAGGTTATCCCTCTACAAACTCCCCTTCTCACATATGCTCTCTCTTACCTCCCCTTTGGTCTATGAGGATGCTCCTCCACCCATATACCCTCTCCTGCCCCATCACTCCAGCATCAACCTGTGCTGGGGCATCAAACCTTCACAGGACCAATGACTTCCTCTCCCATTGAAATTAGGCAAGGCCATCCTCTGCTACATATGTATCTGGAGTCATGGATCCCTCCCTGCACACTCCTTGGTTGGTGGTCTAGTTTTTGAGAGCACTGGGTGGTTTGGCCAGCTGACATTGTTCTTCCTATGGGGTTTCAGTCCTCCTCAGCTCCTCCAGTCCTTCCACCAGCTCCCCCACCATGGTTTCTGAGCTCAGTCTTATGGTTGGCTTCAAGTATCCACACCTGCATTGGTCAGTTGCTGACTGAACCTCCTAAGGAACATCCATACCAGATTCCTGTGAGCAAGCAACTCTTGGCAACAGCAACAGTATTGGGGGTTTGGTATCTGCAGGTAGGATTGATCCCCACATGAGGCAGTTCCTGGATGGCCCTTCCTTCAGTCTCTGCTCCAATTTTTGTTCCTGCTCTTTCTTTGAACAAGAACATTTCTATGTTAAAAACTTTGAGATTGGAGGGCAGCCCCATCCCTACACTGAGGGCTGTGCCTATCTACTGGAGGTGGTCTCTACAGGTTCTATCTCCCCTTTGTTTAGCTAAAGTCATCCCCATTGCATCCTGGGAGCCTCTCATTTTTCTGGGTCCTGGGACCCTCCAATGGCTATCCCCAGTTCCTCACCTTCCCCTGGCCCTGTTACATATTTTTATTCCATTTTCTGACCTTCTGTACCTTTAACCTGTCCCTTCCAGTACATGATACTTCCATCTTTATTTCCTTCCCCTCCTCTCCCCTCCCAGGTCCCTTCTCCCTCAATCTCCCAATTGAGACTTCATGTACTCAATGTTTTTGTCCCTCAACTAAACACTTTTTCTTAGCAGTCCTGCAGGTCCTCTACCTCCTAGAATTATCATGTGCATTTTCCACAATCTTCCTTAAACCTTGAGTGTAAAAGTTCTTTTTATAGATGTCTCATTTGGATATAAGCACTTCATAGTCACTTATTTTCTTTGCTTTCATTAGTTTTGGTTCTCTTCAATACATTACATCTGTTGCAAAAAGAAACATCTTTGAAAAGAACCTACATTGACACTAATCCATGGTACCTCTATCTTGAACCCATTGATATAAGAAGTATTTAGCAGGAAGTTGTATATATTATCAATTAGGCAAAAATGGTAAAAGTTCTCTTCCAGAGTTTCTAACATCTTCACCTATGAGGGTTTAGATAGATTTAAAATAGCTGGTGCATGTTCTCTTCTCTTGAGCTGGCTTTAAGTTGAATTATATGGCAGTTGGTTATCCACAAGATAGATAATACCATCTCAATACCACTCAGAAAACCTCCCCCTACTGGCCAAGGTATATAGTTTCATAGGATATAACGTTGGGTATAACTATTGATAAAACTTCTACTCATTTAGCAAGTGTAGCATCTTCAGAGACTACAAGAGGCAATCATCAGGGAGGAGGATTTCCAGGACAGTACCGGCTTAATTTCTCAGCAATTCAGTATAATTTTAAGTTCTGACAGGCAACAAGGGCAGTTGAACTAGCCTATATTGCTTGGAGGATCTCTCAAAATCTCATTTCTAACAAATAACTTGAAGGGAAGTATGTCATGCCTAACATTAGCCATTTTAATTGATGATTTGTGGTTTTTGTAAGGAATGATCTTGTTCCTTTTATGAAGGATTATATATGTATATGTATTTTAATATCCACATATGTATTTTCACATCTATATATGTTCACATAGTAAATATTTGATATTATTCTAGTTCAGATTATATATACATATAGGCTGGATACATATGATATATAATTATCTTAAAAACAAATGAGCATTAATAATGCTAAATAATCCTAATATTGCTAAAAATATAAAATAATCGACCCAAATTCCCTTTAGTCCTTTTGAGATAGGCTAGCCTATATAACCCAAGCTGCTTTCTAGCTAAGGGTCCTCCTGTCTCAGCATTTTAAGCCTATAATTGTATGTATGCATACTAGTATCCAGTACACCTGCTACTATAGCCTAGTTTTTGAATGATGTTGAAAAAGCTGAACTTTAACATGCAAAAAAGAAAGAATGAAACTAGATTTTTTTAACCTCCCATCATATAAGAAAAAAATCTACAAAAAGATAAATTATCTCAACATAGGATATAATATCCTGAATCTGACAGAAGAAATCGTAAGGAATTTTGCTGGCTACTTGTATGTCAGTTTGACACAGGCTAAAGTCATCTGAGAGGAAGGAACTTTGATTGAGGAAATGCCTTCATCTTACTGTAGGCAAGTGTATAGAGCATTTTTCCAAGTGTGGGAGTACCCTAACCATTGTAGGTGATGCCACCCCTGAGCTAGTTGTCTTTGGTTCTACAAGAAACAATGCTGACAGAACAGTGCAGAGCAAGGCAGAAAGCAACACCATTCTATAGTTTTAGATATAGGTAAGGAATTCCAATACTGAGATATCACAGGGAATAAGATAAGCAATAGACAAAGGGGATCTCATCAAATCAGCTTTTGTATGACAAACGGAATTGTGAATTGAGCACAGAGTCAAACTACAGAATGGGAGAAAAATCTTTACCAGCTATTCTTCTGACAAATAATTAGTTTCTAGAACAAGCAAAGAACTCAGAAAACTATATACTAAGCAAACAAACAGATTTTCTGTGGAGCTGAACAAAAATTTCTCAAAAGAATTCCAAATGGGATACAGATCCAATCAGGAGAGACCAGGTCTCCCAGGTATGCTGACACACCTGAGAGCACAAGTGAGATCATCACTTCTGCTCAAATTCCTAGCCCCAGAGGGACCTGCCCAGAGCCATCAGGACTTAGGAACCACAAGACAACCAGATGGCGAGAGAGGCAAGAGCAAGATCATAAGCAACAGAAACCAAGGCTACTTAGCACCAGCAGAACCTAGTTCTTCCACCACAGCAAAGCCCTGCATACCACAAAACACCAGAAACGCAAGACTCTTGTTTAAAATCATATCACATATTGATGATAGAGGACTTTAAGAAGGACTTAAATAACTCCCTTAAAGAAATACAGGAGAATACAGGTAAACTGGTAGAAGCCATTAAAGAGGAAACACAAAAGGCCCTTAAAAACTTACAACCAAACAGGTGAAGGAATTGAATAAAACCATCCAGGATCCAAAAATGGTAATAGAAACAATAAATAAATCACAAAGGGAGACAACCCTGGCAATAGAAAACCTAGGAAAGGGATCAGGAGTCATAGATGCAAGCATCATCAACAGAATATAAGAGATAGAAGAGAGAGTCTCAGGTGCAGAAGATACCATAGAAAACATTGACACAACAGTCAAAGAAAATGCAAAATAAAAAAGCTCCTAACCCAAAACACCCAGGATATCTCGGACACAATGAGAAAACCAAACCTAAGGATAATAAGAATAGAAGAGAGCAAAGATTCCCAACGTAAAGGGCCAGTAAATATCTTCAACAAAATTATAGAAGAAAACTTTCTTAACCTAAAATGCTCATAAACATACAAAAAGCCTACAGAACTCCAAATAGATTGGACCAGAAAAGAAATCCACTCCCTGTCAAAACACCAAATGCACAAAGCAAGGAAAGAATATTAAAAGCAGTAAGGGAAAAATGTCAAGTAAAATATAAAGATAGACCTATCAGAATTGCACCAGACTTCTCACCAGAAACTCTGAAAATAAGAAGATTCTGTGGAAATGTAATAAAGACCCTAAGAGAATATACATGCCAGCCCAGGCTACTTACCCAACAAAACTCTCAATTACCGTAGATGGAGAAACCAAGATATTCCATGACAAAACCAAATTTATAAAATATCTTTCCTCAAATCCAGCCCTACAAAGAATAATAGATGTAAAAATGCAACACAAAAAGGAGAACTGTGCCCTAGAAAAAGCAAGGAAGTAATCTTTCAACAAACCCAGAAGAAGATAGCCACATAAACATAAGTCCACCTCTAACAACAAAAATAACAGGAAGCAAAAATCAATGTTCCCTAATATCTCTTAAATGTTCAACATCCTAAGTCATCAGGAAAATGCAAATCAAAATGACTCTGAGATTCCACCTCACACAAGTCAGAATGGCTAAGATCAAAAACTCAGGTGACAGCAGATACTGGCAAGGATATGGAGAAAAATGAAAACTCCTCCACTGCTGGTGGGATTGCAAGCTGGTACAATCAGTCTGGTGGTTCCTCAGAAAACTGAACACGGTACTACCTGAGGACCCAGCAATACCACTCCTGAGCATATACCCAGAAGATGCTCCAACATGTAATAAGGACACATGCTCCACTATGTTCATAGCAGCCATATTTATAATATCCAGAAATTGAAAACAACCCAGATATCCCTCAGCAGATGAATGGATACAGAAAATGTGGTACATTTACACAATGGAATACTACTTAGTTATTAAAAACAATGATTTCATGAATTCACAGGCAAATGGTTGGATCTAGAAAATATCACCCCGAGTGAGGTAACTTAGTCACAAAAGATCACACATCGTGTGGACTCACTGCAAATAGTGTGGAATACCCATGATACAACTCAGGGACCACATGAAGCTCAAGAGGAAGGAACACCAAAGAGTGGATGCTTTTGTTCTACTTATTAGGGGGAACAAAATAAACAAGGGATGTAGAGGGTAGGAGGGACTTGGGAGGATGAGAAGAGGAGGGGGGTAAAAGAGGCGAAAATCAGTTATGAGAGATGGAAGAAATGTACAGAAGGTCAGGAAATTGAACAGAGGTGTGTAGCAATGGAGGATGGGGAACTGGGGTTAGCAAGCAGAGTCCCAGATTCCAGGAAAGCAAGAGCCTCCCAGGATCCCATGGGGATGATATTAGCTGGAATATCCCACAAAAAGGGAGGGAAAACCTGCTGAGATCCTATCCAGAGGTTAGGCATGGCCTCCCGGTTGAGGGATGGGGTCACCCACCCATCTCCAAAATTTTAACCCACAACTGCTCCTGTCTAAAGGAAATACAGGGACAAAGACTGCAGCAGAGACTGAAGGAATGGCCATCTAGAGACTGCCCCACCTGGGAATCCATCTACATGCAGATACCAAACCCAGACAATATTGCTGATGCCAAGAAGTGCTTGCTGACTCCTGAGAGAATGATAAAGCTGTCTCCTGAGAGGCTTTACCAGAGCCTGACATATACAGATGCAGATGCTCACAGCCAACCATCAGACTGAGCTCAGGAACCCCAGTGGAGGTGTCAGGGAAAGGACTGAAGGTGCTGAAGGGGCCTTATCTGACACCAATGGGAGGGGAGGCCCTTGGTCCTTTTAAGACTTGATGCCCCAGTGTAGAGAAATGCTAAGGTGGTAAAGCAACAGTGAGTAGGTGGGAGGGGGAAACACCCTCATAGAAGCGGGTTAAGGGGGAATGAGATAGGGGGTTCACAGATGGGAGACCAGGAAAGAGGATAATATTTGAAATGTAAATAAATAAAACATCCAATAAAAGAAAAAGAAAAAAAAAAAGAAGTCTAAATTTTTCAGGAACACTATTTAAAATATCTCACAGTTATCATGGACATGCCAGTGCAAACTACTATAACATAGACTCTCACCACAGTCATAATGATTATCATAAGAAATACAACAAATGCTGGTATGGATTTGGTGAAGAAGAAGCCATCTACACTGCTGGTGGGGTATAAACTAGTGGAGTGAATTTGAAAGTCAGTCTGGTGGTGTCTCAAAAAACCTAACCCTAGAACTGCTATATGCCCCAGATGTACTATTTGGCATACACCCAAATGATTTCCTGCCCTACTACAGACACACTGGAATGATGCAAAGCTACTCTACATAGTCAAGTTTTAATATTTGCAAAGTGAAAATATTTTCTATAAAAATATTTTCTATGTCAGATGTTTGGCTGTGTGTGCTGACAAATCGACTCATATTAATATGCAGTGAATGGCAGGTCTTAAGGCGTCATGGTGTGACTCAACAGTCAAAACTATATTTTAAGCCTAAGAATAAAATTATTTTAATTGGGTCACTCTTTTTTAAATAAGACTACTGTAATGGCAGTTTAATCAAAGCAAATATATCATCAAAGTCAGCATCAAATATGATACAGAAATAAACTTATCTGTATTAAGTAGTTAGGTCATGGAAATAGCTGAACAAAAAAACTTTAATGAATTACATTGTAATGCTACATCATCTGCTTCCTGAGTATTATGAACAACAATACAATTGTTCAGATGAAGGAGGAGGTCTTGCTCACAGTTGGGAATTCCAGTGCATTCTGGTGGGGAAGGGTGGGCTACAGAATCATGAAGCAGCCTGTCACATTATGTGCACAGCCAGGAAGCTCAGAGAGATAACGGTAGGTGTAAAAACTGATTCGCAATTTTATCCAGTCTAGAACCTCAGCCGTGAAATGTATGATACATTCAGGGTGATTCTTCTTAATTTACTTAAACCTTTCTGTTTACACAAACACAGATACACATTCCTCTGTTGATTCTATGTCAATCTCTTCCTTTTGACATTGATGATTTACCATCACAATTAAATGCCTTGTTAACCTGCCACTAACATGACATATCATAACACTTTATACCTAGTCCTCAGAGCATCCTTTTCATCTCATAATGCAAAATTCATTTAGCTAATTTATGAAAGTCTCTATAGTCTTTAACAGTCCTAATATTATTCAAGAGTCTATTGTCTCTTCTGAGAATTATGGAGATCTACTATCTGTGAGTACCTATAATTTAATATTACTGGGAGGTCTTACACATATAAGCACATAGGTAGCACCAAGTAGACTCCATGGTATATGTGTGTGTGTGTGTGTGTGTGTGTGTGTGTGTGTGTGTGTGTGAGAGAGAGAGAGAGAGAGAGAGAGAGAGACAGAGAGAGACAGAGAGACAGAGAGACAGAGAGACAGAGAGAGACAGAGAGAGACAGAGAGAGACAGAGAGAAAGAGACAGAGAGAGACAGAGAATGACAGAGGCAGAGACAGAGAGAGACACAAAAAGAGACAGAAAGAGACAGAGAGAGAAAGACAGAGAGACACCCAAATAGATACAAAGAGACAGAGAGAGACATAGAGACAGAGACAGAGAATATGAAAAATTGGAGAGAAGTGTGATGGGGTAACAGGGAAGTTCTTGATGCATGGAAGGAATGAGTGGTAGACATGATCAGAAGCATTGCACGCATATATAAAATCCTCAAACAATAATAAGCTTATGTTTAAATGAACTTGTATTTCCAATATAAAATTTAATAAAATCAGTATTGCAGTTTCAGAATACAAGAATAGAGTGTGGTACAATACAGAAAGATTATATCAGAAAGCAAGATGAAAACCCAGCAGGACTGATAGCAAATCTTTCAGCTCTGCATCTTGCTTCTAAGGATCATCATGATGTCATCTAGATGGAGCTTTGATGTATCTTCTCCCTCAGGCTATCCATCTACTAGAGAACAATTAGCTCTTCTCTTCTGGTGCCTGTACTGCATTCACCTACCTTTCTTTGATATGTGTTCCCCAATCCTGACACCCCCAAAAACGTGGGTTCTCCATTGTAACTTAGGGTCCATCATAACTTCACAGTATGTTTTTTGTTGACTCATGAGTGAAGGATCCAATGCTATCACAGATTTCCTATCCTAAACAGTTCTTTGTAACCTTGATGCAATACCCTCTGACACTTTAATCTAGCATCTCCCATGCCTTCAATATCACTTGAACAATGGGGCCATTGTTATGCATTAACTCAAGATGCAGTCTCTATGACTTGGACCAAAGCTGTTATGCCCCTGCAGGCCTAGATAACTGAACATCATTTCCTTCACACTTTCTCCTTTCAAACAAACCTGCCCACTTATTAGCTGGAGCATTGATCGGTGGAGTCTTATCTTCAGAATACTTTTCCTATTGTAGTGGTACAGACTCGGAGGCTCTAACAGTGCTGGTCTCTGTAACGAACACAACTTTCTCAATATCCCTATTATTTTTAACTTTAATCTTCTCTCTCCCTCCTTGGATCCCTTTTCACATTTTTGCTTCATTCTGTTGCTTCCTCACATGTAGATCTAGACAGCAGCAAGTGTGTAGTACCCAGGACATCTAGGTTCTACTCTGTCTTGAGACTCCCTCGTCCAGATCCATCCTTTAGTTCTGATTTCAACTCACTCAAGCTCCTGGCACATGGGGAGATTACAGTCAGATTCTTTGTCAGGAGGCAGCATGTATGTCTCCTTGATAGAGTCTTCTTTCCTGTGGATGCTTGTGAGAGAGACCTCCATTGTCTGTTTCTCTCAGCATGTCCATTTTTCTGAACACTCCCAGATGCCAAATCTCCATATGCCTGGTCTCTTTTGTCACAGAAATGACCACATCCTACTAAGAATTCTCTTGTGTCAGTTAATTTACACATTGTTTGACAAAATAATTGGAAAAGGTAACTTAAGGGTTTGTCTGTGGTGATAATTTGAGGGTACAGTCAATCATGTTAAGGAGGATAAGGCAGCAGGAGACAGCTGGTCATCTTGTGTCTACAACACAACAGATAAATGTTGATGTACACCCACTCCTCCTTATTTTAGCTGGGACCCAAGCCACCCAATGGTTCCATCAACATTGTGGTTCAGCCTAGCTCATTAGAACTTTCTGGAAACCTTTTCACAAACACACCCTGAGATCTGTTTTCATAGAGATTCTGAATGCCTTCAAGTTGAGGATAGAGATAATTCACAATGAATAAATTAGATTAATAACAAATGGAATAAATATACTATGTAATTCAGTTTTCAATACACTATTATGTTAACAAATATTCTCATGAAATCCTTGTTCACTTCTAAGTAAGTTAACTGCAGAAACACCAATTGTCAGAGAAGTGATGTCTGCATAAATTATTATAATTATCCAGAATATACTGACCTATAAAATTGTTTACTTTCTAGGTTTTTCTATTCCTTAGAAATCAAAGAGACTAAAATATAAAAGAATCCTAATGCATAGTGAACATATTTGATTATATGTGTATGAGAAAAAAATAAACTTTTGTTTGAAAAATAATTCTGTAGCAACACTAAAGGCTGTAGCAGTTTTCAAAGATGTTTACAAGGAGTTTGAAGATCGTTGCAGAAGGTTTAAGATAGACAACGTTGTAAACGGCAAATGTGCATAAAGATGTTGGCGCCACTGAAAAGAAAATCAGAAGTAGATTTTTCTAGAAACCAAGCATCACTGCATTAGTGCAAACCTGAGCTGAGTCCAATATTTGAAACTTTTTCATATAGTCCTGATCCACCTTATAAAAATTTACAAGCTATGCTCATTTGAATTTTAAAGAGGTTTTCTTTACAGTTCTCGCTACCTTGTAAGATGCACATTCATAATTCAGAACAGAACCTTTCATCCAATATCACTTCATGCTGTGCATTTGGTTTCTCTTGAGATATTTGCATCATTCCATACATGCAGTGGAGACTTTCTGCCAGTGGTTCTCAACATTCCTTGTGCTGCGATCTTTTAATTTAGTTTCTCATGTTGTGGTGATCCTCCAACCTTAAAATTATTTCATTGTAATAATGTAAATATTTGATATTCAGAATATCAGATATATGACCCACCAAGGGGCAGTGACCCACAAGTTGAGAACTACTGCTTTAAGCCCATTGGGCTGTCAAGAGTCTCACTTTCTTCCACTGTAAGTATTGCTGTTCCTTGTTTACCTCATCTATAAAGGAGTGTCCCTTCTGGTGGATTTCTGAATTAAAGTTGGTTTTGTTTTGTTTTTTTATGGAAAATGACTTAGACGTTATTTAAATAAGTTCCCAGAAGGGGGAAATCCACAGTATAGTCAGTTGATCGTTTAGAAACTCACCTAAATGCTAAAGATATAATGTCTTATTAAGACTAACTTTTGTAAATATCTGTAACAGCAATCTCAAGGAGCTGAGGCCAAAGAATTTCTAACCCAAGGCCAGCCTTGGAATAAATTAGAGGTTTATCTGAGCCAATAATGAGGATGTATTTCACTATTCAGACCAGACAATAGCTACAAAAAACATATAAAATGATATAAATGATTAAAATGGTTTTTTTTATATGTTATTATTGTTAGACTTTTCATTTCTTTTTTAAAAAATCAAGCATTCTAGGGTTTAAATAAGTAACACCTAATTATCTTTCTATATGCACTTTAAAGTCTTTTTTTTTTTTTTTTTTTTTTGGTTTCTCTGTGTAGCCCTGGCTCTCCTGGAACTCACTCTGTAGACCAGGCTGGCCTCGAACTCAGAAATCCACCTGCCTCTGCCTCCCAAGTGCTGGGATTAAAGGCATGTGTGACCACTGCCCGGCTAAAGTCTTTTCATTATGATGCTAGTTTAATTAATGACTGCCAATCATTGTGACCCATGGCAGCCTTGGATAAAACGTTCTGGATATTTTGTCATCTTTCATAGGTTTACTTTAAGTCAACACTCTAAATTTTGTTGACCTACATTAATTTTGTTATTTTTTAGCTTGAAAAATCTTAAAGGACACTGATGTCACCTCATATATATGTGTATACTGAACAGGCTTATTTGGAAGCTGGATGATGCAAAAGGCCCCACCAAATACTTAAGGGACCCAAATATTTTTATATAGTATCTATATAAATCAATTGTTACTTATGAGTCTTAAAATTATATAAAATTCTGATGGAATTCATTATCACTAATATCTGTTATCTTAACGATAGGAGATTGAAATAAAAAAATATAGCCACCAATATTTTCATGAGTATATTAACAACAGATATGCTATGTCTCTACCATTCACAGCTTTGGTGCGTCTATTCACACACTGGATATCAAGTTTATTAAAACTGGTCTGACAAACATAATTATTACCCATAGAATTTGGTTATCTTTAAAATCAATACCCTCCCAATAATGGCAGTTTGATAAAACTACCTCTTTGTATTGTTTTCCCAGGAGACAAAGACCTAGAGGTGCATCATGGTCTCTTAGAAAGACATTAGCATGAGCTTTTCCTCCAGCCTAGTTGAAGATTTCCTTGGGTTTTTCATAACAGTCCCAAAGCTGCCAACTCTAAAAATGGTGGCTACTGAACTCGTATCTAACCTCTTAAAGATGCACCACCCCACCTCTGGGTATGCCAGCACTACTACGGGTAATTTAAAAAGAGGCTTATCTACAGTGGAGTAAAGAAAACTGACTGCTGTTCCTGGAAAGATAGTCCTGTAATTTGTATTTTTCCAACTTTCCATCACATGAATGAGCTTAAGTAGTTGCTGGATTCATCACCCAAGTCCTTAATCTGTCCATGATTCTCAGTAAATGCTGGTTCATTTGTGTTTAACATTTAACACTGAACAAATTGTATAACTGTTCTACTCCCAGGCAAGCTCAGATTCCTTGCTACTTACATGTTCATAGATCCCAAGGCTACCACCTGGGCCTTCACACCAGCCTAAAACTTTTGAGACAACAGAACTTAACACTTTGCAAAAATATTTAAATCCTGGAGGAAGTGTGTTGCTTCAAAGGCTAAGAACATTGTTTTTATTTGCTCTTGTAAAAGACCCGAGTTCAGTTCCCCACTCCTACATGGCAGTTCACAATTATGTGTAACTCCTGTCAGAGTGAATTCAATGTGTTCTAACTTCTGAACACCAGGCAAATGTTTCTAACATGCAGAGAAAATATTCATACGCATAAAATAATAAAAGAAAATAAACAACTCTTAAAAAACTATACCCTAATCCTTTTATTTTTGATGATTTCCCAAAATGTATTAGTTCAGTAATAAAACACTAAATATTTTCTACAAAACCTGAAGAATTTTTAATGAATAAGGTAGCTCACATCAGAACATGTTACATCTGAGAGTATATGAGTGTGCGATGAGGTTGTTAACCAGGTCAATCAAAATTTTGTGTCTAATTCATTGTAAACAAAGGTTTTAAAGGACCAATGATGTGTCAGGACTCAAAGGAGGTATGTCACTACTGGCAAATTCTAATTTGAGGTAGACTATCATGCTAGAAATATTCTACAGATAGTATCAGTGTATCAGGATAGGTTAAGGTTTTCTTTCTCTGATTTTGGTTAGTTCCTTAGAAATAATGTTTAGAAATTAATCTCAAATAATCCAATGTATATCTGATTCTGTTGCTAAAACCACAGTACCTAAAGAAATGTCCCTAAATTCTGTTGCTAATGTGGCACTGAGAATAGACGTTTTTCTAGTTTTTGTATTAGCAGAGCAAATATATATATGTATATATATATATGTATATATATATATATATGCACATATATGCAAATCCCAGATGCAACATATATGTATGTGTGTATATATATATATATATATATATATATATATATATATATATATCTTCTGGAGAGGTAGGACTATCACACACATATACATATACAAACACAACTCAAACCATCTTTTTTTAACAATTCAGCCTCAGAATGTCTTTATCAGTTTTAATCTGTTGACTTGACTACATCAGCATAGAGTGAGTTTAGGGCTAATATTCTTTGTGGATCTATTTCATTATTACTGAATATTCATAACATTGTAACAATGTTTAGTTTCTGCTCATATTTGTTTGACACCTGTAAGGTCAATCTTGCAATAATACCAATAAGGTCAAGAAAGTGAAACTCACATGGATTCTTCTCAAAGGTGTTTTTGTTTTCTTTTTCTGTCTAGTATCTGTTTTGGTTCAAATGTGCTTTAGGCCTCTTAAATAAGCCCTTACAAGGCTCCTGTGACATGAAAATAGACCATATGTCAGGAAAGACCAACGATGACATTGAGAATCCTAAAGACCTAACAATAAATGTTATCAATGATGATTTCCAAAAAAGGTTTTCACCAAAAAAATAAAATTTAGGAATTGGGCTATACATAAAATATTATATTCACCAAAAGAAGTTAAAGGACTTTGGGATGAAAACGTGTAGGACACAGTGATCATTCCAGGGATAGCCTGGCTAGGGTAACACAACAAAATCGTCTAACTTGTCTTAAATCAGTGGTCCTCACTCTGTGGACTAGGACCCATTTAGGGGTTAAATAACATTTTCACATGGGATGCATAACAGATATTTACATTATGATTCATAAGAGTAGCCAAATTCTAGTAATGAAGTAGCAATAAAAATAATTTTATTGTTGGTGGTCACCCCACCGTGAGGAACTGTCCTAAATTACTGCAGCATTGGGAAGATTGAGAACCACTGTCTTAAAGAATGTGATTATCCTCCTTGCAACTGTCAACTGAGTGGCCAACTACATATCTAAGGCTAAATTTTCTTAGTAACTCTCTCCACTTGCCAATCAGAGCTTGTTGCTCCTTTGTCTTAAAAATACATTTTCATGAAAATGCCTCTTGAGTCCCATAAACTGAACTCTTGGTAGACCTCACAGAAAAGTTAATAATACCCCTGGAGATCTTTTAAAATTATGTATTTAAGCTGCTATCTTATTGTATATGTAGCCTGCTTAGCCTTAACTTGCTTTAGAAGAACAATATAAGCAAACATACTTGACTTGGAGATTGCATATAATCATCCTTTACCACCTAGGCTAACTCAGAACCTTCATCTTAAATTATAGATTCTTCTATGCCCCTGACTCAGAAGAACATAGCTTGTGGGTATTTGTTGTAGTAATCATTTTCTGAAAGAGGACAACAGGTCAAAAGCAACCTTAAAACAAGCCTACCCCCACAAACACTGCAAGCAACTTGGATATACCTTGACAATACTGTATTTCATTACTGAGTGCTTCTGGGTCAGGTTGATCAGTGAAATGACTTCTTTGTATCTTTGTAAAACTCTCTTAAAGATTTCTAAAAACAAGCCCTCATTCATTTCCCCGGCTATGTTTTGTGTGATGTAACACACACACACACACACACACACACACACACACACACAAAGAATAAAGACCTGTTTTGGTGACAGCTATACATTCTGGTGTGTCTACAGTCATCTTTATTGGTTACCCAATGGATTTTTTAAAAAAATAAAACCCTGATCTACTTTCTTGGTTTCTTACTTTGTTCAGAGGCCACTAAAATTATATGTGTGTCCTGGATCCCAGTTCCAGTCCTTATTCCCAAAAGGTAGAGAAGTGTCTCTATTTTCTTTGGTGGAGAAGTATCTCTATTTTTTTAATTGACACTAAGTTTTATGTATTGGGATCAAGGATGAAGGAGAATAATATGTGGGCTCTTTGACAGTGAGAGCTATTTGCTTATTGAGGTTGAAGGGGGGGATATTTGGGACTGTGTTGAGAATATCATTGACACAGATTTTTGGATACTGAAGAAAAGGACTATGAGAAGTATCTAGAGTGCTTACGTATGCAAGTGTGTCAGGAAAGCTGCTTTCTGTGTATCTGAACATGGAAGATGGTATTGAGGAATGAGACTAAAAGACTGATAGGAAATCTGTTGTGTAACAAGCATTTTGGTAATGCTTTTTAAAAATTGTTTTAAAAATATCTATAAACATTCTTTATACATGGACAGCCATCACTGGCAGCTGAACTTAAATTGGAAGACTGCCACACACAAAAAAAGTGATGCATATTCCCTCTCTCCTGCTTGGTCCTAAGACTTTAGCCACTCTCTTCTTTGTTCTGTCCAGATGCAAAATATGAAATTCATAAAGCAAATAAAATGAGGCACAATTGTCAAGGTGAATATTTGTTCTGACAGACAAAAAAATAATCCATTAGTAGACTCACTCTGAAAAACTTGTACTTTCTTTCAGTCTGAGATTTTGAGGACAAATGTCTTCAGAACAAAAACTAGGTGTTACCTTGTGGAGAGAGCCAGGCAGTGCTGACAAGCCTGCCTTGAACCTGTAAGCATCTCTTCAGCCTACTTCACATACAACCTGCAACAACCATTAATATTCAGGTAAACACATGGCTTTTATCACAGTTTCTCCTTTGTTTCCTTTTCCCCTGAAATCCCCACAAATGTGAGGGGAAAAGGAGACACAGCTTGATCTAAAGTACAGCCATAAGTTAAAAGCAGATATCACTTAGAGAGCATGCGATAACAGTATCAATTATTTACAGCATAAAATATAAGGTATTAATATTTTATTTCATGTCAGGAGCCACATGGCACATTAAAGGCAGATGCTAAAGTGAGCTTCATAGGTACTTGAAGAAGGGGTATAGGAGACTCAGAGAAAAACAGTAAATACAACTTACTTTTAACACATACTTTGCTGAGGTTAGAAGAGTTGAGACAACACTGCAAAAGAATGTTGTTTTGTAATAATTGAAAGTTGAATTTGCTTAGTAAGTACATTTAATCTGTATTAGAGCACTTTTGGGGACAATGCTCTCTGCAGAACCATGAAGATAGAAGCACCATTATAAAGAATCTTGTGGGAAAGTTAACAAAACGAGACTTCTCTGTTCCAGACTAGATAGAAATAAAAGTTCAGAAAAAGTGCTTTGGCCTGTTATAATTTGCAGCCCCAGACTCGTAGTAACCAGACAAACTATTGAAGAGTAATTTTACATTTATCAAAACATAGTTTATCAATAGTAAGAAAAAAATGATACTTGATACTTCAAAAAGTATATAATCAATTCAACTGCCATTTTACATGTAGCCAAGTAGTTGAAATTTATACATTTTTTATATTTTAACTATATTTCCATGTTTAATAATTTTAGTTATATACTATATATGTATATTTATATATAACCTGTTTTATACTTTTAGTTATATAACCTCTTTATCATATAAAGTACTTGAAATTATGTTGATACAATGAATGTCTCCTTTTGTATAACTTCATCTACTGAAATAGGATTATACATGTACAAATATGAATATAATGCATATAAGGTTTATTATATTTATGTAATATATACTAATATATGTTATATGTTTGTCTTATGGTACAATTTGTTTCATTTTGACTGATTGATATACTTTTAGCAATCTATATTCAATTTCATATTTGAAGATATAAAGTCTTTCTTGTAAGCACATGCAGATATAATTTATATTTTATGATTCTGTTTATTAATATTCATTAATTAAAACATGTTTAAACACTCTGATATAATATAAAATGTTGCTTTGTCAAGTGAAAAGTCCATTGCATAAAAAATACATTTACTTGATTTAGTGATGATTATTTTCAAGACAATTTATTTTTTAAATTGCTGTCAGATTTTTCTGACTTAACATCATCCTTAATTGTTTACAATAAATTCTTGACTACACTTGACTTTTATTTTGTTATGTAATTTTTCTGTGTTTTTATATTAATGTAAGGACATATATAAATACTCATAATGTACTTACCATTTGAGATTTTTAGGAATAAGTACAAGCATTCTAGAGATCTGATGAATTATTTTGACCCTCAACTGTCAGGCACCTTCCTTTTAAAATGGATATCTATCATTGTCTATGTAACCAATTTCAGTCCACCACCAACTGCCCTCATTGACCTTAATGGAGTCATATATTTAGTATTATGCATTTGTGAGTAGCTCATTAGATGAGCATATTTGATATTTTCTCCTATAATATATAATAAAATTAAGTATCAATTACAAATATAATAGAATTTATTATGTAATATTATATGACAATTATATAATATATAATTTCATATAATTTTATATAATACTAAAATATCATAAATAGAATTTATAATAAATTGTAAAATAAACAATCCCAAGAGTAATTAAAATCAGAGTTAGAGGACAGAATAAAAAGTTCTTGGGAGGAGTGAGCTGAGTCAATGCTAAGAGTGAACAAATTCAAAATATAGTAAAATACCCATTCCAACAAGTAAAATCAAACATAAAAATGATATATTGGTAAGATACATACTATTGTATAAAAGATCACAAAGTTCTAAGCAAATGTGAAATCCTTCAAACTCAATTTAGCAAATAACCACACTCTGCAAATTTTAAGTCTGAAAATATTATATACACATATACCATCAGAACTCTGGCATATCATGCCTTTAAGACATTACCAGAGACCAACAGTAATTAACACCTTTCAATAAGTGCACTGTATCAACAGTTGAGTTAAATACAGTGACATTGTACAATATATAAAATTTAATTGACTCTTGGCAAAGTAAAGTACAACATTCTGAAAGAAATATATATTTTTTTCTTAAACATTTATCATTTTGCTTAAAACACTACAAATTAAATGTATATTTTCATGTGATTTAGATACAGTTTAAAAGATTTTTTGTTATTAGTTGGTATTCATACATTTAATTTTATAAGTTACTTACTTCTGCTTATATTCATCCAGTCTATTTTATTCTACTTTGAACTTGGAAATTTTACAGCCCTTATAAACTATTTGCAGCAACATTACCTCCTTTTTGTACACTATTGTTCATCTATATATGTGTCTATGTGTGCATGTGTGCATATGCAAATGTGTGTGTCTGAGTGTGTGTATGTTTATGTGAATTCAGAACACAAGGCTCTGTCAAATGCTAATTTGTAAACAGTTTGCAAATTCTGGCTTCATATTCTTCTGAAGGCTAGAAGTTACCTTGAAACTCCATTGCTGTTGTTTATGTGGCTATTGATTTCAGAGACTTATATAAGAAATATTTAATTAGTCACTATCCACTACTGTAAGAAATTACAGTTTTATTGTCACTTATTGGGTATGTGTGTATTCCTATGTGTTAGTATGTGCATGAAGATCAGAAGAAGGCATTGGCATCCAGGAGCCGTACTTACATGTGAGAATGAGCCACCTACTGACGGGTATTTGAATAGTGGTTCTCAGCCATCTTAATTTTGTGCCCCTTTAATATAGTTTCTCATGTTGTGGTGACCCCAACCATAAAATTACTTTGTTGCTACCCCATAATTTTGCTACTGTTATGAATTGTATTATAAATATCTGTGTTTTCTGATGGTCTTAGAAGACCCCTATGAAATGGTCATTGAACATCCAAGGGAGTCATGACCCACAGGTTCAGAACCACTGTACTAGAAGCTAAAATCAAGTCTTCTGCAGAGAAATGAGCTCTCTTAACAGATGAGTAGATCTCTAGCCTGAGTTCACCTTTTCACATTTTATTTTTTACTGGGGTGTTAGAAATAAGGTTGTTTCAGATTGAAACTAATGCATTTGGCTTATTTCTTAGTAAAGATCTGCAGTTGGGTCACCAGCACTTGATCAAAGCACATTTGCTAAAAAATAAGTCATATGCACACATATATGCATAAATTAGTGGATGAACAAAAGAACATTGAGCTTTTGGGCTCTGTCTTCCATTGATGTCTTTGTTATAATTGTATCCACATTACACTTTCTTATGTGGTCTATGTAACAAGTTTTGATTGATTGGAAGTACCTCTGGTTTTCTTCACCATCAGGACTATTCATGGCTCTTTGCATCTCCAGATAAATTTTAGAAGAAGATGGTTACTTTTTATCGAAATTGTATGTGGGAATATTAGTGACTTTCCACTAAATCTTCAATAAAAGAGAAAGGTTTTAACATTTGATACCATCAATTCTCTGATCTACAAATCCACTTACTCGCCTATTCTAATTCTCGGGCACTTTTATATTTTTTGCCGAACTGCATTTTTTAAATTTAGCCCCAGGCTCTGTGTGCTTTCTTATGCTATCATAAATGGAGTCCATACAATTTGGTTTCGGGTAGTTGTGGTGATTAAATGTGTTATTGATTGCTGTATCTTAACCTTGTATTCTACAAGCCTATTCACTGTGCTTACTGATTCTAATATTGTATATACACATACATGTATAATGTCCCTTAGTGTTTTCTATAAACAGACATATGTTGTGAACAGGTTGTTTATTCCTTTATACCTAGTTCTTTTTATTATTTTGCTCTTCTTATCATATATAGGACTTTCAGCACAGAGATGATTCAAAATGGGGAAAGTGGGTCAATTCATCATGAGATATGTTAGTTCTCAATATTTTCTGGTGACCTTTTAGAGATGAGTTTTCTTTTTCCCTAAACATACTGAGAGGGTTTTTTCTCAAAATACGTGTTAAATTGGTCAAATGCTTGGAAATATTTTGTCATGCCCTCATTTTAAAAGCAAAACACATTTATAAATTTATATGTGCTTCAAGCATTGGAACTTTTATCATTGAATCTCTATTCACCATATGCAATGTATATTTGGGGTTTGCATTCATTCTGTGAGTGTTTTTTTATTGGGGAATTGAATTCATTGATGTTGAGTTATACTAATGTCCAATAACTGATAATTTCTGGTTTTTGATGTTGGTGATGGAACACAGAGCCTAATAGCTCAATGCTTTTTTTCTTCATGCACTGTTTTATGCAAAGCGCCAAGATGACTTATGTCTAATAAATGTGCTTTGATCCAGCGCTGCAGATCTTTACCAAGAAATAAGCCAAATGCATTAGTTTTAATCTGAAACAACTTGATTTCCATTTTTTCTCTGTAAAGTGTTTTCTTTTTTTTTATTGGATATTTTATTTACATTTCAGATGCCATCCCCTTTCCCCATTTGCCCTCCCTAGAAAACCCCTATCCTGTGTCCCCTTTTCCATTTTGCTTTTATACAAAATTTTTTTTTAAATGTTAGTCAAAGGCTTTATAAGTATGGTAATGCTCAATCAGAAGTGTAACCCAATACCCAACCTAGATATGTAAACTATCTTTGACTGGTGAAGACACGTGAACTTCTGCCTCCATGCCCCCTCTCTCTTTCTCTCTCTTTCTCTCTCTCATTACCTAGCTTCTCCTCTATTTCATCTTCTCCTCTCCTTACTCCATCTTTTCCCCCTTGGTGCTCCTTCCCCCTTAGCTCCTCCTACATATTACCCTTCCTGTTAAAATAAAACTTTTCTCTCAAAATACAATTAGAGCATAATTATTCTATTTGTACCAGTGAGGTACAAGATAGTCTTAATACCCAGTCCATCCTTTTGTTGACTAACCAGAACCTCTGTTGTCTCTCTTGACTAAAACACTTAATTTTGAACCTGGCTTTTTCTTGGCCTTAGAAGGAATGTCAGCTGAAAACCATCCACTCAGATCTTTTCTCTCAAGGTAAATAGCCAGGATTGGCTATGAGAATATAGGTCTTCAATGCCATCAGAAATCCAGAATGACTAAGTTACCTGAAGTTATGGGAAGCACTAAGCATAGCTTCTAAAACTTAGCCAATTTATAGAAACAGCTGAACACCTGGACAGCCCCTATACTGCCGAACGTTGGAGCATCAAATCTTCAGCCTTCTGGCCCAAACTCATCTGACAAACCTTAGTGATGCAGAATTATTAAGGACTGATTACTCTGTCTAGGCAGATATAATCAGTCGACTATTCTGCAAGTGTGTCCTTTTCTGGACAGTAATCTGTCTGTAGATGGAGAGAGGCAATTCTTGCCTAGTGACTGTTTCCACACAACTGGAGTAACTCCAGGGATGCTCAATTTCTTCTTAGAATCCAAGACAGGAAGCTGTCAGGAGCAGACAGGTCTCTAATCAAAATGAACATTAATATAGAAATATTTGTGATGTCAATTCTATGGATTTCTGAGGTTTTGAAATCCAACTAAACATGTAGGGTAACCTGGACTGTTGTCTGTTAACTCCCCTCAGCTATTTCTAAATAAAATATAGAAAACACCCTAACAATAAACTCAAAGTCATGAATTTGCTATAGTCCCTTAGCTCACAGGCTACCCATCCCTAATCAGTTAAAAAAGTTAAAGAAGGACTGGGTCTAAGCCTTGTATTTCTAAATGTGTTATACAGGCACAATGCCCATGAGAGTATCAATATTCATTTCACTTTCATATCGATGAGAGGCTTATACCTTAAATTTGAAATCCAAGTGAATTTTGTACCATTTAAGAAATTATAACTTCATCTTGATACTAAGTTATGCAGATTTCTACCAATAGGTTATGGCTATGCCATAAATCCTAGCTAATCCTCCCTGTTTCAACAAAACCACTACTTTTCCCCAGAAAGACAGCCCAATATTAACCACCTTAGTCCCCAAGCCCAGGGAATAGGGGCACTGACTCTTCTTTAGCTTCTTCAAGCTGATTACGGGCGTTGAGATATTAAAAGAAGGGTGGGGGGGAAGAGTAAATTGATAAGCCTCTGATGCTGTGTCTTCACTGCATCCAGATGAAATTCCTGGACACCGGAGGTTTGAATAGGTCTGCTCATTTTTGCTTGATGAGTAGATACACCAAGGCTGTGTATTCTGCAATATACAATTCTCTGGACAAGTTTTAGTATCAAGAAAATATTTTTTTTTCCTAGAGGGCTGACATATTTTTTAAAGATGTTGGTTCTAACAACTTTTTTTCCCTTTTATGTAGTTGGTTATAATAGTTACATTTCAAGTTTTATCCTCTTATCACATTTCCCCCACCACCCAGGAAACCCTTATCCCATCCCCCCTCCTTATATCCCTTCTATGAGGCTGTGCCCGCACCTATCCCCCCAGCCCCACTACCACTTCCTCATCCTCACATTCCCCCCCTTTCTGTGTTTGTTTTTTATGGGACCAAGAATCTCCTCTCCCACCTATGCCCAACAAGGCCATTCTCCCCTACATAGACAGCTGGAGTCATAAGTCCCTCTTTATGTGCTCCCAGGCTGGTGGTTTAGACCCTGGGGGCTCTGGTTGTTTGGTATTGTTGCTTTCCTCTTGGGGTCACAAACCCTTACTGCTCCTTCAGTCTTCTAAGTTCTCCATTGGGAAACCCTTGATCATATCAGTGGTTAGCTGTGAGCATCATCCTCTGAATGTGTCAGTCTCTGGCAGACCTCTAAGGAGACAGCTATATCATGTTCTTGACAGCATGCACTTCCAGCCATCCACGTCAGTGTCTAGCTTAGGTGACAGTACATGGGATGGATGCCCAGGTGGAATGGTCTCCTGATGGCTCCTCCTTCAGTTTCTGTCCCATGTTTTGTTTCCATAATTGCTCCCTTGAGTATTTTTGTTACTGGAACAACCTGATTTCTAACACCCCAATAAAAAAATAAAATGTAAAAGGCTGAACTCAGGCTGGAGAATGGCTCAGCTGTTGAGGGAACTTATTTCTCTGCAGAAGACTTAATTTCAGCTTATATTACAGTGGATCTGAACCTGTGGGTCATGACTCCTTTGAGTGTTCAATTACAATTTCACAGGGCCTCCTATGACCATCAGAAAACACAGATATTTATATTACAATACCTAACAGAAGCAAAATTATAATTATGGAGTAGCAACAAAAATAATTTTATGGTTGGGGTTACCACCACATGAGGATCTATAGTCCCTGGTCCATAAGAGGAGGAACTTGATGTAGGCATCCAGTTTAAGGTTTAGTATTTGAAGGACTCTTCATGCTCTGCATATTTTCTGGCTATGGGTCTCTGAGTTTGTTACCTTCTGCTATAGTAAGAAAGTTCTTTGATGATGGCAGAGCAAGACAACTATATGAAGCAGAATATTATTAGGAGTCTTTTATTGATATGTTCCTTTAGTAGAAAAGTAGCATTTGATTATACTCTGATCCATGGGCTATCTAGTCCCAGCATCTTGAATATTCAAACAGTGTCAAATATGGGCTCCATCTCAAGGAGTGGGTTTTCCCTCACATTAGATGCTGGTTGGTTATACCCACATTTTTTGTGCCATTATTATACTAACAAATCTTACAGGCCAATCCTCATTATAAATCAAAGAATTTATAGTAAAGTTGGTGTTTTCCTTTGGTAGCATTCAGAGTATTTTCCACTATCATGAACACTGTAAAGACTCTTTGTTAGGATAGAGGTTCTATGTAAGTACTAACTAGGCTTCTCTTTATTGGTCCTTGCCACTCTGATGGGTATAAGATGAAATCTCAAAGTAGTTTTGATTTGTTTCCCCTTGATGACTAAGGATGATGAACATTCATTTAAAATTTCTCAGCCATTTGAGTTTCCTCTTTTGAGAGTTTTCAGCTGATATCTGTACCCCACATTTTAATTGGATAATTTGTTTTCTTATCTAGGATTTTTGGAGTGGTTCTTTATATATTTTGAATATTAACATTTTATCAGATATGGAGTTTATAAAATTTTTTTTCCTATTTTATAGTCCATTGCTTGTTCAAATTCTGTAAGGCATTTTGCCTTACAGAAACTCTTCATTTTCATGAGATCCCATGTATTAAGTGCTGATCTTAGTGCTTCTACTATTGGTATTCTATTCAGAAACTTTTCTATTGTGTAATGTGTTCAGGCTATTCAATAATTTCTCTTCCATCAGGCTCAGTGTATATTATTTTATGATGAAGTCTTTGATCTATTTAGAGTTGAAGTTTATTCATGGTAATAAATACAGATTTATTGGGTTTCTTTTATGCGATGTCATCTAGTTTGACGAGTATGATTTGTTGGAGATTCTGTCTATTTTAAGTGTGAATTTCTAGCATCTTCATAAAATTTCAGATCTCCAAATCTGTGTAGATTCATGTTTAGACTTCAGTTAAATTCAGTTAATCAATGTGTTTGCTTTGAGACCAATATAATGCAGTTTTTAATTATTGTAGCTCTGTAGTGAAACTTAAAATTAAGAATGGAGATATTTTCAGAAATTCTTTTATTATTTAGAATTGGTTAAGCAATCCTGGTTTTGATTGTCCTTTCAACATCTGTGAAGAGCTGTGTTAATCTTACCTATCCATGAGCATAGGAGAACATTTTAGCTTCTAATATTCAATTTCTTTCTTCATCTTCTTAATGTTTTTATCATCCAAGTCTTTCACTTGCTTGGTTAGAGTTACCCCAATCTATTTCATTATACTAACTAAGGTTACTATGAAAGGTGTGAGTTCTTAATAATTTTCTCAGTCCATTTGTCATTTGTATTGTTTGCTCAATGAAAATTTTCTATCATTTACTCTCTACATAAGAATTCTCTTTGAAAATGCATTTCAATAACCCAAGTAGAAAATATTTTACTATTTTTATTTATAGCAATTTTATTTTTAATTTAATTGTTTTTGTGTCATTTTAGGAGTTAGGTCTATTTTCTTCTTTCTATTTTGGGTTTCTATTTTTCTGTTATCATCTGTTTCATTAATATAATGGCTTTAACATTCAACACTAAGCACCCTATTGGCTTATAGAACAAAAATATTTTACATTCATTTCAGTTGTTATTCATGAAAATCAAATTATAGTCTGTTTTCAAATC
Source organism: Rhabdomys pumilio (assembly GCA_030674055.1). Taxonomy (NCBI): domain Eukaryota; kingdom Metazoa; phylum Chordata; class Mammalia; order Rodentia; family Muridae; genus Rhabdomys; species Rhabdomys pumilio. The sequence continues at coordinate 31,991,639 of JANHMN010000012.1, forward strand.
AGTTTGTAGCTGATCCTATAGTATGAAAGCTAAAAGCACTATAGCTGCAATTCACATTTTACTAGTTCTACTATTAATACCATATGAACTGCTATTATGTATATCACACTGAAAACTGCATTACATTTTTTAGGATATAGTGACATCACATTTGCATAACAAATCATGTAGATTTATAGCTTGCAAATATTATTTTTCAATAAAATTCAGAAAATATTAAGGACTTACCTAAAAACTTACATTCCAGTAAATTAGAAAAGTCTCAATGAAATGAATAATTTTGAGATGATTATGATATGCCAAAGATAAACTAGGATGAAACAAAAGTATTGAAATTAATCTATTCTAAGCAATGAGATTGAAGTGGTAATTAAAATCTCCCAAGCACAAAATTCTTTGGCCCAGTTTGATTCATTTTCGAGTTCTACAAGGATTTCAAAAAAGAATTAATGCCAATCTTTCTCAAATTATGTCATAAAATAGAATGGATACTTACAAACTCATTTAAACAAAACATATCAAGATAAAATATAAACTGACAAATACTTTAGAAATGTGGCAGAATATAAGATTATTATACAAAAAAAAATGTATACTTCTACATACCAGTGACAATTACATTAAGAAAGAATATTTGGCACATGTTGGGGAGCGGAGGGTAGGGGTAGAATCTCGTTCATAGTAGCCTTAAAACCAATGAATTATATTGGAATAAACCTAACATAGCAAGAAAAAGATCTTTACAATGCATAATAGAAAACACCGAAGAAGGAAATTAAGGATGATAGTAGAAGATGAAAAGATGTTCCACTCTCATGGATGAGAAGAAACAATACAATGGAAACAGGGATACCAGCAAAAGCAAACCTGCAGATGTACTGGATTCCATGCCGTGATTCCAGAACACTTCATTGAAACAGAAAAATAGTCTACATTTTACATGAAGTTTTAAAGCACTGCTTAGCCAAAGCAATCCTGAGCAATCAGAATGATGCTATAAATGTTGTTAATATTACAGAACAATACTCATGGACATAACATGGTGCTGTCACAAAAGTAAACAGGAAGACCAGGGGTAAAGCATTGAATCCCAGAAGTAAGTCAATCATTTTAAGGAAAGTTGAAAGGGAGGCAAATGTAATTGTAGAACGTTCCTCAAATATTTAGAATGAACACAATTTTCAGTATTTGCTGATGTGTCATCTCTAATTTCCCTGGACTCTTATGATTTTCAGGGTGATTTCAGTTGTTTCTCATGTCGTTGCTCTTATTTCCAAGCTTCCTGTTTAACCTTGGATTTCTACATTGTGACCGTGATTCAGGTCTTTGTTATTTTCTGCACCTATCTATAACATTTGCTCTGTTGCTTGGATCTGAACACTGTTTTTTTTTTTTTTTCTTAATGTGCAGAGTTCTTTTTTCCTTTCTCTGTTATTGACCATGAAGTGAATTTGATGTGAAGTTGACTGATAATGAACAAACTTAATATGGTCAAATCTTAGAATTTGTTCCCTTCGTTCTGTTTATGCTTCTGTTTTTATGATTGTATTATGTCTGTTTTGTCCTGATATTGGACATATCCAATGGGTTTTCTACTTCAATTACTGAACATTTCAGTTCCCTATTTTCTGTTTGGTAATTATTTAATTACAGTGTCTGTGAATTACATTATGTTTCTTTTCCATGTATCATCATTAATTTTAGTGTGTGTTTTATTAAAATCCATGTAGTTAGTCTCTTAAGTCTTGAAGCTCACCATTTGAGTGTCTTGCTCATTTCTGAATTAGTGTGGATATATTTGAGACTTTTGTTTGTTTGTATCTTTTTTGGGAATAGAATTATTTTATATTAATTTTAATGTCTTTATTGTTAGTAGAATATCTTAAAGATATACAACTCTTCTTCTCAATTTCCATATGCTCCACATCAGTTCATCTTTTGTCATTTCAACAAGCAGTTTGGTTTTACAGAGAAAAATTCTCTCCCGCCACCCATCTGTGATTTGCACCACTTTAGATTTTTATCGAATTCTTTCATTTTCATGTTCTGTTTCTTAACCGAGTGCCTTGGCCTCTCCTAAGAACTTGCATGATTAATTATAGAGAAAGTAACTTGTGTAGTTTATGGATAAATTCCCTCTCAATTATAAAACCTATGGCCTATAGGAAAAGATAGACTAGAAGGTGGGACAGCAAAAAGGCAGAAAGAATTCTGAGATAGAGCTGGGCACAGGAAATTTACCCAGGAAGACGTGATAAGACAGACAAATGGCACCTACACACAAGTAACCAACCACATGACAGAAAGAATATTAAAGCAATTACATTGTTGAAAAATTTGATCTAGTCAGAGAAAAGCTTAACCACATGGCCAAGGTATTTGTAAATATATTTTGCATCCGAGTCTTATTTCTGGAAACATGGGGCTGAAAGGAGGAAAGACCAAACTCCAAACTTCCAAAGCTAGTATAGACATATTGTATAGCAATTTTTTTGAACTAAACCTTTGCTTCTTAAATCAAGTAGAGAAACTCATCCAAATTACCAGGCTCACCCAATCTGAAAGTAAGAAGAACCATATAGCACCTTAATGAGCTTATATGTGTAATGACAATTGTGGGGAAAAAGAAACTCTTGTGCTGTTTGTAGGGAGCTCCAGCATGCTATCATCAATGCAGAGTGATATTTTCAGTAATGTGGATGCCTAAGAACTACATATACTCCCCCACCAACCCAGTGATTAACTCTCCTGTAATTATGTCGAATAAATGTATTGCTTCACCAGCTTAGACTTAGATAGGATCATTTCCTTGGTCTGCCCTAAGAATCTTATTGAGATTAATAGAACTCTTTCCATGTCTCCCCCAAAAAAGTCGCAAAAATGTATATCCATATAGAGCTGTACAGTTCATGATGATCTCTCCTAAGGTTTCTTCCAGTTTTCTCATCTAAATCTTCCTCTATACTTCTAGTCCCCAATCCTTGCTTTGATACCTCAAACTAGCAAACTGATTTCTCTGTACTTCCTAATGAACATGTATAGTTGGAGGAAAAACAAACAAACACATAAAAAACCTTCATCCCTAAAATCTACAACCCGTAAAGCATTTCATGATAGGCCAATATTCTGCTGCAAATGTTCTTCAGTCATTTAAAAAAGATTTTGTGGAATTCATGCTTTGTGTATTTTTTTTTTTATAATAGTAGGAGAGGTACTTGCCAAACTGTCCTACCATTCTTGGAAGAGTAAGTATATTAGATTATTTTAAATTCTCCATTTCATTCATTGATAAATATTTCCTCTCTGAGTATCTTTTAATCTTTTTGTTTTACTTCTTGTGAGTTTCCATTGAATTAGTTTTTAAATTGTGTCACTGAACTGATATTTATTCTTATTTAATATTATATTGTTTCCATATTTTAGAGACAGTCTCTAATCTTTCCAAGGAAAGCAATGTTATTTTAGAGATTTTTATTCTATTTACAGAGAAGCATTTTATATCAGAGAAAGAAAGGAATGGGAGTGCTGGGGTTTGGTCTGAGATTGTATTTTATGTTTAGCTCTAAAGGGCCATGGAAATTTTGGAACATTGCTGTATAAGTCAAAGTCCAACCAAAGAAAATATAACATTTGCTTAGATTAATATAGATGAGTATTATACATGGCATTATATTTGCTGGCGAAGAAAGAAGCTGAAAGACCGAGCTACAGAAAAGGAGGTTGAGAGAGAACAAATAGGAAAGAGGAAGAGAGGAAACAGAAGTCAACTTTTGAGCCCATGCACTAGCCTATAAGTTAAAAGGAAAGTGGGCGGGTCAGCTAAGAGATAAACCAGAGAGAGGACACTTGTCCTTCTCATGGAAGATTGAAGCAGCTGCTTGACACACAACTTAAATATATATATATATATATATATATATATATATATATATATATATATATCAAGATAAAGAATTCTTGCATTTATTTTCTCTTCCCTTTCAACATGCCTCTAGTACCTGTAGGGCTGGTGCAGCTACTTAAAAATTCTGGTAGGACTCTGAAAACTAAAGCTGCCTTTAGCATTGGGTACTGAGGAAGAGACCTAGATAACCCACACTTACTAAAAACTGCTGCTTCTTCATATGTCTGTGGAGTACTTCTTAGCCTCACATATTTAATTGAAACATCATTGTTATTATTACATAATATTGATCACAGATACTAGAACTACAAGTCTCATGTTCTGTGAAATTTTGAGAAACATGAAAATAATTTAGAAGTAAAACTAGCACCATAAAATATATTTCAACTTCGAAAACTGTAGCTACAGCCAAGGGTAATCACAAAAACTTGAAATGGTGGTCAAGAAAATTTTTCTATTAGGATTGTGAATTTGAGGCCAGAGTGGGATATTTGAATCTTCAATATAAAACAAAACAATAAAGAAAATAACTTTGAGTTGAATAAACTGCCATAGGAGAATATATGACATCCTGAACTGTCCAGAACATAATAGATAATTATCAAAACCTGGTTCTAAGAGCTGTAAAGCTTAAACTTATGTGGGAGGAGGTTTTCTGATAAACAAAAAAGTCTTACCATTTTTTCTTCTGTAAGAGGCACATAAAACAAATCTGTCATTCACCTGGACTGGCCAAAGTACTTCTGAAAAAGCTGCTTGTCAAAGACACACTAAATTAATAAAAAGCCTGCCTATTAGCACAATGGTTACCTGGCCATTGACCGTGTTCATCCTGTGAGAGTATGTTCTGCTGTACGCCAAAATAAACTCTGCGTATCTTTTCCTCTATGTTGTTCCTTGGCTTTATCTTTTTGACAGAGATCACAGGACTGGATAGATAGAGGGAGTGCAGACATAGTCAGACAACCATGCAATAATTCTTCTACATATTTGAGTTGAAAACATAGGTTCAAACAAAAAAATGTGCATGAATGTTTATAGCTCTTTCACTTGCATTTGTAAACAACTGTGACGTCAGCCCTTCAAATTCAGAGGAGATAAGCAAAAGCACAATGAGTCAGTAAGTTGGCCTTCTACAATTGAGACAACTTCACTGTATAACAATAAAAAATGTGAAAGAAACAAAAAAAGGATTATTGCTAAATGGAAGAAGTGACTCTGAAGTGGAAGATCCTTCATGCATCCAAACATAAAACATCTTGAGAGAAACAATATTGAAAACCAGGGAAGAGGAAAGATAAGCCAGCTTAGCTCAGAGCCAACAGACCAACTTTCCCCAGATGATTGAAATCTGGAAAGGTGAACCCAACAACAAAACCATCCTGTTGAGTCAAGAATTAGCTGCCAACCTGCAAGTAAACATATTGAATGTGGGATATGGTTATGGCCCACTAAACAGCACTTCTCAATATTCCTAATCCCAGGATCCTTTAACATAGGCTTTCATGTTGTATTGACCCCAACTATAAAATTATTTTCATTGCTACTTCATAACTATGATTTTGCTGCTGCTATGAATCATAATATAAATATCCTATATGCAGAATATATAATATGTGACACCTGTGAAAGGATTACTGAACCACCAAACAGGTTATGGCCCATAGGTTGTAAACTACTGCTAAGGCTTATCTCACAAGCCTGGGTAATAGTAAATTGGATCACTGAGTTTTGACCATAGATATTCTATCAAGTTGTGACCTCAAAAATCTATATTTCCCAGTGTTCAGTTTGATTTAGTGTTGATCTGTAAAATAAGACAGTAAAACACAGAAGAACTTTCATTCAATTCTAGATTTTTGTCCAAATTTTTATACTGTCTGATTACAAAGAAGCAAATTTGATTATTTTTACCCCATTTTTGTAAGATACAAAGAACTCTCTCTTTCCAAACAAACAATAACAAAGAGCAAATTCATTTAAAAATTGTCTGAGCATATGTGTGTGTGCATGCATGTGGGTGTGTGTTTGCCCACATATGTGCTTATGCATAAATGTATGTATTTATGTATGTATACATGTATGTATATATGAAGGAACAATCAGAGATCACAGTTGCATTGGCACCAATGGTTTCTGTCTCCAAAGTCATTGTAGAAGAGAGGAGTAAGCATTTCATCTTTAAAATCTTCATTTTCTGTTTGAGTAACAGTTCTGCATAACTATGATATATAGAATATTATTTAATGTGTGGGTTTTGACAAAAAAAAAATCCCACTAAAGCATATGAGAAGGTTTCCCTCTTCATAACATTCAGGCAAAGACAAATCAGAGAGTACACTCTTTAGTTTCCCAAATGACAGAATATGAGAATTAAAATTTTAATAGGTTTAAGAAGTTATGAATCAATAGAGTCTTTAAAAATACAAAACAAAATGAATTAACAAAAACCTGGTAGCAACTGAATTTTCTGTTGTCAGAAATAATGACTAAATGATTTAATAAATATTGAATATCATGGTATAAATATGAGAAGAACTTCAGATATGTTCAATAGCATGAATGAAAATGCTTGCATAATTTTCAATTAAGAATAGGATACAAAAGATTGAAGATTCCATGAGATCATTTTAAATTCTCTTAGAAAAACAATCAAATAGCCAAATGCACATTTTTTGACTGATGTGATAGAAATAAAAATGTAAAGCAGTAAAAAATACAAAATTCAGAATTCCCATTACTGAGGATGGGACAAGGAGAGGGCACTGAATGAAAGAAAACACTTCCTTGAATCTTGCATAAAACATTTCATTGAACAACATGATTACTAGCAGAAAATTATAGGTATGAGTCTTCAGATGCACCAAAAAGTTAGAATTGACAAGAAAAAGTAAAGTAGCAATGTGAAGTAGATTTAAGTATGAGAATCACACTAATGTGTATCTTCAACAGATGCTTTGTAAAGGTAAACAAAAGTGGACAGGAGAGAGAATCTATAAATTGCTGGACCATGTCATCATTGGCCTCTACCGGGCAGCTGGGTTCTTGTTAAGTGTGGAATAAATTGAGAGAATGAAGATATTTCTATCTTAATCCTTGCTTTTCATTCTGTTATTCTCCACACACTTACTTTTGAGACTCAGCAAGTGGCTGATCTGGTGATTGTTAAATAGAAAAGTGAAAATTTTTCACTTTTGTTTTTTTTCCTTTAATGCTTAATTACTTGTGTGTGTGCACGTGCCTGTGTGTTTGTGTGTGTGTGTGTGTGTGTGTGTGAACATATCTGGTGCATGTGTAGAGATTAGAGGACAATTTGCCATGATCCGTTCTCTCCTTTTACCATACTGATTACAAGGATTGGACTCAGGTCCTCAGAATTGGGGCTGGGTTTCTGCTCAATGAGATATCTGGCTGGCCCTCTTTTAGACTTTAACCACTACTGAGACTGTAGGCATATGCCATCATTTTGAATATAACAGCTAAGCATTATTAAACAGCACCTGAATATTCATTGACTCTTTGAATCCTTCCAAGTATTCTTTTACATTTTACAAAGGCAAAAGCATGCAGAGACCAAAGTTCACAGTTCCAGTGACAAAAAGTAGTCTTCGCTATTGCTTTTTCCTATCTTGAACTACAGCTTCTTAATAACATCGATTATACACACAAAGAAATATAGAATCCAGTGAATGCCAGTGCTTGTGGACTGATTATACTGCAGTAAGATTATACTGATGCTCTCTGAATCTTCCAGGTAAGCTCCAAATCTTCACTGGGTTGTCTTCACTGAGGTCTAACTCCCATGTGCTCATAGTTACACACAGAAAATCATATAATCTGGATGTCTTCTGATTAAATGGATCAGACTATGAATAACTCTATTCTCAAACCACTATTACAAGTGGCAATTGACTTAATGAAAATTATTTCTCAGTATCCTGTATAAAGGTACCATTTCCTTAATCATTTTCATAGACACTGCCCTGGGGGCTCAAATGGCCTGAAGCAATTAGTTCCCAAAGCATGTGCCAGAATCTGTCCATAAATAGAAATAACTCCTGCATCTCCATTCTCACCGAGAATAAATGTTTCCAAGAGCAAAAGTGCACATGAAACACAACAAGTGGCAGTAAATGAAAGCTAAATGATTAGGGTGTCATCCCAAGCAGGGAACAGTGTGGAGTGGTGTCTCAGAGACAGGAAACAGTGTGGAGTGGTGTCTCAGAGACAGGAAACAGTGTGGAGTGGTGTCTCAGTGAAGGTGATGGGCGGTTTCAGCCAGTGTCTATGATCTCAATGTATTGTGTTCACGAATAAAATTAAAATAAATAAAATTAAAATAAATAAAATTATTTTAAAAACTATCAAGTGTGTCCTGAATGCCTCCAAGCTATAGATAAAGTAGGAAAGCTCTAGAGACTCTGTAGACCTGTGTAGACAAAGGCAATGAACTTCAGTGGGTACAAAAACATCTGTGAGCAGCTTTTCTTATTGCTAGTATATATACCCTTACAAAAACTATGTAGTCTCTTGAAGCCTGTTTCTTGTTATGGTTGAAAACACTACAGAAACCAATAGGGAACTGTGAAATCAAATACCATCAAGTGAATAGTTTCTCCCCTCCACAAAGAAGGTCTGGTATAGGAGTCTGGTGGTCCTTTTTATGCCTAGCAAATGGTTAGAAGTCTCACACAGCTCAAGCACTCTGCCTCTGCTGTGTTGGCATTCTTCAGTAAGGATAACCAATTCCTGCATCTGAAAAGAGGAGATGGCCATAGAGAAATAAATAACCATCTGCTTTTTTGCACATGCTATTTGCAAATATGTATATTATACAAGTATATATCATAGACAAGATAGTTTGGAGAAAAAGCATGAGTCAAGCTCATATGCAGATGTTGACACTGAATTTTGTGAGGCCCAGTCATGTGAATCTTCATCTTTCTCTTTAGAGTTGTCTCCTAGGTTAAAGCCATGGCTTTGGTAATGTCAAGCACCACATTAGACTTATGTATCTGTATGGAATGCTCATCTTCCTTCTGTCTTTTGCATAAGAAGGAGCAGGATGGCAGATCAGATCAATACCCAGGGGTCATGCTGGCCTATATCAAGCTGGCCTCATTCTAGTCTCATTATCATTAGTCAGGTGATCTTATAGTTTTATCCTACATCCATACTCAGAGAACACAGATGCAGTTGTAAAGGTGACTCCAACCAATGAGTCAGTTATACTTTGAAAAATTTTCCACTGCTCCTTCCTGTTTTAAGGATATTCAATCTTCCACTGTGATCAGATCATTAACCAAGAGTTTCCAACCCCTGTAAAGAAACTTTCTATGTACACAGATGTTCTAAGCAATGATAACTTATACTTGAGCGTAACTGTGCACACTCACACTGGTAACCTTATCACTGGAAAGCTGTGGAAGTAGGATCATGAGTTCAAGACCAGATTAAGCTTACAACATGAGTTTGAATCAAATTGATACAATATGGCCCTACCTCAAAAATTAAAATTAATTGTGAATAGTTATCAGTACTCACACCAAGATTAGGTCCTTATTAGAAATCTATTATTAATCTATTGAAAGAATATAAAAACACACTGCTTAGTATGTTAAGTTTCATATTAAAATATTAAGATATTAAATTTAAAGCATAATATTGGTAATGAGTATACTATATATCCAAGCTAATAATGTTATACAAGTTCATATATGGCTGAATTTAATAACCTATAATATATATAATATATGTTATATATATATATATATATATACATATATATATATACATATATACATATATATATATGTATAGATATGTTTATAGATATAATTTCTAAACTTCTACTTGTTTAGTTAGAGAGTGATCAGACCCACTGTAATTCTTAAATACAGCTGTAAACCTCACCAGACCATGAGTCAGTCACTTCTACTTTCTTTGATTTCTTCCCCCCTGAACAATCTCTTCCTTTCTTCAAATCTCATTCTCTTTTTTTGGTGCCACCAATATAAGTCAACCTCAATTCCTTAATTCTGATTGACGTAATACACTGTAAATATTAAACTTGATTATGAACATAACTAGATATAGAATTGCTTAGGAGATGCATCCCTGGTTGTGTCTGTGTGTGTTTCCAGATAGGTATAATTTAGCAGGCCTTAAAAATATTGCTTACACATCTATGCATGAATATCTATTCATATTGTACTAATTATTTACTTTTCCTTAGTACTAAATATATCAATTTTACACATGTACAATTTTATCTACAATGAAACCTGGGTCTTTAAAGATGATGTGAATTAACTGCTGTCAATGTTTGATTTAGCCCTAAGGACCTTGGACAGGATGTCAGGTTGTTCTAGCCCTGCGCTAAATCTCCAAGGACTGGGTGTTCATTTCCTTGGGCCACGTTTTGTTTCCTTTTGAAGTATTTTCTACTGAAACGTGTTCTCCCTCCTATTAGCATAGATTATGTGTCTCTAACCCCTTGCCTTTGATCTTCACTCTTCTCTACATAGGAGGTCTAAATTATCTTACAGAACACTGCCTTCAGGCTCTAGGAGAGAGTTTTAACATCCACTCTCTGGAAAAGGCTTTGCCAATTACGCTTGACCAAGAATTTCCTTTCTCAGGTGTTTTTGGTGTGACTTTTGTGACAAAACACAGGTGACAGTTGAAACTATCCTTGCCTGGAGAAGGGCATGTTCTACATGTGGGGGAGGTAGATGAAGATATAGCATGGTTTGGATTACTGTGTTTTCTCTACTGGAGACATAAACCCAGTATCACAGGAGAAATAGCAGCAAGAATCTCAGTTTCAAACACTAGGTTTTCTCTCCAATGTCCACAGAGGTGTCTCAAGGGAAATCTCACTGAGAGATAAAAGCTTTGACTTTGAGTTAACTGAAAAAGCAAATCATCCCCCAAATTAGCCCCCTACTTACTCTAGAAAGCTCTTTGGTGCCTGAATTACAAAACCCCATTTCTGCTGGTCCCTCTTCCATGGACAATGACATTGGTTAATGTAATTCATTCTCTCTCTTTCTCTCTCTTCCTTTCTGCCTCCCAACTCGTGTGTGTGTGTGTGTGTGTGTGTGTGTGTGTGTGTGTGTGTGTCTGTGTGTTTGGAGGGTGGAACAATAATGGTAAATAACATCAATAGGGGCAACAGAAGAAAGTATGGCATGCATTTTTCACACTTGTGATTTCTCCATAATTGGCCAGAGTGTGCTATTTATGAATGAGAAAAGTGCCCACGCCCATCTGTTTGTTCTACCGTGTATATCCCTCACCAATATATATCCCTATGGCTTGTTTAAAATAAGCTGAGTACAAAGTCATATTGGCATCTGAAGTATGATACATTGCTTATATAACATTTCTTTTCAAGATTATTACAAAGATTGTTAGTTCAGATTGTTAATTCATAGTGACCCATCAGAGAAAGCAGGTCCTGCTTCTTGCAGTATGCTGGGAAAGATCAGAAAGTTCAGGTCTTTTAAACCTGGCAAGTCGAAGTTCAAGACTTCTGTGCTGCTTATATCCTAGATCACGAAAGCTTCATGTAAATTAAAAATTATTTAACTTACTTGAGCTTGACCTGAGAAGTACAAGTCACCCGAAATGTGTTCAAAACATCAAGAGTGTTGTTTTTGCAATGATATTAAGATCAGGTCTGTGCAAACACAGCATGACTGAGGAGGTATTCTAGAATCGTTTCAGCTACAGTTTCTCATTTAGGAGAATCAAGGCTGGAATATGAGAGAGATGTTAGGTGAGTTTCATAATCTAACATACCTAAGGCAGTTTGAATTTTAGCTACAACACAGAAGCAAATGAATGCAACTTTCCCTAGGAAAAGAAGGGACAGTTTCACAGTGGGGTGGGCAGTATTCAATTCTCAGTTGATGAGCAGTTTAACAAAAAAAAGAGAAGTAGGAATCCACTGATAAGAGAAAGACAGTTCTATGGAATAAAATTACAGGATACAGCTCATTAGGAGGGGACGCATTTTAGCATTGGAGAAGACTAACCACAAACAATAAGAAAAGTCAAAAGGAAAATGCCAAAGTCAGATGCTGAAGGTGCTAATTTGACTTCTGGATTTTGTTTCTATATTTCCAAAAGAGGATAGTTCACTTATAATCCTCTGTGCTATTGATGTGACAAGGAAAATCTAAGTCTTCTTCCCATTGCAAACCCATCACACTGAACACATCGTTGTTCTCCACCCATACAAACACATCTGATGGTCCACGACTTTCACATTTGCTTCCATCAGCCTTTCTTCCCAGCACATTTCTACTGTGAACACTCAGTGTTTACGGATCTATAACTTTCCATGTGACAGACAAAGCTTCACAGTGGTAGTGGTCAGAATTCTAAGACCAGCTTTCAGAGATGACCTGGGGAAGAACCATCTCTTACCCTAGTTCACCTATGTATTCTAGTCTCATGCAAGAAGAGAAGAGGGGCCATATTATAGTAGAGTCCAAGATAAGTGTTTATGGGTTTTACAATATCACTTTGGTTCCATCAGATGTACAACACACTTTAAAGGAATTATTTCTAAATTATTAATTAATTAAAGGAATTATTTCTAAAGCTTCAGCTAAACGTAGGACAGTGTTGTTCCCAGCTCCTGAGTTAACAGAAAAACAGCTGACTAGAAAACTATATTTGGTTAAATAATTCATCCACGTTTGTCTTAAACTGTTAGAAAAAATAATGACTAATGAAATTTAATTTCTTATTCTCTCAAAAGTATCCTACACATCATTTGTGTCCTAAGTGATCCTTTGTCTTTAACCTTTATAAATAGTTCTAATTTAGTAAAAGTGATTATCCACAGCTGTTATTCCTTGTGTCAAAATTGCCCAGGAGCAATTATCCCACACTAGAGAATTAAATATGATGGCTTCTTGTCTGTTCTTTTCATTGGACTTCGCAGTGTGTTTCCCCATCTATTGAACTGGCACTTTAGTCAATGTTTTATTGCTGTAGAGAAAGACACCATGACCATGGCAACTCTTACAGAGGAAAGCATTTAATTGTGGCTTGATTTTGTTTGGACATTTAGTCCATCCTAATCATACCTGGAAACATGGCAGCATGCAGGAAGATATGGTATTGGAGAGATAAATAAAAGTTCTAGATCTGGACCACAGGTAGCAGGAAGAGAGAAACACTGGGTCTGGCTGCAGCGTTTGAAACCCCAAAGCTCACCCCCAGTGACAAACTTCCTTCAACAAGGTCACACCTACTCCAACAAAGCCACATCTCCTAATACCTGACACGTAACACAATGCCCTAATGACTAAGCAGGGTGTAATGACATTTTTAAAGAATTTGGAGATTTCGGTTTCTACAAAAGGACAGAAATATTATAAAAATGTGTTTTTCGTGTACTCCCAGGCATCCTGGAGATATGGGGATGCTTCAGACTGTCCAAAGCAACTACCTATGGTTTGCCTTGCATTCTAGCAGAAGCATGGTTTTGCCAGCTCCAAAAATATTTCTGCAATTTTATGATGTTTTGTGGGACTCAGCTCTGGAGAGGGTCTCACGAGGATCTCCTGCTTGGCTGAGGACAGGGTGCAAACAGCCACTGCCTTTGCCACTGCCTCTTTCTGACTGCAGTCCAGGATGGAGTGTGAACAGGGAGAGTCCTCTACTGCCTCGACCTCCTCACTTGGCTGCTCCCAGACGGAGAGGGGAGAATCTCGAAGGCATTTTGGGAGAGCTGACTGACTTGTTGCAGCTTTAGTGTTACAGCTCTTTGCTGAGCCGGGAGGTGCCGGCTAGCTAGCAGGGAAAAGAGCAGATCTCTTTCCCAGTGTTACAGCTCTTGCTCAGCTGGTAAGGTGCACCAATGAGGTGCCCTGGTGAGACTCCAGCTAGCTGGCAAAGAGGGGAGGGTCTATGACAGAAGCTTTTGGACAACAAGATGATTCTCGCATGCACTTTACTTCTGAGTTGGGGTAATATATACAGTTTGGGGTGGGTTAAGGTTTGGCAGCAGGTAACCCTTATTGGCTTGGTCTGAGAGCTTGGAGATGCCTCATCTATATGTGGGAGAGCCCCAGGGCACTATTCCTACGTGACCATGGCCATAGACCTCTCTGTGGGAGGGGCTGTGGAGGGCTGAAGCTGAAAGAACAAGGGCCCAGGAACTAAAGCTGAATACCCTCCATCCCATGGGGGTCCTTGGGGTTCCAAGCTCTTTCAACCAGGACCCCTGCTGTCTCTCATAGCTCACCTGCCCACAATGTTTTTAACTTTGGGAACTTTTACGAGGTTACATGAATGGAAGGGCCTTGAGCGACAGGGTCTGTGGTCATTGGTCATTGGTCATTTAGTAAAGTTTATTGTGGTTGCTAGTAGATGCAGTTAAAGAAGAAATAAAGTAAAGTAATTAGATTTGGAAATTTTTCAGTTCCTCTCTCCCATCTATCCTCGTTCCTTTCCTATATAGTGTTTCAGGGTGAAACTTGGGTGGGAGACACAGTAGCGACTAGGAAAAAGAAGGACCTAAAAAGTAGCAAAGACTATCTTTGTATTGGCTTATGAACCAAGGCAAAAATCAGCTACATTTCTGTACTAAAGTATCACAAAAATGATCCCTAAGCTACTTCCTAACATTCTTCTTTTCTGAAACCTCCTGAGATAGGCCATCATAATCTCCATTTTTTCTGAGCACCACTTTCCTGCTTCTTCTAGTATGTCCCATTGAGCACCATTTAAAGTATTAAACCATTTTCCTAACCCAACTCCCAAAGTTCACATTCTGAAAATAAGAACCACTGTCAGGCCTGTCACAGCAATATCCCATTCCCTGGTATCAACTTTTGTCTTAGTAAATGTTCTATTGTTGCAAAGATACACCAAGACCACATCACATTAACTCTTATACAGGACAGCATTTAATTGGGGCTGGCTTGCAGTTCAGAGGTTTAGTTCAATATCATTATAGCAGGAAGCATACCTTCATGCAGGCAGACATAGTACTGGAAAAATAAATGAGAATTCTGCATCCGATTCCACAGGCAAGAGAAAAAGACATTTGGCTTGGCTTGAGCATTTGAGACTTCAAAGCCCATTTGAGTGACACACTTCCACCAACATGGCCACAACTTTTAATTCCTGTCAAGTAACACCACTGAATAATGACCAAGTATTCAAATATAAGAGGCTTTGGAGACAATACATATTCAAACCACCATATCCAGTGTGTTTTCCACACTATTCATATGCGCATGGTGCTTATCTGCCCAAAAGTATTTCACAGAGCTTCCCATCATATTTCATTCTTTTGATTATAAAAAAAAAGTACAACAAGATTATATAGATTGTCTTACAAGTGCTAGTGTACCCATTAGTAACCAGGTATTAGGAGAAAGAAAAAAAAGGCAGATTAATTTTTTCCAGAAAATAAATGAAATGTTCTTAGTACTAGATGATATTTTTATACCATAGGTTACATCTGTAGCCGTTCCACAGCAATTCATCCCAGATCCCAGAACATTGACTATCTAGTATCTCTAATTGTTACCTACCTAATGAAAATCAGTAGTCACATCTTTTCCTTATATACTGTTTTCCTAGTTGCTGTGTTCACTGGTTAGTTTTTGTCCAACTGACACATACTAGACTAACCTGGGAAGGAGGATTCTCAAATGAGAAATTACCTCTACCAGACTGGCTCATAGACATGTCTGTGGGACATTTTCTGGATTAGTTTTGATGGTGCAGGATCCACTTCATTGTGAACTTTGCTGTTCTTAAGTAGTCCTGGGCCATATAAAGAAGGTAACTGATCAGCCAAGGATATCAAGGAAGGAAGCAGCATTCTTCTGTACTATGTGCTTTAGTTCCTGTCTCTAGATTCCTGTCATGAGTTACTGCCATGAATTTCTTCAATCCTGAGCTGTACCATGAAAACCAAATATACATTTTTTTCCTAGAAGTTGGTATCCATCAATGTTTTATCACAGCAAACCAAACTAGAACATCATGATATAATGAATCTAGTAAGATGAAAAAGCAGTTGTCTCTGGAAGTCTGCAGTAAAGATTTTGTATCAGCCTTATGTACTCCACATATGGTTGGAAACTCATAACAATTTGTGTCGCCGATTCCAAATAGAGGGGAAATATGGATTGAGATATAGGTATAACTTAAGATCAAACAGAGTTTGTCATAATTTTATCTCTCAATAGAAAGTGAGGCGATGTACAGTATGCTCTATTAAGATGGTAAAAGACAGGCATGTGACTAAGCTCTCAACTGGAGGACTGTATTATCTTAGTTCCATTAATTCTGGCTCAATAGTAATGCTAACTTCATTTTTAAAATAAAAATATTTTGTTAAAGTAAAAATATTTTGAAACTAATAATTAAGAGTATCAGGCATATCCTCTTCTGATTTAATGAAAATAAATGTTTCACAGTAAGTTTTCCCATCAGTGTAAGTAAATCGAAATTTGCTCACTGCTCAAGACAACACACACACACACACACACACACACACACCTACAACTGTTGCACTGGAAGAAATTTTATAAAATGTATCAGAGTAGGAAATATAAATAGATCACAGGTGCTAAATACTTATTTCTACATGTTAGAGGGAATGCCTTTTTTTTTTTTTAAATCACTTTCAGAAATTGGCAGAATGTTTTTGTGGATACTTGATTCTAGATTTAGCCATGCTTACCTTGGCTGAAATAAAGCCATGGTGGAAAAACAAACCACCAGTTTTCAGTCTCAGACTGCAAAAACACCGTAAAGCCCATTTCTCCCTCTTGCTACCTGTCGTTCTCATGATAAGAACACTCCTGGGATAGCTCACTGCATACAAATGAAGAGTGAGTATTGTAAGAACCTGAGCTTTCCAGCCAACCTTCACAATTATGGTGAGGAGCACAGTTAGCCAGCCAACCATACAGTTGGTCCAAATGAGCTGAATCCACCACCTTGCACATGTGTAACTGTGATAACAGCAAAGTGGCTTGGTTTTCAGTGTCAAAATGATGGGCTACGGAATACAACAGCATACTCATAAATTATTTGTGTTTATTTCTGAAATGTACAAATTGCATTACAAAAGTTAATGATCCATAAATGGGCTGACCCTTTATTTTCAGGAGGGGATTGTCTTACTGGATGGATTTTAACAGCCAGGGTAGGAATGACATATCTATGATTAAAATGTGTAATTACCATGTGTGTGACTTGTATATGTTTACTTATGATTTCAGCTTATCAGTTTGATAATACAAAAATCATTTCTTTTATTTCTGCAACATCTTTCCTATGGAAGGAAAATGGAAGATGGGAGTTGTAATTTTTCTCATAAGGCTTGCTTCATGATTGGTAGTCTGAAACGCCCTAAAGAGAGCTGAAGACCTGGAAAGCGTGCTCTCTTCTGCTGCTTTGCTCTTTGGGCTCCAAATTTTACTCTAAGGGAAGGTGAGAGATAAAATTGGTTCTGACATTTTTTAAAAGAATCTTATGGTAGCCTGTTTTTGCTTTTTTATGTTTTATGGCAATGTTTTATTAAATTAAAAACTAGAAACAAAACTTCCTTCGATTTTTACTTTCTCAGAAGGCTATTTTAACACCTTTTTTTTTTCATGGAAGAGAATAAAAAAATATGTATTTAGACTTTCTTCTAATATTAGAAAGGAGCTAGGAAGTATATAATTATTGAGTTCAAAGTACTTGGCAGGCTAATTTCACAGAGATTAGTGGCACTGTGACACCATTGCAATAACCAGGTCGTAAAGTCTGAAGGATCTAGCTTTGAAATTCACTGCTGCTTCTTACCAGCCATAGACCTTTAAAATTCACTGAAATTCTCTGAGGCTATGTGACTAACTTGTGAAATGGAGAAAACTCATAACATATACCACAGTGGGCATTTCTGAGTATCAAACAATGGAAATGCAAGCTAAGGATTTTGAAGTTATCTAGTGTACAATACGAAAGAACTGGTAGTTTTAATGTCCGTGACCCATTCCAAGAAGTTGATGATAAGTACTTTATCAAGTATATCTCATAATTAAAAATTCTAACAGTCAATAGTAGAGGACCATTTTAAAATGAGAATACACTGTGTTTTGTTGCAGGGCTGAGATTAAAATAACAAACGTATAAATCTAATAATGTGAGAAAGTACAAATCATTGACCCCTTCTGTAAACAACTACAAAGTCTGGAACAATGAATGTACGGTAAGAAATTTGCAAAGATTAGAAAATGGTGGGAAGACTTGAACCCAGAGGAAAGAAACGATGGAACTTATGAGGAATCCTTCATCCAGGAAGAAATTTCTAGTATCTTTGCACGCAGAGCATATGAGGTTTAGTTATAATTTGGAGTTAGAAAAGGACCAGGACGGTACTGTGTGGTATGGTACCAAACAGCCCTTCAGAAGAAGCTTTGTGAAAAAAGAGCTAGAGATAGACACTTCTTTTCTTCGAGTCTTCGACTAAATATTAAGCTGTTTAGGTAAAGAGTAAGGTATTTTTCCCAGACAGAAAATCATAGTGATCTAAGCAGAAGTTGGGAGGACATATCTTTAGGAAAACAAAGAAGACCCAAAGTAGAAGTGGTCTAGGAAATGGCTTCAAATGATGCTTAATTATCCAAACAACATGTGGGCATCTTAACGCAATTCACAAACTTCACAGATTTCTATCGACAGACGTGAGTTTACACAGAAGATGTTTCACCTTCTGTGTTACAGTGAATAGTAACAGAGATACATGGATACTTACAAGAAAGAAGATAGTCTATACAGGGGGAGATACAGATGGGACCCAGGGTATGCCATGTTCCCCTGTGGACTGGCCACTGAGAGCCAAGAAAGGGGCTGTGATGACATCTCCAGTGAACTTTTATGGGCCATCAACACAGTTCCCTCCTCTTCCGTATACCTATAATAGCACAGGCTTTTAAGGGCCTGGAAGACTTAAGCTCAGAAGGGTTTTCTCCGGGAGCTGCATTTTCTGTTAATCTCCAGAATTTCCTCATTTGCCTTTTTTTTTACATCTCAGCAACACTGCATTTCCCTGAGACTGCTTCATATCTGAACCACCCAGTGGTAGGCATTACTTACTCTGAGGGTGTATGTTCCTTTCCATTTATTCCTCTCTGAAAATTTCCTCCCAGACAAGCCCACAGATATATCCTTTGGGTAGTTCCTGATCCTTTCCAGTTAATGATCAAGGTTAACCTTCACAAGAGGTGAGGGGAAGAACATATTTCAATGAATAAATTTCACTAAATTTTACTCTAAGGCTATACTTGTATTCCTTCTCCTTAGTGTTTTCCCCAAATAAAATGATGTGCTTTGTAAAATGTGTATTTTCCAGATTGTTCTTTCAATCAAAGTCTCTACCAAGAATATTCAATTTTTCCCAGAGCTCAATATTATATACTAAGTTAATATCTTAAATAAAACATGTCAATGAGTAGTTCTATTGTCTTTAAACATGAAAAATAAGAAAGTACTATTTCATAAATTAAGATCATGTCATTTTGTTCATGCATGTGAATAAAACATATACAAAAAATATAATTCAGAAATATCAGTTTCTCCTATTGTACCTAACTGTAGAGGATTTTAGCATTCACCTGAAGCTTGGCTCAGCAATTAGACCTATTTAATACTAAGTATTATTTATTTTCTAGTTGATTAAAGCATGTTAGTAAGCACATTCAAATCTGATAAAATGTTTTTATGAATGGCAAATGCTGAACACACATAAAATGCCAATGTACACTTACACTGTGTTGTGGTTTAAGTATGCTTGGCCCAGGGAGTGGCACTATTTGGAGGTGTGGCTTTGTTGGAGTAGATATGCCATCATTGGAGGAAGTGGGTTACTGTGGGTCTGGGTTTTAAGATCCTTGTCCTAGCTGCCTGGAAGTGAGTGCCGTTTGCCTTCGGAACAAAATTTAGAACTCTCACCTCCTCCTTTGCCATTACTGCCTGGATGCTGCCATGTGTCCACTTTGGTAATCATGGACTGAGCCTCTGAACCTATAAACCAGCCCCAATTAAACATTCTCTTTATAATAGTTGCTTGGTCACAAGGTCTGTTCTCAGCAGTAAAACCCTAACTAAGACGTATTGCATGTATCATCTCTTTTCATTGGTTAGCATTTTAAAATATATCATTTAAGTTGATTTGTGGACACTTCTAACCTGTGGGCTTATGAGATTATTTACTAATGCTGTCATTTGACTTCATCTTTTGTCACTTACATTTTCAATAAACTAGAAGTTAAGACTGGGGTCTGATGAAAATTTGGATGAGCTTTTGTGAGGAAGATCTGTCAGGGTGATTCTATTGATTTCACATTCCATTAAGCCAAAATCAGCAGGTGCCAAAGGGCTGCTGAATGCTGGTAATGTTTAAGATAATGGCAAGGTAGACTCTAGTAAACCAGAGCATGTGTTACTATTTGCATCTCAAACTGCTTTAACATTTTCCGTTGATATCTCTGTTTAAGTTATCATTTAACATAGCAAAACTTCCTTGTTGAAGACAAAGAACACCCATTCTGTCCCACCCAGAAGAATGTACAGAATGGGCTCAGGTAAACCTGTTACAAAGCCATAAGACCCTAAGCATGGTTTCATCTCTTATTCTTTTCTCATAAAGGAAAGCCATATCAAACACTGTATTTTCAAACTTATTCCTAGTGAAATTCGGTGCTAATATTAGATTGATTAATATAAATGTGAGTGTATACACTATTAATATTAGTAATAACTCTTTGTGACTCTTTTGCCTGCTCTTGGGACCCTTTTCCTCTAACTAGGTTGTGGCTCCTCTTCTCTGGGGATGTCTGGGTGCTGTGGATGCACCAACTCATGGAAGACAAAGTCTGGGACAGGGAATTGCATCAGCATTTCCCTTCAGGCAATCAAAGTACCACTGCATCCCAGGCCAGTAAAGAGAAACAGGGAACAGAAATGATCAGCATCAAGGTCCTGTTGGGAGTGGGTGCTGAATGTTAGAAATATGGGAGAAGAGAGAAGGCCTTCCTTGAGAGTTGTAGTGTTATGGCTTGTTTAGGTGGAGGCCTTCCCCATGGAGATCTTTAAAGAAGCAGCTCGCTGAGACTGTCTTAGCTTGTATGTATTTCTTTACTGATGTGGATATGAATGTGTTGGCTTTGTTTGGGGTGAAGCAGGGATTATATAATTTGGAGGAAGTGCATGAGATTATCCAGGAAGGGAAGGTTATTGGCTAAGGCTAGGGTTACTGAGATGCTTCATTAGCATGGAGAGGCATTCCAGGTGCCGTGTTAAGCAACTGACTGTCTGTGGTCATCTTGGTTGAGTGGCATGGTTCCAAGGTTCAGAGTAGGCAATGGAGGCAGGGAGGGAGCAGCTCTACACCTGTCATCTCAACTCTTTGATACTCCAAATGTTTAAGCATGGTCCACCTCACTGATATTATGCCCATCTTGTGGCATGATCCATGTACTCCATTCTAGGTTGCCTTGACCAGAAATGATATCAGAGTTTGTGCTTTGTCTTATTGGTAACTTGTTATGCTATGATTGGTTGATATTCCTCATAGGCCTGCTCTTTTCTGAAGAGAAATGAAGGAGGAAGTGGATCGGGCAGGGGAGAAAGGAGGTTAGAAGGAGGTACCAGAAGAAGTGGAATGAGAGAAAACTGCAGCCAGGATGTAATACATAAAAAAATTAAAAAACTAATAATAACGTGATAGCATTTACAACAACTGACGATTTTCTTGACAGTGAACTGCAGTCATGTATTAACTGCTAGATTCCAATGGCCACTTCTTCCCAAGTCAAAACAACAGTTACTTAAGCTTTTTCTGCATGCTTTGCATTTCCTTCAAAGCATTCAGCTTACCATTATTAAGAGATATTTCTGCTTTCCCCTGTCATCTTCAGACCTGTTGTCTCATTGCTTTTTTTAGGATTCAAAACTGCTGCATTTTACTGAAGATTTCACTGGGTAATGGCTTGTTAGAATTCTTGTTAATGTCAGACTTAATCTAGCTCAGTAGTTTCATAGTGCACATGGTGATTACAGTGGCATTTTTACGTTGCAAACCTTAAGTACATCATTTTGCTCTTTTTAAAATATCATTTTTAAATTAGAGGTCACCTTATCCATTAAGGTCTAATGGATAAAGGATATAGTTAGCATGGTACATTGCCAATTTTTTTTTCTTGTTTAATTGACTCTGGAGGGAATATCACATTTTTTTTTTTGCAGACACTGCCTAATTTGCATAGAGAAACTGCATTTAGAGACAAATTCTTTAATTCATTTATCTCCTTATTTTGTCATTTATTTAATTCTCAAATGATAAGGCTATGAGAGATATGTTTCCAGTGCTATTTAAGGTGTTATTTAAACTAACACAAAGTTTATTGTTGTTAGTTTGTTTCTACATTTGAATTTACAATCTAATACAATCTGACTTTAATTATGGACTTATTTCCTGAGTGCAGAGACCTCAGAGGGAAAGAAATGTCCACATGTATTTCACATCTCATCTCAAGGCTTTAGTTAGGTCGCTGGGTTTTCAAAAAGCAGAAAAACAAAGTCACTCTCTAGGCAGAAAACAGCATCATTATATTCAAAAAGACGTTTCTAACCCAAATTAAGAGGTTTGAGCAACATTATAAAAGGAAGTGTGTTGAAAGGAACAAGGCATGGTGATAAATAATGGCAGGAAATCCTAAGATTTTTAGATGCAACTAAATAAGCCTATAATTAGCCACAAATAGTCAATGAACGTTAGGACAAATAATGAAGTGATGTCATAAGAAAATAAGAGAGAGAGGGTGAAAACGAAGAGGCAAAACTCAGACAAACTGCTTTGAGAGTTTGAAGGCCTGCCATAGTGGTATACAATTTTAATTCCAGAAGTCAAAGACATACAGACTTCTCAGAGTTCAAGGCCATCTTGGACTATATAGCAAGTTCCAAAAAGAAGAGAAAATTAAAAAGAAGGAGGAAGAAGAAGAGGAATTTGAAAAGTATAGATAGATGGAGATCTGGTAAACAAGGAAAACAATAATTGAACAAACAAAATCCACAAAGCCTTAAAGTCTAAGATATTCAGAAAGTTCTAGAAGCTCAGGATAGTAATTCAAGACAGTGCGAGTATAGAATGTGAAGGTAATCAAGAGCCCCATTTCTTTATGATATATTTTGTCAAATGCTAAAAGGTACTATTACAAGGCATTGAAGAAGATAATGTATCTGCAATTGGGTCAGCAGGAGTTGGACAGGTGAAACACTTCAACACATAGATAAAACATATCCTATAGCTATCACCATCACTGCAGCTGCACAGTAAACCATCTGTCTCTACTAGTTCCTTTTATCATGAGACTTGCCCAGATATTCACAAAACTTTCAGCAATTTTATATTTTTTATTAATTGTTTTACTCATTTACCTTTCAGATGATATCACCCTTAACCCTCCACAAACTCTTTCCTATCCCCCTATCCCTCCTCCCCTTTGCCTCTATGAGGGTGCTCCTCCACTCACCCACTCCTGCCTCACTGCTCTAGCAGCCCCCTACTCTGGGGCAACAAGCTTCCTTCCCTTCCCATTGATGTCAGAGAAGGCCATCCTCTGCTACATATATATCTGGAGCCATGGCTCCTTCCTTGTATACTGTTTGGATAGTGGTTTAGTTCCTGAGAGCTCTGGGTGGTTCAGATAGTTGATATTGTACTTCATATTGCTTATAGTTACAATGCCCTTCAGCTTCTTCAGTCCTTCCCCTAGCTCTTCTATTGGGGTCCCCGGGCTCAGTCCAATGTTTGGTTTTGAGTATCTGCATTTGTGTTGTTCAGGTGCTGGTAGAACCTCTCAGGAAACAGCCATACTAGGGTCCTGTCAGCAAGTCCTCCTTGTCATCAGTAATAGTATAATAGTTTGAGGTCTGCAGATGGGATGAATCACTAGGAGGGACAGTCTCTAATTGACCTTTTCTTCAACCCCTGTTCCATTTTTTGTTTCTGTCTTTCCTTTGGACAAGAGCATTTCTGGGTTAAAATTTTTGAGATGTGTGGGTGGCCCCATCCCTCCACTGGAGGCCACGCCTATCTATTGGAGGTGGTATCTACAGGTTGTATCTCCCCTTAGTTGAGTATTTTGGCTAAAGTCATCCCTGTTAAGTCCTGGGGCCTTTCACTTCCCTGGAATCTGGGACTTTCTAGTGGCTACCCCCAGTTCCCAGTCACTCAGTGCTACATGTTTCTATTCAATTTCCTGACCCTCTATACTTCTCTCTTGTCCTTTCTAATACCTGATCCTGCCCCGTTTTTTCTCTCCCCCTCCTTTCTCCCTCCCAGGTCCCTCTTTCTCTCTACCTCCTGATAATTATTTTGTTTCCTGTTCTATGTAGGATTGAAACATCTACATTTTGCTCTTCCTTCCTCTTAAACTCCATATGGTTGTAGGTTGCATTGTGAGTATTCTGAGTTTTTCGCCTAATATCTACTTATCTGTGAATACATACCATGTGTGTTCTTTAGTGTCTGGGTTACCTTACTCAGGATAAAATTTTCTAGTTCCATACATTTGCCTGTGAATTTCATGAAATCTTTGTTTTTAATAGCTGAGTAGTACTCCATTGTGTAAATGTACCACATTTTCTGTATCCATTCTTCTGTTGAGGGACATCTGGATTGTTTCAGGCTTCTGGCTATTATAAATATGGCTACTATAAACAGAGTGAAGCATGTATTCTTGCTATATGTTGGAGCATCTTTTGGGTATATGCCCAGTACATTTAGATTATGCATCTACCTGAGAAACATGGGACATTGTTTTCATAAATTAGTATATATTTGTCAATAGAATTGGATATTTCTTAAAAAATTGGAATTAAATTTGAATACACAAACCTTTGGGTTGAATTTAATGTTGTAATCCTTTTGAACAGTCTCAATTCATTTACCTGTCAAACTATAGATTAAAACCTCAAACTCCAGCTAGATTGGTAGAAAGTCCCAATGATATCATACATGAAAACTGTGTCAGCTTTAAAGTACTCATTTGGAAATGGATTATGAAAAAGAAGAAATATTAGAAGAAAGAGGAGACTGGAAGGCACTGATGGAGTGAGAACTGAGCTTAAGGCAATATGTGCCATTTTTCCTTTATTGCCAACATCTTCACTGTGCTATACCGTATAATGTTTGGGGGATATTTTAATGTTTTCCATCTAAGTCACTGTCCTTCTAATCATATGCTTGTTCTTAAACTATCACCATCATCATCATCACCATTATTAATTATCATTATTAATTCACAGCCTGCATATTTACATGGCTCTTTTATCAAATTGTTTTGGAATTTTATCAAATATAATATTTTTTTACAATATAATATAGTCATTCTATGGCTGTGATTTTTACGTTTTTTAATATATTTTAAATATAATTACTTTCCATATAGTTCATAAAGTTCTTGACAGAAATCTGTAACAAACAATGTGATTAGGCCTCAATGAAAGTATAGAGGTGTTTGTTCTGAGGGAAAAAAAAAGTTTGCTGTACTGGCTGGTTTTGTTTATAAATTTGACACAAGTTAGAGTCATCCGAGAGGAAGATGCCTCACTTGAGGAAATGCTTCTATGAGATTAATCTGTAAGGCATTTTCTCCATTAGTGATCAAAGTGGAATGACCCAGTCCATACTGGGTGGTGCCATCTCTGAGTTGCTGGTCCTGGGTTCTAGAAGAATGCAGGTTGAGGAAGTCATAGGAAGCAAGCTAATACTCCTACATTGTCTCTGCATCAGCTTTTCCCTCCACGTTTTAGCCTTGCTTCAGTTCCTGCCCTTACTTGCAATGATAGATTATGGTCTGGAAGTATAAGATGAATAAACCCTATCCTTCCTAAATTGCTTTTGTTGCATCAATCAAAAAATACCTAACTAAGACAACTTTGGATTAAGTTAGAAGTCTCTCTCTCTCTCTCTCTCTCTCTCTCTCTCTCTCTCTCTCTCTCTGCTTCTCTCTCTCGTTCTTTCTCTCTCTCCCTCTTGTGTGTGTGTGTGTGTGTGTGTGTGTGTGTGTGTGTGTGTGTATTTAAAGAAGCACCACCAAATGACAATAAATGCTATCATCTATTTTAGTAGCAGTCAATATATCCAGAGAAGATCGTATAATATGTATTTTACTGCTGATAACTCATTCTGTTCTCATATTCGGGGGGGAAAAACAGCCATTCCAATTCAAAGACATGGCTGTAGAAAACAAAGGTTACAATGCTGTTTCTTATTCTTATCACAGAAAATCTAGTTTTAAAGTTGCATTGGCATCCTAAATCATACTCCTTAACCAATGGGAAGATGTAGTCAATCAAGTCCTCCTGGTATTTTTTCCTGCTGGCTATTAAAAATAAAAGGGAAGTTAACCATTTGAATAAACATTTGTGGATTTTGTTTAGTAAATATATTTTTTATTACTTATAGGGCCTATAAATAGATTTTGAAGGCACTTAATCTTATTGTTACAAAAATACATGGCCTTAATATTTAAGTTACATGTTAAGAAAGGAAAGCTAAAATGAATGAAGATTTATAGTCTATAGAACCTAGCTGTGATGAGGAAACCCTAAGAAAATTCACTTTGAGCCTAAACTTAAAATTTCATGTCACTGAGACACATTTAGGGTCATTATATTGTAAATTAATTTGAGAACTCCTTGAGTGTCAAGAAAATAAAATGAAATTTATATAGAAGATAAAGCATTGATTTCAGACTTTGAATGACTACTTGGTCAGGATCCTGTAGATACCAAATTGGAGATGTGTCTGCAGGGGACGAGTAGAAATCCAGCCCCACTCACAAGAGAGAGCACTGTTTGTTCTGACGGAACACACCAACACACTAGATTTCATCTACAGCTGAGTTATTTCAGATTATACCTGTGGAATTCTCTGAAGATAAAAAGAAAAATCTTGGTACCTTGACACCATTCATTTAGCAGGAAATTTCTTTATTAAACTGAAAATCAGGTGGCCTTTGAAGATAGCAATAAAACACTTTGTGATTATAACACAGAAGGATGACTTTGTGAGGGCATATTTTTCTCAATAACCACACTTTAAGTGAATACACACATTGATAGAATTCAGGAGTGTAACTGGGTATCAAATGTAAATGAACAGCTCCCTTTTCACTAACATTTCAAATATACGTTATGAGACATATTCTTGTATGCTCTTTCTTCTACTTCAAGCATTGCATAAATGTAGAATTTCACACCACAGAGATGCATTTCAGTAGTTGCCAAATAAAGCCACAAATATCAGTGGCGAACTTACTAAGAGAGATCTTGAAGTCCCTTGTAATCATTTAAAAACTCAACGGCAACCACACACTTAATTTTGAAAACAAATTTCTGCCGGGCGGTAGTGGCGCACACCTTTAATCCCAGCACTTGGGAGGCAGAGGCAGGCGGATTTCTGAGTTCGAGGCCAGCCTGGTCTACCAAGTGAGTTCCAGGACAGCCAGGGCTACACAGAGACCCTGTCTTGAAAAACAAACAAACAAACAAAAAAAAAAAAGGAAAAAAGAAAAAAAAAAGAAAACAAATTTCTACATGTAATGTCAAGTCTTTTTATCTTTGCTGTAAATATCAAGACTTGGTGTGGTGACTTAAGTCTTTCCTTATGACTTAGGAATATTGTAAACTGTGTAATGTATCTGAAATATGTATGAAACTTAAACACTACAATCCATCTGCCAAATTAGCACTTTAGAATTCTATTAAGTATAATTTTTTAATTAAATAAAATCCAATTCCCATAAGTCTGAGGTCAAATTAGCTATGTTTTCTGTTCATTTTTAAAATTAGACTTAAGCATCATATTAATATTTGTTTCAGTGTCCAATTTTGGGGGATCAGCACAGAGGAAAATTTAAAAAATGGAGTTTTTCTTTATGAAATGTTATCTTATCTGTATGCATTTTTTAAAAAGTAGCAGAAATGATTAAAAAAAAGGCAGCAGGCAAGTAAACGTCGCTTCAAATCTATTCTTAATTTTCTGCACAAAATAAAAAGGTTAATTGGTAAACATTAAAATTCATGAAATTTACATGTAGATAAAACTGCACGAAGTTGCATTTAAAACTATATAAATACAAATGCATAGGAAATGGGCTAGAAATTAAATTAGTGCATGGAATTCTTTTCAATTTATTGTATATAGAAAATTATCTCTAAAGATTTATCAGTGTTATATAGATTGATTTCAAAGGAAAATCTAGTTTGGGAATACATTTTTATTAGTTCGAATACTAGGTGTAACAATATTTCTCTTCCTTTGTGTGAATGTGTTGCAAATGATGTTTTAGTATTTCAAGCATGCAATGCCTCTCTCATTAGTTTCAAAATAAATACTAAAATAAATGTAATTGATAACTTGTCTAGAAAAAAAGGGCCAAAGGCAAAGGCTAGTTGAGAAAAGATGCAGAATTGGTGATTCAGGAAGAGAGAGACAACATGTACGTTTTCGCTTAGGGTTGTGATTATTCACACCACTTTATTTGACCACATGTTTCCCTCTATCGCTTCAACAGTATTGTTACACTTAATGATAGGATCCAGGCTTTGCTCAGTGAATGTGCTGACTCCTGTTACTGAAATCTGCTTCTGAGATTTGATGTACAGGATGAACATAACTAGCTCAAATCCATAGACGGGATGCAGATGCAAAACCCAAGGAAACTTCCCACAGCTTTTTCTAGCAATACTTCCATTGTACTCAACTGTCATCAGACTGTAACTTTGGGCAAACATTATTCTCCTGTTTTGACTTTATCAGCATGAAATCTTTCAAACATTTAGGACAATGAAGCTCATTAAGAATTAAGAGTTCCCAGGTGAGACTGTTAAAAAACATTTAAACTCTGGTTGGAGAGATGGCTCCATGGTTAAGAGCACTGACTATTCTTCCAGAGGTCCTGAGTTCAATTCCCAACAACCACGTGGAGTCTCACAACCATCTGTAATGGGATCCAGTGCACGCTTCTGGTGTGCCCAAAGATAGTGACAATGTACTCACATAAATAAATAAATAAATAAATAAATAAATAAATAAATAAATAAATGCATTTAAACTCACAATTATTTCTAGCTACAAGATAAGTTGCCCATTTAAATGATGCCAACAGTTCTCTAGAGAAGAAATTTTGGCTGTGGTAAGATGACAGAATCAGGGTCCAAGCCTGTGCAGAGTTCACTAGTATATCTGTGAAGATTTTAAAACAGGCAGCAGAATAACCTTACGATAGAGAATAGAACACGGGGATGAAGACTCAATGCAGGGACCAGCTTGTCCTTTCTATATTCAATGGGTTGTTTTGATGTTGTCTTCGGCAATGGGGTACCAATGTTACTTTTCAGAGTGACCTGTTCTTGAATCAGCCTAGATTGTTTAGGGATTTCTACAGGATCCTGTTGGCCAACAACTCAACTGAATGCAAACTTGTCCCACCATTGCAAGCCTTATCTGACTACAAAAGATGGCTAATTTTAGACACTGTATCCTCCATTACAAGGAGTGCTCATTAGGGTCACCCTCGTAGATTCCACAAAGTTTTGACTGCAATAAGTTTCCACGCCATCCCCCCTAATTCCAGTTTATCCTCAACATACTCCCTCCATCAACCACCCAACCTGATTCTTCCTAATCCTACAACCACATGGCCCCAGTTCACCCACAAAATGTAATCTATTTCCCCTTCCAAGGATGTTGCATGCATCCCACATAGAAACACCCCTCTTTATCTAACGTTTCTGGGTTTATGGATTGTAGTTTGATTATCATTTACTGAATAGCTAATGTTCATTTAAAAAGTGAATACATACCATATTTGTCTTTCTTGGTCTGGATTACCTCAGTCAGGATGATTTTTCTGTTCACATCCATTTGCCTACAAATCCCTCCTTTCAGATTGAGGAACCCCACAGAAGAGGGGGAGGAAAAACTGTAGGAGTCAGAGAAAGTAGAAGACACCAAGAGAACATGGCCCACCAATCACCTAAGCAGGGCTCACAGAGAATAATGCTGCAAGCATAGATCCTGCATGGGTCTGTACTAGGTCCTTTATACATGTCATGGTTGTGTAGCTTGGTACTTTTGTGGGACTCCTAACAGTGGGAGCAGATGTGTCTCTAGTTCCTTTGCTTGCTCTTGAGACTCTTCCTCTTATTGGATTGCCTCATTATGTGTGTGTTTTCCTTGTCTTATTGCATCTTGTTTTGTCCTTTTGTCTGCCATCTTTTGGATGCCTGCCATTTTCTGAAGAGAAAATAGAGTAGATCTGGGGATGAGAAGAGATGAGAGGACCTGGAATGAGAATAGGGAGGGGAAACTGGTCAGGATGTATTGCATACAAAAACCTATTTTCACAACATAAATCTTAGAGTAGGCTCAGAGCAAAAACTGAAAAGAGGAAAAATCATAGCACAGGCAAGGAAGATATCATAAACATCAGCACGAGTTTTCTGCACTAGGAATGTGCTCTTTCTCTCATTAACAGACTTAAAAAGGCAAACTAGCATTATGTCTTTAGTTTGGTTGGTTTCAAAACAAAGTATTTTAGAGTATTATACCACTTCATGTCCTCTTCCAAATATATTCAGAGATATATGAAAATCGCCTTCCTCATTGGCTCCTTCATGCTGTTCAGACTATTTATGGCATTTACAGAATGGAGGCCTCATTCCTGATGATGGTTCCTAACCTTCTGCCTAGAGCAGGTTTGTTTGTTTGTTTGTTTGTTTGTTTTTTATACTCAGAAGACACTGGCTGACAGCAGTCATCACATGCTTTTCTTTGTTCTTTTGCCCCATTTGACACAGAAATGGCAACACCAGAACAAGAGCTGTGATCCACTTTTATGTCCTGGAATGAAGAGAATGTGAGGCAGTGCATGACAGTCTGAGGACTGAGGACAGGAGGGAAAATTAAGCTCTGTTACTGGGTGTCAGGAAAAGTAGAAATTTGTTAGTTATTGAAAAGCAACAGATAATATGCCTGACGCTCTCTCTATTTCTCATTCTCTTACACGGGGAAGAAATGTGCTCTTAGATCTATGTCTTTCTATGAATACTTCTACTTAGGTTTCATGTCCCTATGTTTGATATTCTGTGACATATTACACATGGACTTAATAGGTCAACTTTATGCCTCTAGACTCTTACCCATGATCAATAGCATTGATTAGACAGCTTTGTCAACAGCTTATCTCTGGAAAGGGAACTTTAAACCCTGAATTCTTTCTTTGTAACTAGATTAGTTTTCATACTATAAGCCCAAAGGTTATCATTTATGCCCCTATATTAGCTATTAATTGTACTGAAATAAGCTACAATGTAAAGAATGTTTATAGAAATCATAGAACCAAAAGGCATGAAAGTAAACTAAACTCTTAGAAAGCACTATAAAATTGTTCTTTGGGAACTATATGCATAATATTTTATAACATGTTATCATCTTCACAGTGACAAGACTTTTCAGAAGCATATGTTATTAAATTCTTCAAATAATCCTATCAAGAACAAACTTTAATATACCATTTTCATATAAAATCAGGTTTCTATTACATTGTTGGGAGAATTATGATGGGTCACAGGAAAGAATTAATATTAATAGCAATTCTTATAACATTTAGTAATGGATTTTGGATAAATATGTAAGATATTTTACATATATGTTAGATAGTATGGATTGAAATTTCATAATAAGCAAAATAGGTACAGGGACTAAGCCTCTATAATTTACAAATCAATAGACATATTTAAAAACTTTGACTCTAAATTTAATTACTTAGTGGCACCTATGCTAAAGTAGAAGTCTGTAGTGTTAAGGCAGTGAATTGTGAAAGTCTTTTCTTGACCTGGCTGTCAAAAAAGGTTTTATTCATGGAATTATTGAAAAATGAAAGATAGTATAAAATAATAGTCTGTAGCATTAAGGCAATGAATTGTGAAAGTCTTTTCTTGACCTGGCTGACAAAAATTTAATTCATGAAATTATTGAAAAATTAAAGAAATGTTAATTATTTCCAGATGAACAGTTGGGTTCTGTAGTAAAATACAATGCATCTATCAGTGATTGAAACAAATAAAACATTCTCCATGTAAAGAAAAAAATGCAGTGAAAATCTAAAACAGTAATTCTCAACCTGTGGGTGATGACATCTTTAGGTGTTGAATGACCCTTTTTTCAGGGGTCAGCTAATACCATCAGAAAACAAAAATATTAGTCACAAAACTAGAATTATTAAATATCAAGTAAAATAATTTTTTGGTTGGCTGTCACCAAACAGTTAATGTCATATCAGTTAATGTTGGTCCTGAAGAAAGGAGGACACTCAGTCTTTATGTAGATAAACTAAGCGATTCTAAGCAGTTTCTTAGAGAATGGATCATTTTTTAAAGGAGATGACATGATTAACTCTTAATGCCCAGTGCATAAGCTAATATACAGTGTTTGAGATAATCCCAAGCCTCTAAATCTTTGGCCAGTCTTATTTCACCACACTGTTACCATGCCCCCCAAAAAGCCCTGCCTGATGAGGTTACTCAGAAGGAGTAGAAGTAGTATCATCACCTTCTCTGGGATTTCTGGTCAAGTCTGACACTTCCTTGTGTGATCTGTGTGATAAGGCTCACTCCATCCTTTCAGGAACTATAAGTGAATCTTTCCAATGCCACCCATTTCCTATTGGTATTATCATAACTAAAACCAATAAAACTACATCTTAAACCAAGACTTCAGTAATGCCTCTATTGCAGCTGAACCTTGCCTTTGGGAGAGATCCTATCTAATGTTTGTAGAGGTACTGTTGCATAGCCCATAGCCATATCATCTCACTGAATCCCCACAGCACCACATTATGCAAATATGCCAGCTCTATGCCATTCTATAAAGGAGAAGAATGAGGCATGGCACAGTTGATTCTCTCCTACATCACAGGCAGAGCTGGGCCTCAAACTCATTTCTTCTAATTCAAAGCCCACTTTCTTATTTAGTTCCTGACATATTCTTTTCACCAGGAGAAAAAAGGAGTCAAAATGAAAGAGCCTTCTTCAGGAACTTCATGTTAAAAGGGAGACTGCAGCTCTTAGGGTATTGCCTGGTGACAGGCATATTGGTGAGAAAATGAGAAAACAGGAGCCACGAAAGCAGTTTCACATGCTCAGATGTAAAAACTGTATAGAGGAAATGGAGATGGAGATGTGTTTTCCTTTAATAGATACCAAGGCCAACATGAGTTCTATCAGAGGCTATGCTTGCCTCTCGGCTAGTTCTAATTATGAGTGCTGATGCTTTCTATAGCCAATTATCTAAGCACAGGGATCTGTCTCAGTCAATAATTCAAGTGCAAGGAGTCCTGGAAGGGTTAGCTAGGCAGAGTACTTGCTACCCACACCTGCTTTAGCTTACAAGCAGTAAGGCCTCAGAAAAGCTGTCCAGGGCTGTTGAGTAAATTGCAAAGCTTATCTCTCAGTATTAGGAGAAGTCCATTAGCACAACAGAGCAACTACAGCTGCTGTGACCACTGTGTGCTTGGCTGAACCTACAAGATCTTCCTCTGGTCCTAGCTGTCAGAGAAGACTATGCTTTTAAGGTCGATCAATGCATAATTGTATCCATTTCACCCTCTCCAGCTTTTCAGAGAAGGGGATCTTAATGGTTCTGGGTGAATGGTGAGGATAATTCAGTAACATACTAACATATACATTGGTAGTTATTCCAAGAAAAAAATGTACTTATATCAGTAATAAGCATCAGGGTGTCTAGTCAATGGTTAGGCCTAATAAGTCCAGTCAATGATCACTAGAGAAGGGAGAATACATAGAACCAACTCCCAGCATCCTGCTACAATGGACAGTTCCCCAATAGGTAATTCCACATGTTTATTCTTTTGAGGGACGGTCTCTTGTAGCTCACGTTGAGTACTTCTAATCTTTCTGCATTTTTCTTCCAAGTGTCATTATAAACATCTACCCACATCCTGGCAAGTTCAATGTCAACTTGACAAAAGCTAGAGAAATGGTTCTCAACCTGTGGGTTATGACCCTTTTGGGAGCTTGAATGTCCCTTTCAAAGGGTTTGCATACAAAATATTCTTCAAATCAGATACTTAAATTATAATTCACAACGGTCATAAAATGAGTTATAAAGTAGCAATGAAATTGTTTTATGGTTAGGGTCACTACAACATGAAGAACTGTGTTAACGGGTGACAGCATCAGTGAGGTTGAGAACCACTGAGCTAGAGTCATCTGAAAGGAGGGAATCTCAACCAAGAAAATACCTTCATAAGATCTTGATATAGAACATTTTCAAAACTAGTCATTGATGGTGGAAGGGCATCCTATTGTGGGCTTTCTATCACTATAGTAAGCATCACTGTGTCCAGGTTCCTGCCTTGTTCAAGTTCCCACCCTGACTTCTTTCAATGATAAGTTACAATGTGGAAGTGCAAGCCAAATAAGCCCTTTCCTCCTAAATTTGCCTTTGGACAGGGTATTTCATCACAGCAATAATAATCCTAACTAGGACAACCTCCACATCCAGCTGGCACTCAACTATTTTGAAACCTGTATTAGGTAACTTTTTAACCTCTGAGACTCTAGATTCTGTTTTCTTAGTGTCACTTCTGGAATGCAAATTTGAAGTGCATTCATCAGCATTATCACAGTAACAGCTAGACTCTCCCCTCCAAAATTAGAAAAGTATCTCCATGCAAGGTATTGCCTTATCCAACTCAGTGTCAACTTTCTCCAGCTCCATCATTCTAGACTCTAGAACTGTGCAGTCTATTTGTCATGGTTGAGAAGGGTCTTCCAGACAGCAACTACTTCTTCCTTATCTCTTTTCCTACACAGTGCTGTTTTGTTCCATTCCTGTTGTGTCCTCCCCCAATGCTGGAATAAAACATTTCCTAAGAAATCAGCTTCCTCCAGCTTGTCTCTCTATGCCATTATTTAACTTCTGGTTTGCTGACTAACCCCAGCCCTGTATTAATAGTGTCTAGTAAAGATGCTCAGAAACCCAACAGACTGAGGCAGACACTGTGTCCCTGAAGGTTTTGAAAAACAAAAATAAAATATGTTAACTCCAAATATTTCTGGAGCATTTTGAATGTGGGAATCATGTTTGTTTTTCTTAGTAACCTAACCCAAACATGCTCCCACTTTGTCTTTTCATTTACATCTGTAAAAAAGACGAATTGAAGAACACAATTCATGAAAAGCAGATGACAAATGACATTTTAATAAAGTAAGATAGTGGGAGTGAATCACAGTGCCGACAGGCAGAGTGCAATGAAAATAACTCTCTCTTGTACAACATAATTGCATGTGTCTTTGTTTTTCCAAATTTTCCATCAGTAACATCCTGGGAACTTATACCCTGAACTCAAAATGGTTCATTCATGTTTTCATACTCAACTATCACCCAAGCAGCATGTGTCTGTCACACACCCTGAGTGACAAGATTGTTCAGCAAACAAACATCAGTATTAATTTTGTCTCCTACCAATTGCTCTAGCTATAAACACCCGAGCTCTTCTTAAAGAGAAATCTTTATAACCCAGCTATTTAACTGAAGCTCCATGAATTAATTCTGAGGCAGGTCATGCATTTCATAGAAATGCAGTTTTACCACTTTGTAGTCATATCATGTGTTTAATTTCAATAATGTTTTCAAGTATAGAAAGATCACTTCATTCTGAAGATCTCGGTCCATCAGCCATTCCTTAAACACATACATTCCTTCAAAGTGGGAAAGGTTGCCTAGCTGCCACTGATAAAACTTAAAAGAAAATAGCGTAGGATGTTGAAGCAATTTAGGACGAGAACAGACCTTTGAAGGGGACAATTTAAAGGAGACATACAGCCTTGAATGAATAAGTCCTTGACTATGTAATGTGAAAATGTCAACCAATGTTCCGTGAATGAGCATATTATCAAAACAGGCAGAAATAGAATAAAAACTCATGTTTGATTCTGAAAAATAGGCACTGTGACTTATTTGAAGCTTTTTGCTTTGTGGATATTGAAGGGTAATTAAATACAGGGCCTCATTCATGCTAAGCAGGATCTCTACTAGAGACCTATGCTCCCAACATAGACTTCTGTTTCTGGGTATGAAAATGGGGTAACAGTATGTGTTTGGCAGGGAAACTAAAGCTGTGTATGAGGCTGAATCATTCAAGACCACACAGGAAAATAAAACTATACCTCACATTTTAAGTAGAACAAAGTAGAAAGAAGCACATTTATACAAGTATTGGGAAGTCAGTAGATAAATAATGAAAATTAGTGACTTCAAAAATAAAAAGGAGACTCTTCATGGAACTGGAGAAAAGGAATACAGAAATTAGAGGGAGCCAGCTTTGTCCTAGCAGCAGCACTACTGTTAAGGAGTAGCAAGTTCATACTATGTCAACGCTCCGACCACTCCCCAAAAGCAATAAACTATTAAATTAAAAGCTGAAGACCAGATGAAGGATACTCACCTTCTAGTCTTTGGTCAGTAGGATACAAGAGTCTCCTAAGCAATGCATGCTATTACCATTGCTTTCCAGAAATTGAGAGTAATTCTATGTTAATGAAGACACCACATACTTTGGTTTTAGGACCTGTAGAACACAAGCTGGATGGGCCCAAAAGATTCCTCCTTGATGGTTAATTTCACAGCAGCAGAAGATACTGTGCAAAGAACCAGGGGAGAAATGTTATCCTGTAAATTTTGAGAACTGCAATAATTACTAGCCTGATAATAGTGCAATAGGGATACTAATATTTTGGAGATAATTAACACATATCTGATCAGATGTAATAACCAGTCAACAGGATGGAACTTGTGCCTGATACCATCAACCTAGAAAAACACTGAAATGTCATTTTACCTAATTGATATAGTATCCAACTTCCTTCTAGATATTTGTGTTTGTATCCTTAAAAGTTAGCTCTCACCCTGCATCAAGGAAGTTTCTATATATTAGCAATAGGAGGAGGCTATTACAGAGAACCACTACTGGTCAAATGCATATATAATAAGTAGCAATGGGGGACCCCTTCTAAAACATAGTATCCATAACACAACCTCTACAGAGAAGGCTAAAGAAACATAATGAAAGAGGGTAGGAGAAAACCACAGGAGGCTGGTGAGGTGACTGAGAAGACTACTCTGAAATAGTGTCCTCTGGATGTGACAAGGACTTAGCACCCATGAATTCTTAACACCGTGGCTGCCTTGCCTGCAGAAAACCCAAGGAAACCACAACATTCAGAGATCCAGCCCTACTGAGAAGCATGGAGATATTTACTAATCGCTTAGACTCATGGCATGAAAATAGATTCTGAAAATTCTGGTCAGATTTCTACAGCATTGAATCCCCCCCAACCAGCCGATCAAAATTAGACACAGTTAAAGGGAGTCACTGAGAAGAGAAGAGGCTCTATCATAATTAGAGTACAGAAGAGCATTAAAATAATCCGACTTTTCAAAGATTAAGAAGCATGGTATCTGCTGGTGTTATGTCTCTTACCCAGGCAATTTTCAATTTGTAACCATGAAAGATTTACCATTTCACTGGCAATATATAGAATACCATGCATTCATGATTTTCTTCATCTTCTACCCACCAAAGTCAAGAAGTGTAGCTGAGGCATCCTCCAAGTCAGGAAGAAAGGACACATGATGAAAGCTGACAGGGCCAGGGTTCTTCAAAAGAACATGACAGTTCTGGAAAAAAAAAAACTTTAGATTCATTTTTCTTTTAATTATTTTTCTATAGGGAAGTTCTGGTGTACACTTGAGTGGAGATGGGCATAAAATGCAAGAAGACCTGTCAAATTCCCTTGTATCTGGAGTTGCAGGTTAATGTGAGCATCCTGATATGGGGTTTTTGGAACTGAATCCCAGTCTTATGTAAGAGCAGTACATTCTCTTAACAGATCAGCCATCTTTTCAGACCCTGAATCTACTTTTAAAACATTTTGAGGAAGATTTTCAGTGACTAAATTGAACCAGGAGGAGTAGGGAGGGATCCAGTCATACTCAGTGACATTAAGTGGGCTCCTACATCTAACCCACAAAGTATATAACAGTCAGTGCCATGAGTATAGATTCTTGGGACTCATGGAAAAGGTTCTTATACTCTCCATGATATATCACCTGAGACAACTACTTTTTGTCTTCAGTAAATTCTGAGTACCTCAGGGAAAAAATGCAAGCAAATACAAACAAATAAAATCAATAAGAAATACTGTATTGTGTTTCCCCTCTGTTCCTTTCTCTCAGAAACCTAAGCCTCACTCAAATCAACTTCTCTGCACAGGAAATTAATACTTACTATTCAAAGATAATATCCAAATAATTTGATATGTGATAACTTAATTTAATTCTGTCAGCCCACAATCTACCAGATAACCAGTATTATTATTCATTCCATAAATAAAGCTTGAACACAAAGTTAAAACAAAAACAACCAACCAAACAAACAAAAACAATGAACAGGAAAAACCTATGACATTGTCATGTCTCTTAAAATTGGCTCTACTTTCTGTGAAACAGAATAATAATAAAGATGATTTCAAGAGAAAAAGCATAATCTGGAATTTTAGAATTGATACTGTTACCTGATAGGTTTGTTAGACAAACCCAATAGCCATTATGGAATCATTAGGAGGAAGGCCACAATAGGTTCCCAGGCACATTTGACTGTATTCTAATTAGGAGAAAAACAGCAACCCAACCTGCACAGGGCCTCAGGGGAAATGTATTGAAGCAGTGAGAAGTCTTAATGACTAAGTCAGTTAGGGAAATTACTACCCTGTGAAACAGTGAACAGGATATCCTCAGCCAGGAGTTTAAAGGAGCTCTGAGATGCTATGCCTGCTACCAGACAGTTCTTACTTTCTTCCCATTCTTTGATAAAGGACCAGCTTCTTAAGCTTTCTTAAATCTGAGGACTCACGAGATACTCATTAAGATATGAAGGCTAAAGGAAGATAAAATAATTACTTTACCATGAATTCAGTACTCAGTTTGGTTCAGAAGACAAAGTCATCCTCATCTACCCCAGAATTAATTTCTAGTGATACATGGGGGATTTTGGATACCTGTCTGGTCTGTGCATTCATCTAAATGGTTTCATCTAAACCATTGTTCTCAACCTTGCTATTGCTGTAACACTTTGATGCAGTCCTTCATGTTGCAATGACTCCCCCAACCATAAAAGTATTTTTGCTGCTACTTTATGACTCTAACTTTGCTGCTGTCAACAAATCATAATGTAAATATATATGATAACTGTGGTTTAACAAATGAGTTGTGACCTATGGATTGGGAATGGCTGACCTTAACAGTGACTGAAAAAGAGAATAGAAGATGATCTACCAATTGGAACAGAATTTAATCTAACCCCATTCTCAGGAGTAGTGTTAGTCAATTCAACTTGACTTGATTTAGGACTGCACAGAAGAAACATTTCTGGGTATGTGTGTGAAGTACTTTCGAGAGAAAGGTACCTTTCTAGAAGAGCAGTGTTTCAGCCTGAATGTGGTGCTTTTCCCTATGAATTTGATATTCAGATTTAATATAAATGGAATAAGGAGAAAGCAAACTGAGTACCAACATTCATCACACTCTGTTTCCTGATTGTAGCCTCAATCTAAATAACCATCCACACCCCTGTGACCATGGGTGCCCTGCCTCGATAGAGGATGCATTCCATCCTCTCAAAACAGAAGACTGTTTCAAATTAAATGTGAGGTCACAGGATAAGAAAAGTAATACAGTAGACTCAGATGGTCTTTCCTAATGAATCCTTTAAATAGGTCTTATTCTTGCCTATAGCAAATATAATTTCTGGAGGCAAAATGATTTGATGAGAAACAGGCTTAGGACAGGCCTTCCACAGGAGAACCCAGATCTCTTCACAGGAATAGGTAAAGGGGTGGTTATTGATGTACAAGACAACTGAAGCCAAAACAAAAGAAACTTCCATGTGAACAAACACCAAATCTTAGACTACACTTTTTACTCTTTGAATTAAATTATTGGTACTTCAGTTTATTTACTTGTCGTCAGGAACACTGTGCAGTTCCCTTGGCTTGGTAACTTCAATTCACCATATCATAATACCCTTCTCTGCCTTAGTGAAAATTGCCCATTTCTTGACATATTTTATGAGAATCATGACATTTTGTTTTCTTTTCAATGAAAATTTTCTTCAATTATTATTATTATTTTGTGTTAGTCATGAAAAATTATACAAAATTAAAGAATGCTACTTTGATATACAGCTGCATACACAATGATTAAATGAATTAATTTTATTTAATATATACCATCTTATATAATTAGTATACCATCTCATATGTTTACTATTTTGTAAGATGAGGTTATAAAAAGAAAATCCAGTACTAATCAGCTTCCAAAATGCATAAGTGGTTATCAAGGACTCAGAATGTTGAGGATGAATTTCTAATATGGTAATGAATGACTGAAATCCGGGAAAAGAAATCAGTAAAGGTCAGAAGCAGAGAGAGATGAGAGTGACTAAAATAAAAGAGCCTTTCAGATAGAAGAAAAACCAAGCCCAAAGGCCTTGAGATGGGATTTGGAGTGGTTGCCTTCAAAAAGAACCAACATAGCCATAAGAAAACAGAAAAGATGCATCCCAGTGAGATTATAAAAAAGACAGATTTATTTATTTATTTATTTATTTATTTATTCACTTTACATCCCAATATCATCTCCCCTCTCCTACCAGTAGCCCCTCTCCCAGAACCTCCTCCTAGCCCTCCTTCCCCTTTGAGAAGGGAGAGTCCCCCTCTAGTTATAACTACTCCATCACCACCTCCACATAAGGTCCTTGCAAGGACAAGGTACACCCACCACCACTGAAGCTAGAAAGGCATTTATTTAAGGGAATAGGATCCACAGACAGGCAGGCAACAGATTCAGGAAGAGCCTCTGCTCTTGCTGTTGGGGACCAAGCTGCTCATTTGCTATATATGTGCAGGGGGCCTAGGTTCAGCCCAGTTCACACTTTGGTTGGTGATTCAGTGTCCTCAAGTGGTCCAGGTTAGTTGACTCTATTGGTCTTCCTGTGGAGTCCCTGTCCTCTTGGTTTCCCTCAATCCCTCTCCCAAATCTTCCATAAGACTTTGAGCTCTATTTAATGTTTGGCTGCAGGTTGCTACATCTCTTTCCATTGGCTGCTGGGTGGAGGATAGTTATGCATGTCCTTTTGGATCTTGGTCACCTCACTCAGAATGATATTTGCTAGTTCCATCCATTTGCCTGAGAAAGCCATGATGCCCTTGTTACTAATGGCTGAGCAGTATTAAACTGTATAAATCAACCATATTTTCTTTATCCATTCTTCAGTTGACAGATATTTAGGTAATTTCTAGTTTATGGTTATTATGAATGAAGCTGTTATGAACATAGATGAGCAAATATCTTTGCCAGATGGTAGAAAATCTTTTGGATATATGCCAAGGAGTGGTATAGTTGGGTCTTGAGGTAGAACTGTTCACAATTTTCTGAGAAACTGATAAATTGATTTCCAGAATAGATATACAAGTTTGCACTCCCATCAGCAGTGGAGAAGTGTCCCTTTTGCTTCAGAATCTTGCTAACATGGGATGTCCCTCGTGTTTTTGATCTTAGCCATTCTTATGTGTATAAGATAGAATCTCAGAGAAAAATGACTGGAATTAGGGAGCACGTCAGGTGAGGTAGAATCTATAATAGTACTCCTAGCAAAGTCTCTTAGTATTGAAGGATATGGACCCTGAATTGGCCATCTTCTGTACCTAGGTAAGGCTCAAATGGAGAGACTGGGACACCAACCCAACACAAAATGGTGAACCTACAATTATTCCTGTCTGCAGAGTTTACTGGGACCACAGCCTAGGAGAATCATCATCCAAGAGACTAGAGAGACTTCTTCTGGCAATTAATGGGGGCAGATGGAGAGTATCACAGACATTTTTTAGGTGGAGCTCGGGGAATCCTGTAGGGGAGGGGTAGGAAGGATTGAAGGAACCAGATAGTTCAGGGATACCATGAGAACATAGCCCACAAAATTAACTGATCAGGACTCATGGGAACTCACAGAGATCAGGGAGCCTGTAGAAGTCTGACTTAGGTCCTCTATCTATCTATCTATCTATCTATCTATCTATCTATCTATCTATCTATGTGTTATGATTGAATGGCTTGAGGTTTTTTGAGAATCCTAACAGTGGAAGTAGGGGTCACTCCTGACTCTTTGACCTACTTGTAGGATGCTTTCCTTTTACTTAAATGTCTTGTCAAGTCTTGATGTGATGGTATGTGCCTGGTCTTATTGTAAGTTGGTATGCAATGTTTGGTTAATGTCTCTAGGATGCTCGCTTTTTTTCTGAGGGGAGGTGAAAGGATGGGAGTATATTGGAATGGAGAGGCTGAGGAGAAAGGAGAAACTGTAGTTGGAATAGAATAGATGAGAGATCACCAAACTGGTATGCTATTGTGGATGCTGGGAAGCACTTGCTGATAGGAGCCTGATATGGCTGTCTCCTGAGAGGTTCTGCCTGAACCTGACAAACACTAAGGTGGATGCTTGCAGTCAACCACTGGACTGAGTGTGGGGTCCCCGATGGAGGAGTTGGAGAAGGAACTGAAGGAACTGAGGTGGTTTGAAGCCCCATGGAGGGAGCAACAGTATAAAACAGCCCGAGCCCCTGGAGCTCCTGGGGACTAGACCACCAACCAAAGAGTACACATGAAGGTACCTGTGGCTTTGGCCACATATGTGACAAAGAATGGCCTTGTTGGCATCAATGAGAGGAGAGGCCCTTGGGCCTGAGGGTGTTTGATGCTTCAGTGTAGTGGAATGCCAGGGCGAGAAGATGGTAGTGGGTTGGTAGATGGGAAAGCAACCTCATAGAGTTAGGGGAAGGAAGATAGGGTAGAGGGTTTCTGAAGGGGAGACCTAGAAAGGGGAAAACATTTGAAATATAAATTAAAAATATCCACAAAAAGACAAAAAAGAAAAAATTTAATTAATTTCTTTTAATTTAGTGCTATTAACATTTATAGACTCCTTAAACACACAATTCAACAGAGTGTTATTCCCTGGTTTACATGAGTTTCTATAACAATCATTATAGACTGGTTCAGGTTACAGACAACAGAAGCATATATTTCAAAGTTCTGGCAGCCAGAAGTCTATAATCAATAAGTCAACAGGTTCAGTTTCCCTTGAGGACACACTTCCTGGTTCCTAGGCTGTCATTCTCATGCTGTTTCCTCACATGCCTGAGAGTGCACTGCAGCCATTTTAATAAATACAGACCCAGTCATGTTGGAATTTATTCTTCAAGATCCAC
The DNA here is from genome assembly GCA_030674055.1 of Rhabdomys pumilio. Lineage (NCBI taxonomy): Eukaryota > Metazoa > Chordata > Mammalia > Rodentia > Muridae > Rhabdomys > Rhabdomys pumilio. The sequence continues at coordinate 32,034,999 of JANHMN010000012.1, forward strand.
TGAGGCTGAGGCCCTCATCCACCAGGCATCTTTCCTTCTTGGCCCTAAGTAGGCCATTTTTGACTTGTTACAAGTGAGGCTATAGTTTACCTTTAAAACTGAAGCATCAGATGGGATAACTTCAGAGTTACCCTCTGTGTCATTGGGCCATTAACCCATTATCTTCAAAACTCAATCATGCTCCCAATCAAGTCTGAAAATGGTTGTTCATTCTTTCCTTTGGCTTCATCTTCAACTCCAACTGGAAAAATTCTCCTATAGTGGCTGATTAACTCTGCAGAATCTGTACATTAATCTCCCCATCAAATGGTCATTTTTCTACTCATTTAGTGTTTTCAATTTGGGTAAGGTGATACTGTTCCAAATTCCTAACTACCAGAGCTTCTTTCCTTAATGACTGCATATTGTTGAGTCACTTCTCAGTTCTTGAGAAATGTCCAGGAAGACGTAAATCCTATCCTTCACAGTCTGCTTAGGGAAACCATTATCTAAACATTCAATTTCATTGTTTATGAATTTTGCCTTTCATTGAAACACCAAAAGAGAGTCACAATTCATCTAAAGCCTTTACCATGTTATCACATGATGACTTCCCTGTGGTTTTCAATAGAAACTTTCTCATTTCTGCCCTGAAATTTGAATAGGAATTTTATAATCATCTTTTATTTTAATACTTTATTCAACATCACTTGGGATCATCAACATCTTCATATTTGTTAACAATAAAAAATATTAAGATGAATTCTAAACAGAATTACCTAATTTTCCTTTTTATAAATTATTGGTTGGTAAGAAAGAGTTGATGCAAATGTTTTCAAAATCTATACCAACAGTTCACTGTATAAACTATTGATGTTCTTGTTAATATTGAAAATAGGGAAGTTAGCTTCTGTGTTATGGTTGCTATTGCTGTGATAATACTCCAGGACCAAAGCAACTTGGAGAGGATGTTATAACTTATAAATCTATCAGCTAGGAACGTCAGGATATAGTCCTGAAGGCAGAAAGTGAGGCAGAGGGCATGGAAAACAGCTGCTCAGTTAGGAAGAATATCTCACGTGTTTAAAGGTAAGTCCCAAGATTTTTTTTTGAGCTAGAGGCTCAGAAACCTAGGTTGAACTCTTGCAGACCACTCTCTGAAGTCTGAGAAACAGAAAAGCCAGTAATCTAAATTCCACAGTGATTATAAAGGCCTACAAAGAACTACTAATGTCCAAGGGTAGAAAAGAATGGACCCATCAACTTAGGTTTATTTGAAAAAGTAAACATGCTTTTCAGCTACTGGAAAATAACAGACCCTCAGCAGATAGAACAATGCTAATTTATTTATTTATTGAAGGTGTTTAACCTACAGTCTACCTATTATAGTACTAGTATTTTTTTCAAAATCCCTCTTACAGATATGCCAATATATAATGTTTTAATTTTGAGTTGTCTCTTAGTTTATATACGGTGATGCACAGAACTGTCACTATCATTGTACTCATTTGAGTTGGACAAAGAAAGTTCCAATAGTAAAATTGAAGGGAGACAACATCTTCAATAAAGTATTTCAGAAGTAAAGGGCATAACTCACCAAGTGGGTACTGTCTTTGAATATGAAAGCCCTAGATACTCTTAGCTTTTTCCATAACACCACATTTATCTTTAGGTGTGCTTCATATAAACTACTCTGATAATCCAAATCCAACTAATCCCTTAAACAGGCATCTAAGAGATATTTTGGTGGTTTCAGGAAAACTCATTTAGATTTCTGACAAAAATAATGAATCTAGCTTAAAAAATAACATGATAAATTTAAAGAAGGGTTAATTAAAGAGTATGAGAGGTGGCACAGTGGTATTCTTCAATACAGTTTGGCATACAATTCTCTAGGGATTGTGGAATCAACTGGAACTCCAGTAAACCCTGATACTCTTTTATATAGAGAGAAAGTAAGATGCACCTTTGCAAGGCTTCTTACTCAGTTCATGGCCCAGAGGCTAGAATTATCACCAGAAAGAAGCCAAGTAACCAAGAAGAGGAAAGGTGTGATGAAATTGAAATACAGTCTCTCATAATTCTATGATCCATTTTTTAGGAAGCATCAGACATAAATTAAAGAACTTCTTATTTATTTATTTGTATTAAAATTTTGCTTATGTGTATATGAGAAGTTGTATGTGTCTGTGAGTTTAAGTGCCTTTAGGAGCTAGAAGATGGTATAGGATTACTTGGAGCTGTAGATACAGGTTTCTGTGATCCACCTGGCATTTGTGTTGGGAACTGAAATTCAGGCCTGTGCGAGAGCAGTAAGTATTCTTGACTTTTGACTCATGCCTCCAGCCTTTGGGAAAAATGATTTAAAGAAGAAAATGAAATTTCATGTTTGTTTGTTTGTTTCTGATATGAATAATGTTCTTCCTTACTTCAGAGTTACTCATCCAATGAACAAAGAACTAACTATGCTCACACTGGTATTTGGAAGTTATCAGTGATGAAGAGGTGGTTGCACCCCTCTGACCATCATTGCTACTCCTGAGATATCTGTTGACCTCGTTTTTCTGAAATCCCATTTCTTTACATTTATTGTTCCTCTACATGTAGCAATAGTTAATCTTGGTCCACAAAATTCACAGATTCAGAAATCCTCATGGTATATATGAAGCATAAATATGTCTGTGTAAATCTCCAGAGATAATTTTGTTATGAGGCCTAACCAATGGTCAGTATTCACAATGTGGTGACTTCTTCAGAGAGAAGTAGGAGCTTGGAATTTTGGAAGAAATAGGTCACTGAGGACATGTCCTTAGCCTGATATCTTGCCTTGGCCTCTTCTTGAATGGCCCCTGTATCCTTTCTACCCAGTATGAGGTAAAGAATTGCACATGCCACTTGTTCTTGCTTTCATGTTATTCTCCCACAAACACATAAGATCAAGTAACCTGAACTGAACTACTGGCATCTATAAGCCAGTAAATCTCAATTCTTTGAGCTGCTCTCTGTTTCGTATTTATTTGGTCACAGCAGTGATAAAAGTAACTTTTTAAACTTTGCACTTCTTTTAAAACATTGCAAACTACCAACTCCTTTATATTACAAATTGAAAATTTGTTAAAAGTTTTGTAGATGGAAACATAGGATCACATCTATTCAAGTGATGCTTGCAATTTTGGTCACATTATTGTCCATTATTCCTTCTTTGGGTGAATGTAACGTAGACAAGTCAAATATAAGGCACCTATCTCATAATAACTAAGTTAGGAGCCATAAAAATAAATAAACATGTGGAGAAAATGATGCTATTCTAAAAGATCCAGGAAAAAGAGTATGTACAGTGGATGAAATTAATTATCAAGAAATGACAGATTGATCACTTGCCATGTATGACTGAGATCGAGAATATATCCAAATTCTAATCAAAGTGACCTGAAAATTATAGTTTCAAGGAGGCAAAGATGAATGTGATGGAAAATTAGTGACCATAAATCTAGTAGATTAGATTTTTCACTATGAAAGCAGGAAAAAGATTCACAGTATGTTAAATAAAGCCAAAATTTAAAGTGCCAGTCAACGTTATGCAGTCTACCACGAAGCATGATGTTCTTGGATTGGTTCTGTACTCAGGATGTATATTCCCTCGATGCTAAAATGTCAGTGATTGCTTTGAGAGTGCATCATTCCATAATGTATTTGCTCATTAATACAATTATTAATTCTAATACATATTAAGAAATTAATACTTTCAGGCCATTATAATAAGTATACACACTGGCCAATTTAGTTCCCATACTAAACTTATAAGATAGATATGATTTTATAAGTATTTTGTTGACAACAAAATTAAAAAATTTGTTCATCCCTTTGAGACTAATCAGTGACATTCATGTACGTTGAATCAAAAGCTTTTGTTAGACAGCTTCTTATCTATAAACTCGAGGCAGGTGCCGAGTTTGGAAAAGTCATTGAGAGTCAAGAGTCGCCAAGGCAATGTTATTACGTGCCTTATGCTAGGTCATTGTTTCTTTCTTCCCCCTTTATAATATGACTTCTCATTTCAGTCTGTGTCATCTCAAGCCACATGTAGCATCAGAATCTTCAATTATCAGTCACTTTCATCTGTTGATTCTTTAGATTTCTCTCATCCATACTCCCAAAAGAATAACCTAACAATTATTTTATAAAGCTTGCATTTTATATGAACAGCAAATGTATGTGGTTCTGAGTTTCATTTGGATTATAGAAATGTGTGTGTTATATCTATCAGGATTATAAACTATGTACTAAAATTTGATAGGTGCCTATCTTCTTTTGTTATAAATGTTATCTTACTGGAATCCAGTCATGCTTGCATGTTTATATAAATTCCATAGTTATTTTCATGATATAGTAAAAAAAAAAAAAGTTGAGTGTTTATACATTACACCATAAAGCCTTCTAACCTAAAATATTTTTTGGAGAAAAAAATCCTGTCAACATCTTCACTATTTATACAGATATTTACTTAATATAAAGTAAGCCTATAAATTTTGTAAGAACTTGAAGTGGAGAAAATGTACCATTGTGTAGAGGTGAGATGTCTTGTACCATCCATCTGACTTTGCCTTCCATAGTCCCATTGTAGATTAGCATAAAATTTCCCCACCCTATTTCTAGGACTTATCTGTAGGGTTTATCTCTGTTGAAAAATGTCAATATATTATAGTTGAAAAAAGTAGCTACTGGGATGGATTCTAGCTAAGATCTAAGTCCTTTATTTACACACATAACTTTAGCATGAAACCACACATCTCTTTTGCAGAAAACAATGCTAACAATAAAGTAATGGAATTCACAGAATAGTTATCTTAGAACCGTGTTTCAATGTGTAATGCTCCTTTTATGCCAAAGGAAAATACAAATAGTCATACATATATACCAGAGCAAAGATATTTTGCTTGACTTACAGTATCTAAGACATGTGTTTACTTCATTTAAACTCATGGATTAATAGATATTTTTCTCCTTAATTTAAACAGTGAATACCTTATGCTGAATATATATGTATATCTCTCTCCATATATATACATATATAGGCATATATATGTATATATGTATGTGTATATGTATATATGTACATGTATCATACTTGTATACTCATACATATATACATATCTGCATATATATGTCTATATATGTGTATATACTTTTTATTATGTTATGATATATATGTATATGTGTGTGTCTGTGTGTCTGTATGTTTCACCATTCCACAGATGTATCTGTGCCAAAAAATCACTACTTTCACTTTCAACTCTACCCTGTTGTTTGAAATTAAAGATAGATTCCAGAATTACCTTCTTTCAGGAGAATTCATAACTTATGAAAGCTGGTAAGTGAGGTTTTTCTTTAAAGACAATAGTAAGAAGTTCCTGATAGAAACCTGTATTGCTCTTTATTTTCGTTTTCAGGACACTTTGGATATTTACAGAGGCGGCAGCTGCAGGGCATTTACTCTGTCATAGTTTGTTTATCAAATCAGGTTTTCACAGAACAAAATTTTGATTGAATGCATACATTATGTAACATATTGCATGGTGTTTAGTTTGAAGACAATAGAATTAGGTTAAAGTATTTCAAGTGAACAAGCTGCTGGCAGACAGTAGCGTAAAAGACTTTGTCAATAAAGAGGAGACTGTGCAAGGGCATAGGGTCAGCAAATAGAAGATGTGCACTGGAGGATTAGTGACTGTAGAATAGGTGTGCATCTAGAAAATAGGTTATGAGGCTAGAAAGTCCATCCGGGGCTAATGAAAAGCCAAGAAGTCCATGCTCATAAGTTAATCTATATTTTCTAACTAGTTTATGGTCTCCCATACTTGATAACTATCCATCCTGCCTGAACCATATCCAGCAAATTCTGCAGCTGCCACATGGCATCTAAAGAGTCTTGAGCAGATGATAGAAACTCCATCTTGTACCTATAGTCACTCAGTTGCTGCTACATAGAAATTTCTGAACTCATCAATGGTTCTGACCACTGTCTCCACACGTCTGTATTTAATTCTTTTCAAGTATCCTTTAAATGTGACACCTATTGCCTAAAAAAATTTATTTACAAAACAAAAGATGTTTTCATTATCTAGTTATGTCATCTCTAAGTCTTTAAGATCAGAAAATAACAGGTCCTCCATGTAATTTTTAAGAAGACAGTGTAGTGATTTAAAACAATATAGTCTTTGGAGGAAAATGTGATCCCTCCTATTTTGAATCCATGACTATTTGCTTTGTCACTGAACAGTCACACCCCTCCAATTTGCTGCCACACATATATGTGTGTAAGGCAACACCTTAACAAACAGCAGTCCTCCTACATAGCTCATTTAATGAAATAATTGTTTTAGGAAGAGAGCTAATTTGCAGTGCATTCACATGTGAGAAAATTTTAAACATATGAACATAAGCAGTATAGGCTGCAGGTTTACCAAGATGTGAATATTATTTTAATGCTAGTTTATTTGCTAAGTGTGGAATGGCCACCTTGTTCTACACAGTACATGAACATAGTATCTCCTCATGCAATTCTCTTCTGTTTCTCTACTTTCTTTCCTGAAATTTATATGTATTCCTGTCATCAGGGAATTTATTTGAAGCTTCTGGTGAAATATGTTCCACAGATATTAAGTGATGCTTACCTTCATTCATTCATATTGTTCTAACAAAAACACTACAGCATCTAATGACCTACCACAAAACAGTAGCTACTCACCATATCTTTTCACTCCCTACCATCAGAGGATGTATCTTGACCTAGAATTATAATATTCCTAGTATTTCATTTCCTATTTCTATCCCTAGAATGTAAGCCCATGAAAGCAAAAACTGCTTTACATTCTAGTAACCTCCACCACACAAACAAAACAATGCACAAGCTTGTACACACATACACACACACACACACACACACACACACGCACGCACACGCACGCACGCACGCACACACTTTAAATAAGCAACAAGATGCTACAGATAAGGTGTCTAAAGTCAAATAGGAAAGAGTTTGGGCCACTGTGTTTCACATAGCCTAATAGAGGAGATGAATTAGAGATAAAGTTAGAGAAGAGGATCTAATGTTCTGAACAATTTTGCAAGCACAGCTAAGAGATTTTAACATTCAGGAAGCAAGACCTCTTTAAATATCTCTTTTCTTATCAAATGGTTACAGCAGTTGTGGATATGGAAGATTCAATTAAGACTGGCAAATCTATCTTTCATCGATTGCCTCCTGAACGAAGGAGGCCCAGTTGCAGTTGAAAGAACGCAAGCGTAATGGGATTGTGAAAGTGACTTATGGTTAATTGATGTTCAACACAGGGAGGCAAATGAATATTTGAAGAATGTCAGTATGTGCATTTCCAAGGGGTGCAGAGCTCTTGTTTGCTCCCTGCATGTGCCAGATCTACACATTCAGAAACTCATCCTGACATTTTTAGAAAAGGTAACTCAAAAGTTATGCTTCTTCTCAAAGACTCTGGTTTCACTTCAGGTTGTATGTTAGGTGTGCATTACAGAATATTCTACTTGTTTCTACTGCTCCTGATCCATCAGAGAAATAATAGGAACAGTTGACATCAAAATAAAGTGTGATATAAAGTGACCAAGGTTCTGGAACATATTTGGCTTCTCTGACCTGCATTACCGTGAGAAGTTCATGCCACAGCTTTCTAAATCTCACTTTGTTCAACTGCAAAGTAGAATTTATTTTAATATGAAAATTATAAATTCATCTTATAAAACATCAATCAGAAATGCTTTACTAAGGGTTAGGAATCACAATTGTATTACTGAAAATTTTGTGTGCTTCAGGAGTACCTAGGTAAAAGTATGAAATCAAAAGATATATAGTAAACATGCATGATAGTGGAGCTTTTTAGCATTTGGATTCTGCAAAATTATTAAAGAATCCCTAACATAAATAATTCCCTCTGAATAGTAGTATATATTCTTTGATGTACAGGATCAGCAAACTCATGTTACTTAATCTACTTCCTAAAAGAGAAAATGCTAAATCATAGAAGCCAACCTTTAAAATTTGGAGATCATTGTTCAGATTTATTTTCCTGGCTTTTCAGTCAAAACCTTTGGGGATTAAACTTCATGAAGGACCAACAGTTTTTCAAGGTGGAATTTAATTTTGACCATTCATAAGTTGTATGAGCCATTCTGCTAACTGAGGCAACAAGAGAAACATTGAGATGTCTCTTTTCTTCCAATTTTATGTCTCATGTGTATTCATAGGCAATTCTGCTTTATTGGGTTGGGTAGTAGCCTTTTGTGGGTGTTCTATTTGACATTACTGTTGTTGCTAATGGGCTTAATCTTATAAAAAAAGAACTGGTTGACTCTAACAGCTCTTGGCTCATGTATAACTGCATAAAACTACTGAAATATGAGTTCTGTAAAAGAGTTGCTAAATCCCAAGCTCTCTAGTTTTCCTGTTCTAAATGATGAATTTGGAGGATTGTGCTCTCCAGCCACTAATAACCGTCTACTTCCCGTCTTTTTCCATGATGGAATTTTTAAAGGATGGGTTACATTTTTGTCTTCCCATTTAAAGTTAAATCCCAATATTACTATGAAATACTGTTGCATTAGAATACTACAAATTTAAATTAAATCTTTCTCGGATTTGCCATTCACTATATTTTAGCTTTTCTGATACATTCTTCTTAATGTGTACATTTTACTTCTCTTTCATATAATTCTTATGCAGAGTAGCTATCTAAGGTATGGCAATATGAAATATGCAGTCAAGATGAAATCAGCGTGTTTGGCTCTGTCCTCAGAAATATGGACTTAGGCTGTTCAATGATTGACATTCCACATTGAAAATACAAAACCCCTCAGAGGACAGTTATGAGAGACTCCTGTCTACCTACAATCATAGCAGAGCATCATTAATAGTGTCAGGGATTGATGCTTGCCTATTTGATGGGTATCAAGTTGGGCCACTTACTGGTTTGCCATTCAGTCAGTCTCTGTTTTAATTTTGTCCCTGTATTTCTTTTATACAGAACAAATTTAGTGGAGGGAGTCCTGTCAGAGGGGAGAACTGGGGTGGAGTGGGGTAGTGACTTAGATGTAAAATGAATAAATTAATAAATTAATGAAACAAAAACCAGAAAACAGAAAGCCCGGACTCTTTGTTACTAATGTTCGTGTTCCATGTTACGAGAGAGGTGTGCTCTGATTAGATCACTAGCAGAAAAGAATGCACAAAATTGTATGAAGAGGAACAGTGTATTTAGGAGACCAATGTAGCTGAATATATCACTCCTTATTTAAGAAAGCCATTTCTGGAATAGTGTTTCAGTACTAATGATAAGATGCAATTCTCCGAGGAGAAATAGAAGCAAAGCAATGAGTGCATACTTAGACTGTAAGAAGTTCAGTATCAACAAGGTGAAGCTCAGGGAAGATGAAGCTCTAAAGGTTTCTTGAAGGGAACTCTGGATCTTGGTTTGAGTCCAGAATACTTATGCATGTTGTTGAATAATAAGAATTATACATTTTTCTTGTCATGGTCATTTCTAAAATTAAATGAATATACTCATGTTTGCATGGGCCTGTGAAATGGTTATGTAGCATTCAATTCAATATTTTGCATAGAGGACCTGATCCAAAAGTAGCTATCATTATTCTTCTTGTTTTAATTTTGATTATGTTTAGAATAATTACTACTAAGAATATTCACAGTAATATTTACATATATTGGACACCAGGTGGCAGGCTGATTTCCCATCTATATTAACCTCTACCTGTGGACTGGAATGAACCTAGGGTTTAGAGGACATCAATTCAACTGGTCCATCAGTAGACACAGTTGTCAGGATATGGGCACCATAGTGATCAAACAGATACACAAAAGCCTTTGATATCACAGGGCTTATTTTACCATGTCATACAGACACTGTAACAAGGATTTAGTCTCCATGGTAACTTCCCTACACATACATAGAAGCTCTCAACATCTGAGACTCTTATTTTAAACAATAGTTATTGTTTCCTATTTTTTATCCACCTCCCTGGAGTTATAAAATGCTGCAATGCATGGCAAGTTACATTTACCTAATATCATCGACAAATTCTTCTGCCAGGAAAAGAAATGTCCAATGAAAGCAAATCAATGGGCCATGGAAGCAGCTTTTCCCAGCAGTGACCTAATCTGCCTGTTTTAAAAGAAGATAAGCAAACTGGAATTCAGTAGCAAACCAGGATTCCTGGAAGCGATCAATTTGGATGCAAAGCTTTCTTTGCATACTTATCACAGAGGTCATAATGGTCCTGCCTATGAGGTAGATCATTGTGGTCCTGGTCTCAATGCTCACCTTCAGGATTATTTATTTCATTCATATCTCAAAGCCCCAATTTTCTCATCTGTAAAATGGTAAGAGTCAATATTCCCCACTGTTCCTACAGCAGTTTTCTGAATACTTATGTCTTACCTACAAGGCATAAACACTTTTATACACTTTGTGTTGCCATGCAGATTTAAGGTTTCATGCATCCTGTTTTGATACCCGCTGAATTCCTTCAGGAATCTAAACTTAAATTTGTTCGTTTTCTTTCTTTCTATTTTTCCTTTCTTTAGCTGAGAGAGCCACAAAGGAAGAGATGTATAAATATTTATTTAGTGCACAAAACACAAGACTTTTTTTATGTTCTGTTTACTGCCGTATCCCTAGACTCAGAATAAGAGAGAACTTACACATGCATTCAGTGAGTTTGCCAAGTGAATGCAGTCTTGTCTCTTTTTGGAGGGGTAGGGGCAGACCTTGAGGCAAGATTTATCATATAAATTGTTCACTTGGGAAGTGATTTTAAGAAAAGCCATCTGAAGAATGAAAAAATAAGCCAGAGAAGGAACCAGTAAAGCAAACAAGCATTAAGGAGGAAATAATATCTACTGTTGCCAAGCAAAGCTAACTCGTGCTGAGGAGATATTATGTTGATGGGACACCAAACTTCAGAATTTTCTGCCCAACATAGCCATGGGGCTACCAAAACAATTACACTTATCTAAACTGGAGGCAATTTCCCCCCAAAGACTTCCCGGCTCTTTCAGAAATTGAAGAAGTTTCTGTAGCCAGGAAATGACTTCAGGTGCGCAAGCCAAGTACAAGCAGTTGAATTTGGGCCAGCCTCATGAAAATACTAAGGGATAGAAGAAAATAAACTATGGCATCTAATTCAAATATTCATTAAGAATATAAACTCTTAATTTATATGACTCATATTGAGGTTCTTATCATCAAAATGATATATGATTTAATATTATGAATATAGGAGAGGGAAATGTCTAAAGAGTCAACAATATAGTATTTAAACATATATTCTTCTATATATTAAAAAGTATGTTATTTCCATATATAATAAAACTTTCAGTCTGTCATGACTGAGAATCAGGGAGCTTTAAAAATAAAATGATAAAATAATGCCAACTGTAGATTTGAGTTCAAATGGTTTTCTTAGCTTATATAACAGGCATTTTGTTCTTCCTGACCTGCAGAAATTAGAATCTGAAATTAGGACAGGGATAGCAGTGATATTGCAAGGCATGTGTCTCCTCCATTTAGGTGGTGAGTCTACACAGAGCCCTGCTTTTGATTCTGACCCTTTATTTGGGCATAATCTTAAGTAAAGCACTATGTTTGTTTGTTGTGTTGTTAGGAGCTCTTGACTGTTGTGTGAGTACTATCCTGGTTTCAATTGACTGCATTGCCACTATGGGCTTTCTTCACACTCCTATGTTGTCACTGAATCTAAGAAAGAATGAAAATTTTTAGGACTCTCAAATACAAAGAATGTACTTAGGCCTCACAGAAGTGACTTTTAGCAAACCCACATACCCTGGAAGTTTTGATGGCCTATCTACAGTATGAATACTCCAGGGTTGATAATCTAACAGTTGTTAGTCTCTGGAAGTACATTTTTGTCATTTGTTTTGGTAGGGATAGACCATCCAAGAGAGCTGTAGCTGGACATGTATTTATTCCCCTTCAATGACAAAGAAGTAAGTTGCTATCACACATTCAGGCATAGGCTAGAAGTTAGTAAATTACAGGACACAATATAATCAGACAGAGGCCATAAATTCATGGTGTTGAATCATCATTTAATAGTTACACTGACATATAATTTTAAGCAAACTTTCATGTGGATTAGCTTATCATAGCCTTCAGATAAATGGTGATATATCTTTGTGGCCTTATGATGAGTGTGCATGTCTCTTTCATTTATTAGCATAAACTTATTACTTAAAAGAGCTTCTGATGCCTTGTTTTCACTCAGTATTTGTTAAATTAATGAATGTTTCCTTTTCTAAATAGATGCTCTTTTCTGATTGCTTAGTGTGCAAGTACACACACACACACACGTGTGCGCACGCACATACACACACATACACACACACACACATACACACACACACACACACAAATTGCTGCTCTAAGAATACTTCTGTGTATAGTAGGAGCTCTACTTGTATAACTTAGAGTTAATTTTTTTCAGCATCACTACATCTGAAATAATATTTATGTCTGATTCTCCTAAAAGTATTTGTCGGCTCTTACCTGTCTTTTAATAGCTGATGGTTAGTATATATCTCAATAGAAAAAATACATATGTTTATTGATTCTCCATTTTAAAGCATAAGAAAAATTTAAGTAAAAACCAAAATTTTAGGCACTATACCCAAGCCATAGGAAAAAAAAATGGTAGATGCTTTTCTCAAATCAGCATCCTCCTATGTAGCTTAAAGGACATCTTTATCAAGATGTAATTCGAAAACAATTAACTGGTAAGCATTACTAGTATACAATAATACTTATGCTATCAAAGTTCAAATTCTATCTGTCTTGGCCATTACAGAAGATTAGTTTCAAAATTACCAACAAGGTAGCAAAAAAACAAACAAACAAACAAAACAAAAAAAATTATGTAAACACTCTCCATGAGTCAAAATCCTGTCAATTTGCTATGACATATGCTGCTTCTTAAGATGATCTCTGGCCTCAATGAGTCTAATGGATGATGATTTCAAATGTCAGATTTTACTTGTTTTCATTTGACCCCTGAGTTTCAGAGTAAATTACATTTATAAGAGAAAGGTCAGCTAATTTTTCATGTGAAGTATGCACAGAAGAGGTGGGAAGTGTAGTGGTTAATGTGAGTTGGATTTTCTGAATCCTAGTCATCTACAGTCCTGCAAACACAATGTTGGAATCAACCACATTTTTTTACCTACACTCCTTCTGATCGGCCTCCTTCAGTGCAAAGCTGTGTAACACTCTACCAAGAATGTCAGCAGCAGGTACCCTGAAGGGCTGCATCCTCTGAAAACAAGAGAAGATGGACAAACACTGTATGTAACACCATTACCAAGTGGTCAATTCATTCTCTTTTGCTCTGTCTCATGTTTTGAAGTCCTTACATTTCAGAGATAAGCCTGAATGTGAAGAAAATGGAAGATAGATTGTCTTTTTTGTAGCAATCCACCAGTGTGTGTGTGTGTGTGTGTGAGAGAGAGAGAGAGAGAGAGAGAGAGAGAGAGAGAGAGAGAGAGATCACATGCATGTGTGTGTATAGTCAATTACCAGAAATGAGGGACAAAAAAGAAATTCCAAGAACACTTTAAAAGACATTGATTATATGTCTATAATAAGTTCAAGGTGTTAGGCTCACAAAGACAGCCTCAAAATGGTCCTTAGTGGTCAGACCTCATGTAGTATGTGAGAAACACCTGGAAATATATTTCTGCCTCTGTTGTGAAAACAGTCCTTCAAAAATTCAAGTCAGAAGGTCTTCAGTCAGAAAGCTTTACAAGTAACTTTTTTCTAGAATATTCCTGTAACAATACCCTTAGATGTTTTTGTAGATATGTGCTTGCAACCTCCCCAATACCCCACTTGCTAAAAGGGCAGTTCCTTGCAGATACAGACATGTTGCTTTCAACTCCTTGAGAATTCCTTAAGAAATTCCTTAAGAATTTATGAAAATATATACACCAAGTTCATAAAACATTTTTAACACTTAAATATATGTAGTTGTGCAGGCCATTAAAAATCTAGTCAGCTAATTTCTTTCATATATATATATATATATATATATATATATATATATATATATTTACCTTTAGGCAAAATTGATGTTGATTTGTCCTTTTGATGCTCTCACAAAAATTCTTCCACTGCTTTTAGCTTCGAATAAGTAGATTTGCCATATCGTGAAGAACAGAGAAACTTCTAACACTGTATGTTTTGTGTCCTAAAAGTCAAAGGTTCCATGCGATTGACATTGCTGGAAACTAACCCTCAGGAAAGATAGACTGTCATGGAACCCAGTTCTAAAAGGGAGATCATGTTGATCAAATAGAATGGTGTTGTCAAGTAAAAGAAAACAGAACTGGACCCTCAGGTTGTTTCAAGAGTTATGTTACAAGAGGTGTGACACGGCAGCATCCACTTTCTGTGTATTCTCCCTCATCTAGACCCATGAACAACATCCTGGCCTAGACCTGCATCTCCTGCCACGATTACTCCCCATACTTCCTTTCTAGCATAACTGATGGATGCATACTACCAAACATGAGTGCACGCCACCTGACTTACTGAATGTTTGATTTGCAACTTCAGCCAGATTCTTTTGGGGTTATTTTTTTCTATTCATTACAATGTCACACATCAATCACAGCTATAAAATCATATTGCCACTGTGCAGCTGGACGCGCATCCTGTGCTTTGGTAGGCTGGCAGTGCACCATTCTTTGTCTGAATGCAGCAAGTCATCCTGAACACAGACTCATTTCGGGTAATTGCTTTTCTCTTTTCTATCACAACATGCCGGAGGAAGTATTTCTTCCTTTCTCTTCTGTTGGTTGCATTACTTATTAATAGATTTTGAGTTCCATATTTTTAGGTTTGTTTTCTGACTTTGGGCAGGAAAATTCACAGAGAGAAGTTCTGTTTCAACATGAAGGATGTTGAGGAAGCTTTGGAAACAAGACACCTGCTCTACACCTGGCAAAACATGAAAGAAACCAACAACATCACAAAATGCGTTTGGAAATGATGTCTGTTGTGCCTTCCTCAGGAACTATGTAAAGTCTTTCTACTAAGTTTGGTTTTGCTTGGCATTGCTTTTCCAGTTTTATATGGTTTGTATGTGAAGGGGTTTTATAGGACTTGTAGTGTATGCATGTCTAGGTAGACATGTTTCCATATATGTGCATCTATGCATCTGGAGGCCCACATTTGGTGGCTAGAATTAACCTTCCTGACTCTTCTACCATGTAAGTTGTTGTAGAATCTCTCAATCAAGAGTTCACCTATATGACTAGTTTTCCTAGATAGATTGCTAGCTAAATATCCTCCATCTCTATCTCCAACTCCAATCTGTATTACAGGTGGACCATCATACCCCTCCCCTCAGCATGCTTAGGTTCTGGGAATTCAAACTCATATATACATACTTGAGAAGAAAGTGCTTTAAGCATTGAGTCATCTCACCACCCAAGATCAAGTTTTCTTTTACTGCTTTACAGATGAACATCTGACATTTTGAAGTAACTTGTTAAGTCTACATACATAGAAAATCATGGGTTTTGCTCATCATGGACTAAGTCTTATCCAATATAAATAGATGAACCAGTAACAAATGCTAGCTTTTGTATGAATGATGTGTTAATTCTTAGTAGTAATTTATTTATTTTTTTAAATTTATGTGTTTGGTTTACATACTATAATTTTTATTTGTTTGTTTATTAATTTTTCCTTTTTTATTATTCTCTCATACAATACATTCCCCCCCCCTCTGTCCCATCCTCCCAGCCTCTCCTTTAACCCCTCTTCTCCAGATCCACGGTCCTGTTTCCCTTCAAAGAACAGCAGGCTTCCCAGGGATAACAACCAACAAAACATAATAAGATATGGTAAGACTAGGTATAAATCCTTATCTCAAAGCTGGAGTAGGCAACCTAGTAGGAGGAAAGGGGTCCCAGGATCAGGCAACAGCACTAGAGACACCCCTACTCCTACTGTTAGAAGTTCCACAAAAACCCCAAGCTAAACAACAATAATATATATGTAGACAACCTAATGCAGACTCGTGCAGGCTCTGCGGTTGCTGCATCAGTCTCTGGGAGCCCCCACGAGCCCTGCTTATATGATCCTGTAGACCTTGTTCTGTGTTCTCCTGACATCCTCAGCTCCTTCAGCTTCTATAATCTTTTGTCCCCCTATTTTAGTGTTCCCTGAGCTTCACCTAATGCTTGACTGTGTGTCTCTGCAACTGCTTCCAGCAGCTATAGAGGTATTTTGTCTAATGATAACTGGGCTAGGCACTTTTCTGTGAATATATTAGGAATGATTTCATTGATAATTTTTGTGTGTTCAGTAGTGTTCTGTTCTACTCTAGGTTTCTGAACCCTCTAGCTTCTAGGTCCTACTTGTTTGCCATGAGTCATTATTCCTCAGAGGCTGCTTCTTGTGCCTTGAGCCTGAAGTTAGACCAGTCATTGGTTGGTGGCTCCCACAATGTCTGAGCCACCATTGTCTCAGAACATCTTACACTCAGAACAGGCTGTGGGTCAGGTATTTTGGCTGGGTTGGTGTCCCTGTTCTACCAGAAGCCTTGCCTGGATACAGAAGATAGCCAGTTCAGGCTCTAATTTCTCCTCTACGAAGAGTCCTCACTATGGTTACTCTCATAGGTTCTAGGACATTTCCACTGCACTAAGTTTCTATATCACCTCATAAATGCCCACCTATTTAGGTAGTCTCTCCCTGTACTCTGTCCCTTCATCTCTCCCTGCCACACCTGATCTCTCCTATCTCCATTCCCAGCCATACCTGGTTCACTTGTAAAATCTATTCTATTTCTATTTCCCAGACAGATCCATGTGTCTTCTTGAGAACTTTCCTTGTTACTTAGCCTCTCCAGATCTGTGGACTGTAGCATTATTATCCTTTACTTAACAGCTAATATCTACTTACACAAACTACAATTACATCTTTGAGGGACACAGTGGAATGTGTGTGTGTGTATATATATATATATATATATATATATATATATATATAAATGATTCTATTATGCTAATTAAGAAACTATAGTTAGCAGTAATTCAGTGTATATTTTAAAATTGCTTAAAGCACGTTTTAAATGTTAACATTAAAATTATGTAAGGTGATGACTGCGTGAGTTATCTTGATATTCTCCTTTATGTTATTTCTAGTGTTCATTTTAGTATGATAAAGCAAATTGATAGATATAAAAGAGAAAGTTAATAAAAAAATGTGTTCTACATCTTGCGGTTTTCTTCCTTTCAAATTCAAGTTGTGCTTAAATTAATTTAGGTGTAAATGAATCTAAGACCTACACCCTATCACTAAATTAACCAAACTTGTAGTGTGAGTGCTAAGAGTTTTAGAGACAGGAAAGCAGCATGCACAAGTTGTTGGTTCCAGAATAACGTATCATGGGAGTTAACCAGGGTTTTGTTTAGTTGATAAAATTCTAGAGGTAAAACTCAAGTTCGAGGAATAGAAAACTCCAAGACTACTCAGCATGACAATTTTGGAATTTTGGTTTCATTAAAAAGCACAGAAATATTATAAGAACAAAAATTTAGTTGTTTTAATCCCAGATGTGGGATACTGGCTGCTTCTGATTGTCCACAGCAGCTGACTAGGATTTGCCTCATGCTCCAGCAGCAGATGCAGATAACTTCTGTGACTGTAAAGTTTGCAATTCTTGGGATGTTTGAGAGAATATACAAATGCTAGGCCCTGAGAGGTATAAGGGGTCGTTGTTTGGTTGTTGGTGGGTTTTTTTTTTTTTGATTGCTGATTGTTGGTTATTGATTGTTTGTTGATCAAGGGTTGTTAAGTAGTCATATTCCAAGAAAAAAGAAGAAAAAATTAGATATGTTGAGGTTGAAGATCAAGTTTGCCCCAAAGAACACAACATCGTAATCAGTAGAAAGTATTCTAACAACAATGCTCCTCCCTTTCTGACTTTATTCAGGGAACTTTTTCCTTTCCTCCTTATATTTCTCTCTGTCTCTCTGTCTCTCTGTCTTTTCCTCTCTCTCTCTCTCTGTCTCTCTCTCTGCCTCTCTCTCTCTCTTTCTCTTTCTCTTTCTCTCTCTCTTTCAGTGTTATGGAGTTGAAAGGGTGGAAAAGAGATGGAGAAGGGTGGAAGAAAGAAGAATACACAATGTAGTAACGACAAGCTTAAATGAGTAGATACTTAGCAGTCTGTCCTAATTCTAAAGTGAAGCACCCTTCTCATCCAGATGGAAATAAAGTATCTTTTAGTCAATGCACATTTTGATTACAAATGTCCTTGGCTAAGTGGCTTAAAAAATTAGTCCCATTTTGCCTAAGGTTCTAGAGGATTCATGTCTTATATCAGGGCTTAGTACAATCAGATTCTGAGAGGCTCTTCTTCCTGCCTTACAGATTGTCATGATACTGCAACCACAGGACCCCTATTATCAAAATGCTCAAAGATAAATCTCCCTTATTACTTGTTTTTAGAAAGAAACTACTGTTACAAGGTATCCACCCATATGACTTAATGACCTCCCAAAAATCCCATCTCCAAATGACATCACATTGGATTAGAGATATAATTTATAGGTGTGTTAATAAGCTCATGTGCTCCTTTTATTACATGGTAAAGGAAATTAGATAGATGGTATGAATTTAGATAGAAACTTACTTTGACTAAGTTACAGAACTGGTAGTTCTTCCTTCATTACGTACTTAATGTAGATATTGAACATCTGAGAATATCCACTCTCTCGCTCATGGTTTTCTAGTAGGCATGTCTATCTTCTGATAATTTTCTCTGTGATCTTACTACTATAACTGCCCAATTTTTACTTTATGCCAAAGAACCAGTTCATACTTTCACACATCCAGCTTTGTAACCTGTAAGACAAGGAGTCTTTCCCTTCCAGAGGGCAGAATCTAGAGGATGAGCCAAGATGGCCCAGTTTGATTACAAGCATGGCCTTGGATTATTTACTTAGACAAGAGGGGTGAGCAGCAAGTGAAGACTGCTTTACACTCAATGAGTATGGGATCCTATAATTGTCACCATTCAACAATTACAATACTGCACATAGTTGCTCAAAAAAGAGACATTCTATGTGCAAATGTGATAAATATATAATTTAGAATTATTCCAATAATGGTTAATGAGAAATACAATTAGCATAATCTCTGTTAGAATGAAGTCAGATGGGGGTCAGAGATCAGATAAACTGGTCTCTATCACACTGTTTTCTGAACGTCAAGTCTTCTTTCTATAATATTAGAAATCTAATAACTGGTTTCAGGTAAGAACATGTTTACCTTTAACAGTTAATGAGTCTTCAAGAATGGATGGGTCCTTATGAGATCTTACTATACCCATGATAGATACTGAGTGGTCTAATCTTCTGCAGGTATCTTTTGCTGCTGTGTGTCATGATTGCAAGAGTCAGTATGTCCTATCTGAACAACAGCATTTCATGGTATTGCCCATCCTCCTGCTTTTACATTCTTCTCATTCTTTCTGCTATGATATTCTCTGGATGTTGGTAGGGTAATGTAGGTAATTATGGGTGAGTATCCAATATTTACTTACTTGCAGCACTTTGGCCAGATATAACATGAACTATCTTAAAAGAAGAGACTCAGAGGGGGAAAAAGGAGGCTGGCAGACGGTAGTAGAAAATGAATACATAAATAATACACTGTATATAAATATCAAGCTGTCAAAAATAAAAAGAATATATTTACCATATAATTCAGCTACCCTAATTCTAGGCTATATCCAAAGAGACACCTGCATACCTCTATTTACCACACACTATTCACAATACTTAAAATATAAAATAGAACTCAATGTCCCTGAACAAATAAAATCAGTAAATAAAACTTGCATATCTACAATGCAGTGTGATTTATCCATAGGGTAGAATGAAATTCTGGAACTTACAACAAAAATATCTTGCCATTGAGTTAAATAAAATAAACAAATATATAAAAACAACTACCTGTTTTCCTTCATAAAACAAGGTTATTCTGGATGGCAGAGACGGAGAAAGTGTCATGGAGAGGGGGGAGTTCAGATAATGGTTACCAAATATAGAACAAAGGGTAAGTTCTAGACTTCCAACACACAGTAAAGTACTTCGCACCAAGCTTGTGCCTATTTTTTAAAGCTCTAGACAAGAATAGCAAGGAATATATGAAGGAATGGCAAGAAGTAATAAGCCTGTCTTGATTAATTCTTATTGTACATGTGTTGACATAACATGGTGAAAGCCATTAACACAAACAACTACAACTTGTTACTAAGACAAAATAAGATAAAACTTTAAAATCTCTCAAGAGAAAGTTCAAGAATTAGACTGAGGAGGTCACTCAATAATAGAACACTTACGTAGTAAAGTTGAGGTACTGTTTTGCTCCCTGAAACAAAACTTTAACAATAGAAAAAAGGAGAATTTCTTTGGAGATTTAAAAATATATACATGTAGAACATATTGACATGCAACATCAATATATTTAGTTATAAAAGTCACAAAAAAATCCCCTAGGTGGCATTCAGAGCTCATTCTAATAAATTACTTCCTTGAGATTTTATTTTTTAATATTATATGTTATGGTAATGGAGAGAGAGAGAGAGAGAGAGAGAGAGAGAGAGAGAGAGAGAGAGAGAATATACAGTTGACCCAAGATACCTGGACCGTATACCCCGCAGTTTCCAAGTACAGTTTCTGCCCTTTGATGAAACAAGACCGTCACATGCTTTCAAGCGAAGATGACTTCTAAGACTTTCCAAATAAAGATCAATGGGCTCATCCTGCATGCAGACAATTTCATCAGCAGAAACACACACCATAGAAATGACTATCCCTGCAGTATCCAGCCCTCCAGTTTTCCTGAAGTCAGAACAGATGTTACACAGTCTTGTGGAGCCCCAGGATGTTACCAGCTGGGCCTTGCCTCCTGCTAATTAAGTCACCTATCACCTGACCAACAGTGCATCCCAAGTTGGGATTTCTCTAGGAGAGGCAGCAGTCATGCTAATCACTCACTGGGAAAGGAGAGGATTTCAGAGACACACAGGCTTTCCCAACACTGCCTGCTCCTACTGGGGAAGGAAGCACATTACACTCTGAAAGCTAGAACACTGTATACTGGAGATTAACATTAGAGTTAGTTCTGATTGTAATTGAGAGAGAGAGAGAGAGGGGTGGGGATAGTTCATTTAGGTAAGGCATTCTCAGCCAAAGTGTACATTTAAGTTACTCATAAATCATTTTGAATTGCAGATTCTTAGAGCCCCACCTAGATTTTTTTTAATCAGATTTTCCAAGTCTCAGACAAGATTAAGATTTATAAGGATTCTTATTCCTTCCACTGGTATTAAAAATGATTGTTCTAGTAAAGTACTAGTGTCTGAAACAAAGATGCTAATGTTTATGCTCTTACCTGGAAGAAGGTACTTCTGGACTAGAATTTGAATTTTAAATATTAAAAAAAAATTAAATTTACAATGTGGTGATTTGTGTACGGGTGAACTTATGATAAACTTTTCCTTCAATAAAGAGTTTTAAAAGCTATGTTTTTATTGTATTTGCTTTATCACAGATATGACCACACTAAAGAGAAAGAACATAGTAGTCCATTTTAGTGGAGAAGGAATGCAGAGACAAAGTATGTGACATCATTGCAGATAAGAAACTAAGAAATAAAGTATAGGAATAACCCAGGATATAATGAACCCCAGTGAATAGGAATAACCCAGGATATAATGAACCCCAGTGACAGGATTCCAGTAAGCTGCTTAGTTTAACTGTGCTCACTTAATATATTTTACCACTTCCCAAATTATTATTATACAATTAATCCATAAATCAATTAATTCAATGACTAGGTCATAACACTGGTGAGTGACCCAATTATTATAAAAATGTAGAACCTGTCCTCTGTCATATGCACACAGAAAAGAGAGAGAAGAGAGAAAGACAGAGAGAGAGAGAGAGAGAGAGAGAGAGAGAGAAAGAGAGAAAGAGAGGAGGAGGGATCTGTCCTCTTGTACACATATATACTCACACAGAAAAGAGAGGTGAATTATTAATTTTCTAAGTGCTTCTTAATCTAACCAAGGTGGCAAATTAAACACAACATTTATGTGTCATTTCAGGCTGACAAAGAACCCTAGAATGCTAGTGAATATCTATTTAGTATCATTCAACTGATTCATCTTCTCACCACATCTACTTATTTTGAACAATAATATAAAAGTTACATAACATTACTACTTAACAGCAGAGCAAAGAAATGATCTTATGATTGCCTGAGTTGAGACTTTCTATAAAACCTACTGCTATTTAGCTAACCTCAGGGTCCTGAGCTAAAATCTCAGGATCTTATGAGTACCCACGGGGATTATATATTTGTGAAAGTCACTCTTCATAAAGCATAAATGGAATTTGCTTTGATATTGGCATGTTCCTTGCATGTACATATTTGGTCAGTATGGTGTCTATTTACTGTTTAAAAAAAAAAAGAACAAGAAAGGAGTGTCTATTTACTGTGGATACTAAAATCCAAACATACTGTCTGATTTCCAACCAACTCATCTACTAGATACTATAACGTACTACCCAGCTCTGGTCAAAGGGGGCAGTACACCAATTATGAGTAGGATATCTTTATCAGGAGCTTGTTAAAGATACAAAACAGGAGTCTTTGTGTCTAAACTATGGAAGATGGGGCTGTAGTAGCAACAGTATCCTCTGGGAGCTTGTTATAAAGCTAGTAAATCTTGAGCCCTACCACAGACATGTAGAACCCAAATCTGCATTTTAACAAGATCTCTGGGTGATTCTTAATACATCCAATTTTGCAAGCTATTGCTTTAATGGGTCAGGTCCAGGTAAGACAGCTGCTGTGACAACAATAGAGCTCAAAGAAAACTACTAAACAGAAATGGAATTTCCCAAGATAGGTAAAGACAGTTAAAGAGTAAACCAATTGACAGGTGGCTGACAGGTAATTTTACAGAGACAGTTCCAGTTAATGGAATTCTCTTACAGAAAGGGGTTTGTGATCCAGGACTGTTCTATGGGGTCAGCTCACTTGAAATAATCTGTAATCTTAATGAGAAAGGTCCAAATACTGAACAGACTTGGGGTGGAGTGTAGTGCTGTCCCAAGTAACAGGTCTAGGCCAAGAAGATAACTGAGAACCAGAAGGTAGTGATGTCATGACTAAAAGAGTGCAGCATGGAAGTGAAAAGACTAAGGCCAATTTAGGGTACCAACCTTATGCCTATGAACCATTAAGAATAAAGGACAGGACATAAAGTCTTTCCACTGTAAGAGTCTGGAATCCAGCACAGAAATCTCACTCTGTTTCTATCCAGAAACCAAATCCCCATGGTCAGATAAGAGTCAAAAAATAAAAAAGAAAAAAGAAACCACAGCCAACAAACCACCTTCTCCAACAAATAGTAATATGAACAGAAATGAAACCTGGATATTTCTACTTACTCTAGGAAATGATAGCATCCAATCAAAATGAAAGTGTTTCTAAAGTAAAAGCAGCAATTTCTAAAGCCAATCCCCAACCAAAATGAGTTGTCAACCAGGCAAAATCAAGAAGGTGACTGAGGGGGGGGCTGTAATCTCACCACTTAAAGTCTAGAGACGCTATGCTGGAGTAGAATAGGTGCACCTGAACATTTCCCTGTCATTGTGTCCTTGGTAATCTATTCTCAGAGCATTTGCATTGGATTAGATTTTTAAACTAAAAAATGAAATTGATAAGAACAAATCAGAAAGGGCAACGCAAGTAAAGATAAAAATACAGGAGCAGAGTGGGAATTTTAAATATGCCCGAAATATGCAGAGAACAAAAGATACCTCCTTTTCCTCAAAAATTTGTTCTTATTAAAAGCGAAATATGATTTCATTTGGGTAGAACATAATTTACATACTTATCTTCTTTTTAAAGGAAACTTTGACTCTACAATGTTACTGTTATGGTTGATGTTTACAAATGAAAACATACTATGTCATTAAATATTTACAACCCAAATGAGGCTATTATGTTTTCCATTTTATTAATGAAAAACGAAAATTAAATTAAACACTTTTGTAGTCCCTAGCTATGATTGACAGAGGTTTCAGATAAAATAAGGTCCAAAAATTTTGTTTTAAATCTCCAGGTTAAATGCTGTTCCTTGATATGAGAACTTCTAGACTTGTTTTCTAGACAGAAAAATATGTCATGTATATATGTTGGAAGCAAATCCTAGATGATACTCCTCAAAATTTCATGTCAATCTTTAGCTGTGTTACTGATGAAGGTAATATCTACAGAGACCAAATACTAGGACTGAAGCGAACATAGATTAGAAGCTCCATTTATTCCCTACTGTTGTAGAACCCAAATTAGATACTCATATCGACCCAGCAGCAGTGGCAGCACATTCCACGCTCCCCGCCCCAATATTCTGGGTTCCCAAATGAAAGATACACACACACACACACACACACACACACACACACACACACACACACAGCCTTATATTTTAATAGGCCTTTAATTGCTGAATGATTACGCTGTTCTAAACCTCCACATGGCTAACACTCTCCCCTCTGATATTCCTGAGTTATTACTTAACAAAAATCTATATTCCATCTTTACACTCTTGACCCAGACCTACAGCCCTCCCTGGTCACAATCCCTAACTCTTACATTATAGCTATCCTATCTGTTCTGCACATCTCATGCCTGGCATCTCCTTCTTCCTCCCCATTATGGTGGCTATCTCCTTCCTTCTCCCTCGGTTCCCTGTCTGGGCATCCTAAAATCCCACCTCTGTCTCCTTGCTCATCCATTGGCCTCTGGCAACTTTATTTACCAATCAAAACCAACTAGGGCAGGTACCCTCAGTGGTATTTTTGTACAGATTCTCCTGTAATTTTGAGATCCAATTAACATAATACAAGCATTAGACCACACCTCAATATTTCACCCTTTTGCCCATTAAAAAGGCCTTTCTCTTGGATATACACTGAATGTAGTTATAACAGTCACATAAAATATAAGGTATAGTATAGACTAATAATGTTTAGTCCATCAATTTTGTCAATTTAGATATATTACTCGAATATCTATCCTAACTAAAGAATTTACAATTCTATACCCAAATTATGTTTTGATTTTAAATTGCATTACCATCAGAAAATCAACCTTTCAAATCTAGATCACCTTCCTTAACGGCAAATAACGTAAAATCTAATGATGAGACTATAACTAGTTTTCAACTAGTTTTTGTTTTCTCAACAAATTAAATATTACCTGAATATATAATAGCACAAAAACATAGCTTTCAAACCCTAAACAATTTGTAGAGATACCTGACTACTGGACAGTTCCCTATTCCTCAAAACATTGAAGCATCTGTCTTTGACCTTCTGCCCCAGAATCATGTAACAAACTTTAAGTAAAGCAGAAATTATGAAAGACTAGATTGCCTAGTATTGGCAGAACTAAGCTGTATTTTTTTTTTTTGCAGATGAATTAGGGTAATTTTTGCCCAGTGGCCACCTTGCCAAAATTGCAGCAACTCTATATGGAGGTTATGATACTCAATATCTTCCTTGAACTGTGAAGAGGGTACTGTCAGGAGGAGACATGTCTCCTAGTCAAACAATCTATTAATAATGAAATAATTTTAAATGCCATATTCTGTGGAATTCTAATGCTTTGGAAGACTGTCTATATTGCATATATCTGAACTGTTAAACCTTGACTATTCTTAGCTATTTCTGCGTTTTCTTTACAAGCCCCTTCCCTTTACCTCAGAAACAATGAATAGAGCAGACTCTCTATTTGATTTTCTCCCAGTTCAAAACAATGACCATTTCCAAATTATTTCTTAAAATGACAACTAATCTATAGTTTATAAAATAACCATTACCCTCTTCCTATGGGCAATGGCTATATATATATATATATATATATATATATATATATATATATATACACATGCACACGTGTGGGGAAGGGTAGGAACACTGGAAAATATCAGCCAGACTTAAGAAAGCTAGCTTTACTGTTTGTTATCCAGCCTCTGTATGCTAAGAAGGTTCAGGGCTTGACTGAAGTTCTAAATAGATCCATTTGAAAGGCTGAATGGACTGAAGTCATCAGGAATCAGCAGCTTTTCCTGAAGATGTTCTGGGAGGAAGTCAGGAGGCAGGGAGCTGGAACAGCAGGTCATGTCAGCTCTCTCAGGATGAATCTTGTCAGACCAACCTACAACACCCTACTCTGGGATCTGTTGACTTTTTTTAAATAGTGGCCCATATGAAGGTTTAGACACACTTAGATACTCAGAACTCACAAGAGCTAAGAAGAGGATAGATTCCTAAATCACCATTGCCATGCTGGTCTTGAAAACTGAACATCCAGATGGTGATGGTAAGCCAAGATCTCTGCAGAGGTAGTGAAGAACTGAAGGCTAAATAGGTGTTTCACTGGGGTCTGTACGGAAGCAGGCAATTCTTGCTCACCACAGAAGTGGAGATTTTTCACCTCAAACTGAACTCAGAACTGCAATGAAACAGTTGGTTCTTTATCTTTTGTAGATAAAGGAGACTCAATAACTGCCTCCTGGTTCAAGTCTAGAAACTTTTGTCAAAGAGCAGTGGTGTCAGAGGACCCAATGTAGGAATAGCAAGAGTGGTGAGGGTAAGGTTGCCCAGTCTAAGAGGCAAACAAGTTCTTTCCTAGGAAAATGCCTTTACGAAGCTCTAAGAGGCTCTCAAAACAACTTCTGCATAACACGCCTTCTCCCTGTTCCCACCATATGCTTCCCCTTCTCTACCAAAGCAGTTCAATAATCAGACGATAGTCAGAGAAAATACAAGGATTTGGTAAAGACAAGAGAGTTTTCACCTGAGGTATAGCAAGTTGAGATCTCAAGAGAAGTTTCACATTGTGAGAGATTGTGTTGGTGAAACATCGGGGTTTAATGGATCAAAGTAACCAGAAATACTACGAAATTCCTTCAAGATGTCACCCACAAATCAAGAAAAAAATAATACAGAACATAAAGTAATCAAAATAGGAGTCTAACTAGGCAGCTTTCTTGCCTGTTGAGTTTCAATTGGGAACCTGACAATTTGTTGGGGACCCAGCCAATGATCTCCAAGACACTCCTGGGTCTGGATGCTGAGATGCCAAATGAATTTGCATCCTAGTGATGTGTTTAAGTAGTACTTCTTGATCCATGCCTTTATCCTGTCCTCCCATCCACTTTCCCCAGTTAGTTAAGATTTAAAGTGATTTAAAGAGATTTAAAATGAAGAAAAATATGACAGCCTTTTCCTATTTTTAAAATCTACATTTCTATTTGAGTGCATGTAAACATGCATGTCTTGTATAATCACACATTTATATATATTAACATTTGCTATTAGTATTATTTTTCTATTTTAAACATTATTATCCAAACTGGCTAGGCAAAAACTTGCTGTACTTTTTCCACCATAAATAAACAAAAATGCCCAAACACAATTTGTAAAATGTCATCTCCAAACCTCAGTGAGGATGCTGCATAAGTAGAAAACCAAAATTAAATCAAACTGGGCACAATGCCCAGACATAGGCTTCCGGCAAGCAGACATGGAGACAGAGAGAAAGCAAAGGCATCAAATTGGGAAAAGAAATAGTAGAATAACAGGGAAACCACAGTAATTAACCCCATGGCCAATCTGTCTGCCGTGAGAACTATCTTTCAGTTACTTTTATAAATGAATGTTAGACATTTTCCATTTATATTTGAAGTGTATCTGCATTGTTGGTTAATATAAAGCTAGAGACATGACATAATTCTGTTATTATGCAGAGGCTCATCACTTTTTAGTTACTTGCTTTAAAAAAACAGAAACAAAAAAATAGCAAGATATAGAACAGTGACATCATCCTCCAGAATATCCTTGTGCTGTCAATTTCTTGTCAAGTATTCACTATCTCCCAGTTTTGGGCAATGTTTGGTATGGTCTCTGCCCCCATAGCTTTTCATTTTTCCAGATGGTAGACTAAATGAATGACTACAGAAGAATGTCAAAATATCCATGATGGTAGTTTAAAAAAATACTAGTAATTGTAAATATGTGAAAAGGGGCAGATACAAGCATGTCACCAAGTTGTCCCCAGATGCTGTAATCCTTATATACTTGTAGGAAGTGGGTAACCTAAAAGTGGGTAACTCAAGTAGTGGGTAGTTAGACAAAAATTTAAGACAGAACCACTATCTTTATACCTGAACTATAGGACATCACTATTGTAGAAAATGAGGACAGATTGTAGTCTAATCATTAAAAATCCTATTGATAAATCTAAGGCCATAAGGCAAGGGAATAACTAAAAACAATAGTGGGCTAGGAATCTAAGCTAGGCAAAAAGAGGAAGTAGTGCTTATTCCTTGATAGTCACTCTGCTGCAGATGTTAATGAAACCCACCAAATATCCAAACAGCAACTCCTGTCTCTATGTGTGCCTAAATAGTTGTCCCCTAAAATTTAGGGATTTTTATTTCTATAAAGATTCTTTTGTTAGAAGGAGACCCTGATGGTGGTAGGTGGTATCAGAATCGATCAAGTATAGAGCTTATGATGGCATCAAAGCCCATAGCATTAAAGACCACCCAGAAGGCATCTTGTAGTACATGTATTTCAAATAAATACTTTGGCTATTAGGCATGCTATACAGATTTGTTTGTTTATTGTTGAATTTAGTTTGGTATTATTTGTATATGAGCATGCATGCATGATTTTGTGTGTGTGTGTGTGTGTGTGTGTGTGTGTGTGTGTGTGTGTGTGTG
>JANHMN010000012.1:32063931-32087601 GCA_030674055.1 Rhabdomys pumilio
GTGTGTGTGTGTGTGTGTGTGTGTGTGTGTGTGTGTGTGTGTGTGTGATTTTTTGTTTGCAATGCTAGAGATATAAAATTTAAAAGGTAAATTAATATGTCTCATGAAGGAGTACATCCTCCTGCAGGTGTTCCTCTTTGGATTTGTAGACTAGCATTGCTACTGTGTGTACCTCTTTGGCTTATTTTTAGGTGGCATAAAAGTGGTCATGTTTAAGCACAATCTGGATGCTAGATAAGAAGCACTGTGGTTTAGGTTTGATAATCTGCCATAGCTCATGTTATTAGAGATATCTATGGTGGGAAAAAGGCCCTGGGGATGTTTTGGCAAAAATCCACTGGGAAATGAATACAACACAACCCAGTAGAGTTGAGGAACAAATCCAAGCCACCTGCAGCAAATAATTATAAGCTGTGAGAATTCTATATGGGGACAAAACATCTGACCATAGGACACATGTGACAATCTGCCAAAATAATCTTCCTCTTGAATTTACTTTAGCCAGATGCACTGGGGTATAAATCTGAGTAAATCTTAACAATTTTTCATATTATAATGAAGATATAATATCTAGAAATGAGGTTAAGTGGACCATAGAACACAAGCAAACTGAATAAGTCCAAACATGTCTAATGTTTCTCTCCCCTGAAAATAACATGGATCTTTCAGTTTGTATTATGGCTTTATGGAGGAGGGCAGAAGTTTCAACCTAAATGGATGGAAAGTCTCAGGTGTACTTTATAAATATGTCAGTGCTGCAGAGAAGTCCTAGCAAAATTAATGGAAACTAGTTCATTCCATGGTTCCATTAAAACCCAAATGTAAAAAAACAGTCACATCAACAAACACATTTTCTTTATCTACTGTGAGATAAAGGAAATGGATTGAGAGTCAATGACACACAGAAATATAATGGGTAGTGCCTTAGGGTTTTATTGCTGTGAAGACACACCATGACCAAAACAACTCTTATAAGGGACATTTAATTAGGACTGGCTTACAGTTTCAGAGGTTTAGTCCATTATCATCATGGCAGGAAATATGGCAGCATGCAGGTGGACATGGTATTGGAGAAGGGGAAGAGAGTTCTCCATCTTGATCCAAAGGCAGCCAAGAGAAAACTGGCTTTCCAGGAGAGGTCTTCACAGCTCACTCCCACAGTGACACAAGACCACACCTACTCCAACAAGGCCACACCTCCTAATAGTGCCACTCCCTGGGCCAAGCACATTTAAACCACCACAGGTAGTAAAATCTGGTTTCTAAACCATGCCTAATCCAACTTGACTATATTCACCAGTACAGTGACACCCGTTAGGCAAATGAGGATAAGAATCCTACTTGTTGGTATTTTCTGAACTCTAGTACTGGCTATGTCTATATTTACAGAAGACACTAAAATAAGGTAACCACAATTGAAGAAATGGACTACTTATGGGACCAACTCCAAAGATGTCTACTTAGCAAGACTGGTCTAGTGCTTTCAATGTTGATTGTCCTAACCTGATAGGAAGCGCAGCAGATGTTTAGTTCTCATATGACAGTGTCTTTGATATGGTCACTTAGCGAAAAGGTGACTACATTAAACTTTATCTTTTCTGGAAGGGTTCAAACTTAGAGTATGCATGTATTTTGGGAATTTGCTGCACACTAGCTTTTATGCCTCTAAGAATTGAATTGGCACTCATGTTCTGAGGCACCTTTTTCTCTGAGCATGAAATACCTGATAGTATTACCAGGAGTCACTTTCTAGCAAAAGAAGTGTAAAAGTAATACCATGACAAAGAAATGACCCACCAAGATTATAGCTTGAAAAAAACTCTGAAATATTCTGCTTAATGCAATGCTAAAATGACAGTTTTGAGAACAGTACCCTGAAACCTAGCATCAAGATTCATTAAAGGATCTGAATCAAGTACCCTGTATGTTGTTGAGTCCCAATATGGAGAGCACATGTAAATAGTACTTCATAAAATTATTTGTTTTGTATACTAAATTATACCTCCAGGAACTCATTCATCAAGCCTGTTTTGGACCCGAAACTCTACATACTTCTATTGTTTCTCCTTTTTCACAGAATATCTTACCTTTCTATCTTCTAAAGCCAACATATGCTTTTTACTCACCGTGCACACATCTATTTGACATCCAGTGTACACCAGGGACCAATTTAGGTACTGAGGATACCTTAGTGGTAGAAAGCACAATGCATCTGCTCTCCTTCTGTAACATTTTAAAAGAAAGTGACAGAAGTTGAATGGTTAAAGTGGACATAAGTATTCAACATAGAGATGAAAATTGAAAAGAGAGAAGTGGTTTCAGATAAGGTAGACAAGGAGATATAAGTTATGTTTAGAGTAGGCCAAGCCTTGAGACTTGTAAGACATTAAGACCTTGTGGAAGTATTCTCGGTAAGTAGAAACCAGAAATAATAATTAGTTTGAAATACAGTTAAATGTAAACTTCATAGGACCAACCAGTGACATTGTGGACCCCAGAGACTAGTAAGGAGAGAGAAGTGAAGAGAGATGACACCATAGAACAGAGGTGCCAGGTCAGGTAGTTGGATAGGTGTCAGGGTGATTTCCAATACCATTAATAAGTCAGTGAGGTAAACACTGAATCACCCATAGGTAAAAAATCTCTAGTACCTACAGAGATTTTCTTACTCCATATTAGTATCATTTTATATACAGCGGCAGGCTCAAACTGCAGCTTTCTTTATTGTACAAACAAGACACAAAATTAAAACTTTAAGTTCTTCTAAAGGGTAAGAGAGGAGCCAGGGAGGTATTTGTGGTTTGTAAATTTCTGTGTGCTTTATGCACAACCACTATTCTAGGCTTCACTGGTACTTTCTTCCAAAAAATATTTTTAGATCCTTCATTGTTGTTGAAACAGAATATTTTGTGGCGTTTTTCCCACCTTTTCCTCACTCTTTTTTCTAAGGATTAAAGATTTCAGTGTAGAGTAATCCTAAAATATATTTGCTTTGTATTGGTTTAGCGTTGTCTGAGAGTTATGCAGAGATCATAGCAGGACAGCCTGTGACATCTGACAGAAAGAAGAGGTAGAACTGAAGGTCACCAAGATCCCCTTCAGGCAATGACATCCTCTCTGACACATTCCCAATCATCTTAAAGGTAGTTCATCCATTTGTGTAATGGACATCATAGCCTTCTGGATTAATTGTAGGAAATGGATGTGAGCAAAAGCTCTCAGCTCTGTGCATAAAGGTAATGCCATGGCTATCCCAATCTACTCTCCTGTGGAGTTAGCAAATTGTCTCTAAATGGATTTGAAGCTCCTATGATGCCATTTAGTGTAACCTCGGCAGCAATTTATTAAATGGAACCTGATACAGTGACTCCAGTGTTTGAATGAAGCACCTGACCCACAGAGCAAGGCTTGTTATCCTCTCTTACCAGTGACCTCAGCAGCACAGGATGAGAAAATGTATAAAGAAACACAAATTACACATTCATACTTGCCTTGCACAGTAGGGTTATAGTCTCATAACCACTTGCTGTGGTTTGGATGGAAAATGGTCTCTATAGGGTCTCATGTGTGAATACTCACTATCTATCTGGGGGTTCTGTTTTTGGAGTTGACATAACCTTTAGGATGTAGCTTTTTCTGTCGGAATGATTGACTAAGAGGCCAGCACTGGGACTGGGGTACACAAACTAATCCCACCCCTGATACCACCTCTCTCTCTCTCTCTCTCTCTCTCTCTCTCTCTCTCTCTCTCTCTCTTTCTTCTTTTTGTTCTGCTAAGATGTTCAGAAGCAATCTTAGAGTCCTTCCCTCATAGCAAAGAATGAGTACACCTGTGATGCCTTCTTTTGGGAACCTATGAGCCAAAAGGTAGCCTCCTGGCCTCGAGCCATTAGTTAAAATATATCTTTTCTTCTTCAGTTGCTTTTTTTTTTCAGATATTTCATCAAGACAGTTTCAGAAATAATGTGTACAGAATGTTGGTACTGAGAAGTGAAACAATCGCTATAATTAACCTGCCCATGTAGGGTGTTTTAGGCCCTTGGAGTTGGTTCATAGGATAGATTTAAAAGAGTTTTGGTCCATGGCATAGAGGACAACTAGAATACTGTGAATAGTTTCATAAGCAATTATACCATCAATTCAAAGCAGAATGCCCATAGAAAGCATACTATTAAGACCTTACTATTGAGGTTTCCCAGAAAAAACAATGATTCTATAAGGAACTGGGCTAACATTCCATTCATGAAATACCCCTACAGGGAAGATAGCTGCATGTAGCCCTTATCATGAAGATTTGCCTGAGGCAAGTTGTGCATGGGTCATGAATAATCGACTAAGATGTTAAATAAAGAAAATTTAAGACAGCATAACATGAATCTGGGGGATGGCTAAAGCTGCTTACTCTTACTCAGATATATGATGAACAGATGGGGGCAGAAACATCTGAAATTTGTGCAGTTGGGTGAGGAAAGGAACATAAAGTTACAGAGAGCTGGGAAGGTATATGCTGACAAAGGAGGTGTATCTTTTAAAGAGATTAGGATTCTTAACTAGAAACACTGAACATTGCAAAAGAACATTAAGAAGTGTGCCCTTAAGGGAAGACTTTATCCAAGGAGTAGTTCTGAGGGAATTCGAAGAATCCACATTCAATAGATAGACAGGGCCTTAAATGGATAGATTGGGTTACTAACCCATAGTCAAAATTTCTGATACAGAATGGTTCCTGGCCAAAAACAACTGCAAGGACACAAATGGAGAAGAGACTGAGGGAAAGACAGTCCAACAAGAGGCTGAACTTGGGTTCCATCTGATGGAGGTACACCAAGGCCTGACACAATTACTGATGCTATGATGTGTTTACAGAGGGAACCTGGCATGGCTATCCTCTGAGAGACTCTACCAGCAGCTGACTGATACAGATGCAGATTCTTACAGCCAACCGTTGGACTGAAGTCAGGGACCCCTATGATTGAATTAGAAGAAAGGTTGATGAAGCTGAAGGGGTGGCCATCACCATAGGAAGACCAGCAGTCTCAACTAACCTGGACCCCAGTGAGCTCCCAAAAACTGAGCTACCAACATGGCAACATACATAGGTTGGTCAGAAGTCCCCAGCACATATATAGCAGAGGATTTCCTGGTCTGGCCTCAGTGGAAGAAGATGTACCTAAAGAGAAATTTGAGACCCCAGGGAAGGAGGATGCCTGGTGGCAGTCAGGGTAACACCCTTCTCAGAGACAACAGGGAGAAAGAATGGGATGAGGAACTGTGGGAGGGGGCAATGGCTAGAATGTAAATAAGTAAAATAATTTAAAAATGCCAACTCACTGGAAAAAAAACTTTCACAAAAGAAAGTGCTTTAACAAAGCCTCCAGAGCATCCTTCGGAAGCATGGTCTCCCGAGGCACAGATGCTTAATTCGTGGGTCTTGACCCCTCTATTTGAATGTAGAAGACATGGAAATTTGTAAAAGTAAAAGATTTTCAAATATGCAATGACCACAACTCCAAATCAAACATCAAATAACCCTAAGTGCTCACTAGTCTTCCTTGGTGCAGCTTCACTGGACCATTGATTCATTTCAGAAGCAGTCTGCAGTGCGCATGTCACCATCCCAAGCAGAGACAATGAATGGAAGCTGAAATATCTCAGCTCAGATGGTAGAATCTCTTATGTTATGAGCTGCAGTGTTGTACGGCAAATATATGCCTCTGCTTTTATAAAAACATAATGGTCTAATTGCAGAAAATTAAGACTATTCTCCTTGTAAGTATAAAATTGGTATATCTTTGGATTGCATTATGTTAGAATGTTTGAGTTTTCAAATGATTTCTTGAGTTTAGTTCACTTTAGTCTCATAAATCATTGTTAAATTAATTTTGGCTTAGAAAAAGCAAAAAATTCTAACAATGTTTTGAAGTACTTCTCTACTGATTCCAGCTATCTTGTATCATATAGTTATGCAAAGTTGTATTTTGAATATTGATAAATGATCAGCTCAAAATAGGGTTGACAATGCTGTGTCCTAAAAATCAGATCTCCAGCCAAAATGCATTCCTTTATATAAAAATAAGCTAATAAATCCATATTATTGATATACAGATTTGTTTTTTATTTTTAATACATGCAAAACTACATGTATACCAAGGAATTTTTTTATTAATCATTCCTTCATTTACATCTCAAATGATATCCCACTTCCCAGTTACCTCTTCTACTGACCCCCTATCCCATGATATCCCACTTCCCAGTAACCGGTCCACAGTCCCCAAACAGCACCTGCCCTCCCCATCCCTTTTGTCTGTATGAGAGTGCTCACCTACTCACCCATACGCTCCTGCCTCACCACTCCAGCATCCCCCTATTCTGAGGCATCAAACCTCTCCAGGACCTCCCATTGCTGTCCAGTAAGATCACCCTTTGCTACATATGTATCTGGAACATACCAAGGAATTTTTAACTAATTTATGATTTATTAGTAGAAAATGTTTTATTTGTATGGCTATTTAGTAAATGTATATACCTAAAAAAAATTCAGGACAAATGTTAAGAATGGAAAAATATACCTTGCTAAGGTATAATTTTTGCTCACCATGATTGATCAGACATTTCCAAAGTACATACATATTACAGACAGTTCAAGAGGGCAGCTCGGGTGTCTAACCAAGGTTAAGTCCTGGCTTGCCTCAAGCCTTCAGTTCTCTTCTTAAGTAAAGAATACTTCTGCCAGGTGGGCAGGATGACCCTGGCTTACAACCATTTGACATAGAACAAGAGTGTACTTAAAATAATCCTGACAATATGCAATATCATTGCTATGAATCTCCCATATACCTAAGTACCCAGACTTGCAGTCTCCTGTCCCTGTTTAAACTATTTAAACTGTAACCTGTGTCCAGGACCTGCCAGAGATTTGAGGCTAACAGCATACATGTAATTCATAAACCTAAGGTGTACGTAAGTTAGAAAAAATCTTCTATTCAAGGCTGCATCCTCTTTGGACATAAACCAAAACTGGATATGGGCTATTACTAAACTAAGAGATTTTTCCATTATTAATCTTTAAATATACAGACTGGTTTCTCATTACAAAAGCCTATTAACTCTTGAATATTGTGGCTAGTATTAATCATGAACGTAACACAGTTTATAACCACCTAGAAAGGGCATCTCAATGAAAAATCATATTGATCAGGTTGGCCTGTGTGCATATTTGAGGGACATTTTCTTGATTTTGTTACTTGAAGTGAGAGGACCAAGCCCAGAATAATAGAAGACAAAATGAACTAAATATAACTGTGGATGCATCAATATAATGCTATCTTTTTCTGATGGAATACAATATGGTTGCTTTAAGTTCCTGCCACCTTAACTATTCTGCAGTGATGGACTCTAACTGGGAAACACATGATAAACTAAAAAATCTTACTTGCTAAGCAAAGCCCTAAGTGTCAAACATTGCCATACACATCAGTATATGCACTTCAGTGACTTAGTGAAATTGTTTTCCTCACCTACACAGAGAGTACAAAATTTTATTACACAAAAGTTGACCTCAAACTCTTGAGCCTTAAAGCAAAGTTACAATATTAACCCCTAAGATTCATGAAGTCTCCCAAAGTTTGTATGAAATGTTTATTGTTTAGGTTACATTTAAAAAAAAAGTATCTCTTTGTTAAAATCCCAAATGTAAACTAAGATGAATATTTACCCTCTATAAGTTCATCGAGGAATAAAATGTACTGGAAAATCAGCATTCCTTACGAGCTAGTATCAAAACAAAGGACAAAGCATTAACAATCACCATAAAATCCAATGAGCTGCTTTCATCACATCACATTTTAGATGGGGATTTAGAGAAGAGCTGAGTGCGTTTCTATAATGTTCAGGAGTGTCATATCATACTTTACTCCTCCAAAATCCTGCACTGATCCTGTGGACCCATCATGTTTATAAGCTTCTACACAACCTGTGGAACATGTCTTTCTGTGTCCTTCCCTGGAACTTGGTCATCTATCTTCAGGATGGGTTTGATATTGTCTGAGATGCTTCTTAGAGACACAGAATAATGACATGTGCTGTAAACATAAAATTTGGGGGTGAAACAAGCCGAAAATAAAAATTGCTTAATGCATGTTTCAGGAGATATCTTTGAAGGCATTACTAGATTGTGGGCAAATCCACAAGTGTGTTGATGTTGGTGGAATAAACTTAGAAAATGGACATTCTGGTAGTGCATCAGATGGATGGTCTTGGGCATAGAGTAGCCTTAAGAACTAATATTGCTTTGAACTAACTTTTAAAATAAAGCTGACAAAACCATTAATCTTTTTTAGAACTTAGTTTTCTTCTTAAATGTAGAATAAAACAGAATGGAAACATCGTGGCTTTTTGAACACAACTCTAAAAGTCTCTAGACCTATACTCCACTTTATTTTTAAAAAAATAAAATAAAAAAGTAAGTCAATGTTGATAATATTCTACATTCTTCTTTTTTCTTCTGGAAAAGGAGATAACAAAATCAAGGCAGGAGAATGAAAGCTCACTTGGTGTCTAATTCTCTGGTCTCAGCACTCAGGGGGCTGAGGAAAGAGGATTTTAAGGTCAAAGATAACCTCAACCACATAGCAAGCCATTATCTCAAAAACAAATTGCATAGAAGGGCACAGGTATGATATATCTGTGTGGAGGAGAGAAGTTCCTAGCTATGTGTTTGCCATGCCCTTCCTTCCCATGGTGCCTTGTAAGGAAATTTACAACAAAGATTACTTACTAGTGAAACAAATTGCTTAGGCTTGCTCTATACTAGTAAGAATTTGGAAAGTTGGGGGAAGATTCCCTTGTTACCTGAAGTTACCATTGAGAAAAGATAAACATTTCCTGGAATTGATGCCAAGGGAATAAAGCACACAATGTTTTGCTTACTCCCTGCCTAGAGCATCCAGCATGGGACACTGTGAACATAAAATTATTTACCAGGACCTGAAAACTTAGCTTATCTGGAGGCTGAGGTTTAACTGTAATTGTCTGCATTAAGCCTGCCATGAATATAGGCTCTGTGTTTCAGAATAGGCCCAAGAATAACTACATTCAAGCATTACAATTCTTTCCATTACGAATACAACACCCTAGAGCAGATTTCTCAGGATGCTGACAACTTGAATTAGTGTCTTTTCCTACTCAGCTGCTTGAGCCTCAGCCTACAATGAAATGGCTTTAAACAATGCCACATCTTTATACACAGACTGAGCCTACAGAACTTCATCCAGGGACCACTGGTAACTTTAAAATAATGCTGGGACTAAAGGCATAGATTCTAGGGTTCGTACCATTTGGGCTCTTGCAGATGACACCTATGACCTTAGTAAAGAAACTTCTATGTGTATGGGAGTACTTTGCTGATCACAATATAATGAAGAACTAGAGCAGACCATAGAATTCTTAATAACACTTCCAATATCTCTCTAATTTTAATTTTAAAAATATTCGTAGACTTTACATTGAGCTACAGTCACCACCACACAGTCCCAGCTGTATTAGTTTATTTTTTATTCTGTTGAAAACCAGATTCAGGTAATTTTTATGCAATTTTTAACACAAAATCATGAGACTGGGAGCTACCGGCCCCAGCTTCTGCATAAAGCTTCATCATTAAATATTTGTGTGATCTTTGAAAAGTCACATCAGCCATCTGGGCTTTAGTTTCTTCATCTGAAAAGAAGAAAAAATGAGGGTTACTCTGACAGCTCATAGGTAGTCTGAAAGTATTCTATCACCCCAGTCCTTAAAATAAGTATGTACTGAGACATATTTTTTTTGTGCCAAGGAATGAGAAATGAACTGAAGGTACAGAGAAATATAAATAGCTGTGACCTTATTTAAATAAATAAATGGTAGTTGTGTTTGTCCTCCTTTGACTGTGTCTTGCTCAGGGAATTATTTTTTCTGGTACAGAGTAAGGATTTTGTCCTTTTTCTCTGTTGTTTGATAGGATGAACATTTTCTAAGTAGGACATTTATCAGACTGTGCAGAAATCACTGACTGGCATGCTTCTGGTTCTATAGCCAAACAGGTACCCCCAAAATACAGCAGGATTATCACCTTCTACTTCATTTCTATTTCAGGTGCAAGTCTGCTCCCCACACACAAGATACAAACCAATTTTGACAAGAAAAAAAAAATCTAATTGGTTTCATGCTAGACACTATCTTTAGGTAAGTGCTCACCAGATGGTTGGTGGGTTTGCTTTGTTTGTAATGTTGAATATTATAAAGAGAGTATATTTAATTTGCAATTTCCTCTGTTGTAGGTAGGCGATGTCATAATCCTTATTAGTCTTGGCTCATGTAACTTGGCATTGTGAATTAGACGTTACCAAACACAGGATGATAAGACAATCAGGGTTTGAACCCTCCCAACGCTTCTGCAATTACCAGGGAAAGAACATGGTACAAAAGTCATTCTCCCCGAAAGAATGAGAATTACAGACAGCCAACTGAGTACTGAGAGAAATACAGTTTAAATCTGCCAGCATTTGGCCAACCCTCAAATTCATAGGCAAGAATAAAAACCAACATTATAACCTACTGTATTTCTAGGTACTTTGTTTTGAAATTCTATGATAATGAAAAGGATACATAGAAAAGGACATAGATAATTTCCTCAGACACACTGTGTCTCATGCCCCTCTTCCTTTCCTCGCTCTCCCTTTCCCTCTCTCTTCTTCTCCCTTTCTCTCTCTCTCCTCCCCTCTTGCCTGTAAAATATATTCATACAACAAAGACAAAATGAGATAGCATAAGAAGTTTAGAGCTTAAGATATAGAGATAACAAATATTCTCGCTGCCATGGAGGGACAGAGAAAAAAGTGATCCTGAACAAGAACACGTACCCTGGGTTGCAAGGAATATTTCTTGAGAGGCAATAATGAAAACCACCTCAAAGACTACCTCATTAAATCTACAGTTGAGATGGACTCCAGTGTAAACTATTAAGAAGTGGCTATGTCTAGGTGGAATGTTTGTCAAAACAAGAAACAGGAAAGTGTAGTTCAAGTCAAGATGGTAAAGCGGTGGCTGGGTAATGGATCCAGCCTCATCAGTAACTGAAAGCAGGCCATGATGAAAAGAAAGGAAAAGAAACATGCTCAGACTGTAAAATCTAAACCATAGCATAGTCACAAGATGATTCTACAGGAATCAAACCATCCAGGATAATAATTGGCATGGCACTGATATTGTCTAAGACTGTCTGGAAAATGGAAGAAAACATTCACTCCTTGACAAGTTGTTATAAATATGAGAGTTAATGAAAATTAAAGAAAGCACAGAGTGGTAGCTGGTGATGACCAGAAGTTAATAAATGTGTGAGAAGAGGAGTGGGGAGAGGCAAGGAAGAGGAAAAAAGGATGACAAAGGGGTTTCCAGGGTTTGTCAGGGTTTGACTGAATCTCCTGTGGACTCCTCAACATGGCTTTGATCACAGACTTATCAGAACTACAGCTAAAATTACCCTCCACAGTGGCACTTTTAACAGAAGGATTATTGTGCGGACATTCAACACTCCTCTCCTCAAACTTATGCCACCCCTGCAACCTCTTATCCATAATAATGATAATCTTTGTTTTTCAACGTGACTGAATTTGGAATCTCTAGGAGACATGCCTCTGCATGTGTTTTTTGCTGATGTTTCTGGAGTTTAGGAGAGGAGGGAAAATCCATCCTGAATATAGACAGCATCATCCTATAGACTGGGAACCCAGGGTAAATTTTAAAGGAGAAAGCAAGCTGAACATCAATATTTATTTCTCTCTGGTTTCTGAACACCTCCTGTTCCTGCTACAAGGACTCCTGTGCCACTGTGAAGTGTAACTTCAAACCATGAGCTTTTTACAAAACTTTCCTTTCATAAGTAGATTTTTCACATGTATTTGTCACAGGTCACTTTGAGAAAAAAGTGATTCTTTATTCAAGAGAAGGATTATTCTTGCAATAAATATAAGCATGGGGTTTATAAGCTTCGGGAACTAGTTTGTGAGGATGATTGAAGAACTGTAGCTATGGCCCAGAGAAGCCTTGGTATTGGCCTTCCAGCAGGAATGGAAATGTATCCTAAGACAGGAATGTGTCCTAAGCCCAGGAACCAGATAGCTGTGTCTGGAGAAAACATACTAATGGAAAGGTATGCTGATACACGGGGGCCCAGGAACCACAGAGCTCTAAGAGAAAGGCTTCTTCTCAGCAGAGGCATTGTAGCTCTCAGGAAAGAGCATTCCTAGCTGAGCAGAGGAGCTCTAGGGCCTCAACCCAGCTCTTTTTCCTTGGTTAGACCGGTCTTTTCTTCATTGCTTCTTGGCTTCTTCCAATGAAATAGTTAAACCAAGCAGCAAATCTCCTAGGATCCAGGAGTGAGTGCTTCTACTCCTGGGAACAGACAGCAGGGAACTGAGCAGACACAGTCTTTGTATATGGTTTCTTGTGGGGCAGAGTTTTCTAGGGTAGAGATTTCCAGGGTGAGGATTGGTGGAATTTCAAGTCCTGAGTTTAGGGGAGTTCAGGGATTGGTAGGTTTTCCTGTTCAGATTTTTCACATAAAAATTAGCATAGTCTGGGAAGGGTTCTATTGAGGGGCTGAAGATGAACTTTATAATAGTTATAAAGGCTGGAAAATGCTGTAATGACAGGTAGTGAGGTCTGGGGAAGAAGTCTGGCTGTTGAATTCGTCTAACAGGAGCCTAGTCACTTTTCTGCCCTGAGGGCTTACAAAGTTTACGAAGTATACAACATTTACAAATAGAGTCCATTACAGGGAAGGCTTTCTCTGCTGCTTGAGTGGCATGTATAGCCAACACTTGAGATGTGGTAATGACACGTAAATAGGCCATTGTAGTGAGTTTAGAATACTAGAATGTCAAGGGAAATGACAGTGAAATCCTGGCGCTTGATATTTTAAAGGGAAACAGAACCCTGAGGGTGTTGGTTTAGCCTGCTGTATTCTGGCTAAGAATATAATTTCATGCTGCTTATGGCCCAAGGACTAGAGTGAGACTGAATTCAAAAGTAATGTGCTAATTTGTTTGGTGGAGAAAATTTCAAGACATGAACATCAGGATGTGACATGGTCCTTATCCATTTCTTTTACTTAGCATCTCAGTGAGGGAAAGCAGAAAAACAAAAGATGACATCATGCGATTGAAAGAGTGTAATTAAATTTCAAGTTGCGATAAGGTTGGGTATAGAGATGGGAGAAGGTAAAAATCATTAAGGAAAAATATGCTGTATCCTGCAAAAGGCAAATAAGGAAGATGTCATGGGGGCAAAAACTGCACTTCAAAAGCTCTAACTTGTGAAAATTCTTATTTATCCGAAAGAAAAGAGCTTGGGTTTGGGATTCCACCACAGTAATTATTCTTCTTCTAAATGATTTCCTGAGCCCTGCTTCCATACGACTAGCCTCTGAGGCACATGAAAGCCTTGTATTCTGTTTGGTCAGAATCTTCAAGCATTTCGAGCATCACCATGTGCTTAGCAGGCTGTCTGAATCTGCACATCTTACCCATGGACACTGCCTTCCCATACCCTTCCTGACACAGCTTATAGTCCTTCTCATTCCAAATTTTACAGACATATCACCTTCCCTGCTTTTCATCTCTTTGCTTAGAAATCTTGCTCCATAATTTGTTACTTTATTTTATTATTGATGAATCCCTGCCAGAGTTTCGGTACTTCCTACTCAATAATTAGACCATGGTCTCATGTACAAGGCACTCAGTAATGATCTATATGGACATTAACCTTTCAAGTGTGCTTTCTGATTTTGCTGAGACTCAGGCTGGTGGACAAAAGAGTAAAACCTTACCCTCCTAAGATCCATAAGAACCACAGGAAGATAGCAGGTTCAAATACCTATTTTATACACACTAAGAGAAAGAAAGAACTGTAAATGATCTGAGGGTACAGTCAGATTTATAAAATACAAATAAGTTTAACTGAAAATCTTCTTTTTTTTTGTTTTTTTTTAGGTTTTTGTTTTGTTTTGTTTTGTTTTTTGTTTTTGTTTTTGTTTTTTGTTTTTTCGAGACAGGGTTTCTCTGTGTGGTCCTGGCTGTCCTGGAACTCACTCTGTAGACCAGTCTGGCCTAGAACTCAGAAATCCACCTGCCTCTGCCTCCCAAGTGCTGGGATTAAAGGCGTGCGCCACTGCCTGGCCCGAAAATCTTCTTAAATTAGAATGTGAATATTCAGAAGAATTGGGTATAGGCTTTAGTGAGAGAGTGAATTAGGAGATGCCCCAGGGTTATTGTCTATCCAGCGCTTGGCTGTCAAATTAATATATTGCATGTTATTGTTTAGAGAAAACAGGGACTTTGAAGGGTATGTTAATCATGATCCTTATTTTAAAAGTAAAATCAATCTCACTATCTTAAACGGGAGAAGGTTTTATTACATTACACCCCTCATGTAGCCTCTGGGGTGGGGGAGGATCAGATATCTTCGGATTGATGTTACACACTCATGACAAGAATAGGGCAACACAGCCTTTCTCTCATGAGCATAATAAGACACAGAAGCCCCACTGTCATTTCAACCATGTTGTATAACCATCTCAGCACTGTGTACCAACAATGTCACTAAGTCGTCCCAGGGAGGGAGTCATATTGATCCCTTCTATCTACTCAGTATATAGTACATCTATTGCGTGGGATTCCAGACTCATATGTTTATAAACTAAGGTATCTAGGTAATGCCTCATTGCTCCAATACAGACTCAACTTGCCTACTATATTCTCCACTCAGACTTGTACTTCAAGAATAGGAGTATATTAGTCTTTGTCAAAAAGAGTGTTAGTAAATGAGGAGAAGATTAACCGGCAAAGATTTCTGCACAATGTAGAAGAAGATGCGACTGACTCCGCAGAGCCCAACTTAGGTCACAACATTGGAGTTTTCTGATCATGTGGATACCAACTTTTCATATATATATATGAAGTAAGGATAAATAAAAAGGAAGTGAGAATAAAGAGAGGAAGAAAGAAAGCAAAGGAGAGAAAGGTAAAAATTAGAATTTTCAAAATGAATTTCACTGCTTCTCAATGCTATACCATCCTGCATTGAATCTTAAGATTCTATTTGAACCACCAGGATGTAAAAATGATAAAAAACAAACAAACAAACAAACAAACAAACAA
Organism: Rhabdomys pumilio; assembly: GCA_030674055.1. NCBI lineage: Eukaryota > Metazoa > Chordata > Mammalia > Rodentia > Muridae > Rhabdomys > Rhabdomys pumilio. The sequence continues at coordinate 32,079,123 of JANHMN010000012.1, forward strand.
AAAAAAAAAACCTTTTCCCTTTTCTTTCTCTCTAGATATCTTACCTGGCCTGAGAGTCTATGACTTAAAAGAAGTAGATTTCTACAGTTTAGAATACTTACTATGTTGGGATAGTAGAGTGCTTGCCACACATGCTTGTAATTTCTGGTCTCAGAAGGTTTTAAATGACAGATGTCTTCCTAGCCTGACATTCTAATCTACTAGATGGATTTCAGGCCAGTGAGAGATCCTGCCTCATAACACAATGTAAATGGTGCCTGAAAAGCAATAGGCAAATTGACCTCTGGTCTTCACATACATGGTCACATACATGTGCATGTGCCTATACAGATATGTATGCCAATCTAAATAAATGTCTATATGACACATATACTAGGTCATATATTTTTCCAAGAACTTAGGGTATTAATCTAGTATCTGCCTTACTCCCCCTTTACATGTTCCTGTTTATCTAAAACAATTCTACTTTCATGCCCTGAACATGTAATTGGTTACCAACTTAAGACAGAGACAATGTACTTCTTCAAGGCAAGAGCAGCAATGAACTAACCGTATCTATGAGTGTCATATACTCTTTAAAAAAATTGACTGAATTCATAAAAAGAAAAGGCAAACACAATTTCAGTTAGGCCTTAAATGTTAACAATCTTTGTCTCTTAAGACCCAACATTTGTAGTACCATGACCACATCAAAACACTAATGAAGGTAGCCCCTGTTGAGAAAGTGCTTAGAAGATGAGCTTTCTGGAATAAGGAAGAGAGAGTATTGAAATATGCCAAAAAAACTTACACAGACTCCATAAAATTAGATTTCTCATTACACAGTAATATTTCATTTTCTGGTTGTGGCTGTGTAAGTTATATACAAGGCTACACTCTGCACGTGGATGAAAAATGCATAGAATTCTAAATTATGCTTTGAAGTTTTAATTTTATTTATTTACATAATTATTTATGTATAGCATAAGTATTATATATGAATATTATATATTATGCATATATAAATAATACATTTATATAATAAGTATATTAAGTAGTAGTTAATTTTTAAAATAAATTCTACATATGTATATTATTATTAAAACATAATATTAAATATTTTTTAAATAAAATTAACATGTCAAAACCATCGACCATAAAAGAAGCTACCAGAATAAGGAGAACTCACTCACCAGAGGATACAGGGCCTGTTTTCTATAGCTCAGATTCCAACAATATCTTCACAGAACTTCTGAACACACAGGATCAAAGAGAACTTTCCAAATTAAGGAAAGTGGAATTTTTTAAACCAAGTAATATATGATAGAAATTTAAAAATTGCACATTCTGTAGTTGCAGAAATAAAATCTCAACTAGATATCTTGTTTGAAATAATAATTATTAATTGATCATATTTGGATTCAAATTGAGAGACTGAGTTTCTTATCCCTTCTGCACTAGAGGCGAGAAGACACAGAGAGCATGCTACCTTCTCTGCATAAAAGAGAGCTCAAATATAATATTGTCCATGATAGTCAAGGAGGCATCATCACAGTGGAGTTAACTGTTTGCCTTCCAAGAGGGCTGTGCAGAGACATGGAGTAATTGGTCCTCAGAATCCTCTGGACAAAAATATCATGAGCATCTTTCTCTCTAGCTCCATTTCAGAAGCCTGTTTATGAGCCATGTAGCAGTGAAATCTTACTAAGAATATATCAATGGAGGTTCCTGGGTGGTGGGGGTAATGAGGTAAGGGGATAAAATCTGAAATGTAAATATAATATCCAATAAAAAGGCGAAACAAAGAATATATTAATGGGTGTATGCATAGATTGTAAATATAAACTAAACCACCCATCTTTACGCTCCACACTCACAGGTACTTTAGTCCCACAAAGGACTTCACAGAATAACACTGGAAACAGTCAGTCTAAGATATAATCTGAAGTAGGAGAAGGAAAGCATTGCTCACAGCAAGTCTTACCGCTTCTTTAAAGAATTCTTTCCCCCAAGGAAGTCTGTCCAAATGGAAAAATATTCATGAGGTAAAGAGAAGATTTACAAATATAAGATTGAAGTTAACATCTGCTTTAGTAGATTAATGTTATTTCTAGTTTGGGGAAGATGTTTAAAGTACTCCATTTTCTTTTTTTAATATAGTTTTCATTTTCATTGAAAATAGTTTGTTTTACAAACATATTCTGCTCATAGTTTCCCCTCCCCTATTCCTTCTACATCCTCCCTATCTTCCACCTAATTAAATTCTTACTTTTTTCTTTCTCTCCCTCGTTAGACAACAAAGAGGCAACTAAAAAAGCAAGTGAAACAGATTAGGACAAAATAGGCAAGAAAGCAGAGGAAAAAAAAGCCAATGGAAAAGCACAAGGAACACCTGAAAACACACACACAGACACACACACAGATACACACACACACACACACACACACACACACACAAACACAAAAACACACACAAAAACACACACAAACACACAAACAAACACACACACACACACACACACACACACGCATGCACATTTCCACATGAAGAGAGCCTTTTAAAATCTGGAAACCATAATATAGAAGCAAAAGTTCTATGAGATTAAGAAAGAAAAAGCAACAAAAACCCAAAACAAACAAATAAAACACTCAGATAAAGCATTATGGTACAAAAGCCCTCCAAAAATAACATTGAGTTTGTTTTGTGTTGGCCATCTCCTGCTAGACATGAGGCCAGTGCTTAATTATGATTTATATACCCAGTGAGACTTCATTACAAAAAACTAATTATTCTTTTGCAAGCCATTATCCATTGGATATAGCCTGGGGTTCATGATCAGAGCATGTTCTGTTTTTTCCATTTTAGTTTTGAGATGCCAAAAATGTTCAGACCTATTCAGACCTTTTGCATGCTACCACAGTCTGAGTTTATACATGTATCACCCATGTGTTGTCTAGAAGGCTTTGTTTCTGGGGTGTCTTTCATCCCCACTGGTTCTTACAATCTTTCTGCCTCTTCTTCCACAGAGTACCATTAGACTTTAGCACAGGGATTTGATGGAGACATCCCATTTAGGACTGAATGGTCCAAGGTCTCTGACTCTCTCCACATTGTCGAGGTGTGGGCCTCTGTATTCATTCAACTACAGGAGGTAGCTTCTCTGATACAGGCTGTGCAAGACACTGATATCAAAGCAGAGCAGAATGTCTTTAGGAGTCATTGTATTGCTATGTTGTTTTAGCAGAACAGTAGTAGTATTTGGTTTTCCATTCAGTCCATGGTCTATCTAGTTGTGGGTTCTTGGCCACCCAAGCAATGTCAAGTATTGGTTACTTCTCATGGTATAGGCCTTAGATTCAATTAAATAGTGCTTAGTAAACCCCACAGTTTTTTTTCACTACTGCATCAACATATCATGCAGAAAGGTCACCATTGTAGATAAAGGCTTTATTATGGGTAGATATTCATCATTTCCTCTGTCGACATGCAGGGTGCCTTGCAATAAAATGATCAATATTCAGTAATGCTAAAGGCTATGTTCAATAAGATATGTAGATGTTGCCTTCAGCAGTATGACCTTAACATCATTTAGGTATAAACCTTGGAAATAGGCTGGGTTGTTAAGCTAACAGCTCAATTAGATATACCTCTATGTTAGGTATTGAATACCCTGCTTATAAAAGACTTGAAAGCTAACACCCATAAATAAGTAAATACATACTGTATTTGTCTTTTTGATTCTTTGTTACCTCAATCAGGATAATTTTTTTCTAGGTCATTCTCGTTGCCTGAAAATTTAAAGATCTCTTTTTTCAGCTAAGTAATATTCCATTGTGTAAATGTACCACATTTTCATTTTCCATTCACCTGTTAAAGGGCACCTAGGCTGTTTCCAATTCCTGGCTATTATGAATAGAGAAGCAATGAACGGGGTATTTTAACTCTTGCATTTAATGTACCATGACTCCCCTTCTCTTGATTTTATTATAAAATAAGAACAAAAAAGAACAATGCAGGAATTTAGTTGCTAACAATTGAATGAAAGCATGGGAATCAGAAAAGTTCTTTTTCACCACTGTGTGACTGGGCATGAAAACTTTTCACTCTCTTCTATATACAAACATACTGAAAAACTGTAAGGATAACGTGTGAGTGCTATGAATGTATATGTGCAAGTAATTCAGTAAACATTAAAAACTATATGAGTTTAAAGAATGCAAATTCTGTCAAACACTGAATTTTTATCATCTATCAACTATATTTCATATTGTAGATTGTCAATATCTGGTGTCCCTTGAACATCTGTTCCTCACTTATTCTTTTTTTAACCCATTACTCTCTCTGTCTGAAGTAGTATTTCCCCTGATTTTTCAGGATTGTATCTTGTATTCATTCAGCTGTTGAACATACCATGTCTTCAAAGTGTCTTCACACAAAATATCAAAGCAGAGCCCCTTAATCCTGTAGAGACTCAATGACCCAGTGTAGGGGAATGCTAGGGCGCTGAGGCGGAAAAGGGTGAGAAAAGTAAAAAATAAAAATATCAGAGCTGTTAATGGGTGTTTCTCCAGCTGGTTCTCCATTTCTTTACTGTTTACTTCTATGTTTAAATACAAAAAATATAAATAAACTGATCTTTAACTTAAGTAACATATTGTTAGAAGTCCTATCTTTTATCCAGGCAATTTATTTTCACTTTAATAGACATCTTGAAGTAGGGGTTTATAAAACTGCACTTATACATTTAAGATTAAAAGTGTGGAAAATGGAAGCTTGTAGATATCTAGTTAGAAAACTATTTCAAGCAGGTACTATGTGTTGAACTTCAATGTAAAAGCTTCTAAGAACTGGTTGGCCTGAGTCTGATTAATTTACACTACTATTTTCTTTTATAACATATTATACTATGGCCAGTAGCAGCCACACTCATGTTTCACGTCAACACTTGGGAAGCAGAGGCTCAAAGCCAGTCTGCTCTCTCTACATAGTGAGTTCCAGGCCAGCCAGTGCTACATAGTAAGAAACTCTGTTTCAACATAAAATACAGTAATCTATTAAAACCAGAAACAAACTGAAAACAAACCAGCTGCTTTGGCAATTTGGCTGAGACAAAAAGTCATGGGTAGCACTGAGATTGGCTGAGACAGAGTTATGGGTGGTACTGAGATAAGACTGTCAGCTATCTGGCTACTCATTTGAATGTATCTTGTATTATGCTACACTCTAGAACCTAGGGCAGTTTGAACACCCAAATTAATTGTCCTAGAGTCATCAAAATTAACAATGACAACAAACAACAAAAAGAAGAAATACATTCAGTGTAAAGAAACCTGTGTGATGACCAGAGTACAGTAGCTACTTACCCTCATTCAGGGTGTTACCAAGGCCCTCTGTGAACTTGGAATGGAGTTCTTTGCTACCAAGTAAGATTACTCCATTAGAGGCTGATGCCATTTCAGTAGGTATAGAGATCTGTATTGGTCCTGAGCCTCCCCACATCAACAGGGCTTAAGTGATAATCTGGAAGTAATCAAACTTAATCAAATTAACTAGTCTTCAATACTGATATTTCTATTACTTTTTTCTCTCCTGTGAAAACTCAGGGTCAGGCAACCTCTAATACCATCACCTTCAGTGCTCAAGCTGTCATTTAATGCAAGGCCATCTGTCATACAAAGTCCAACACATTATTTTTCTTGCTTCTTTTCTTAACATTATTTCAGCAAAAAACTTTAAGGATGGATTCTGTCTCCTGCGAAATGCTAGGTGCTATAGAATACAGACAAGTTAGACCCTGTATCAATTTTAAGAAGCCCTGATCCCAATGAAAGAGACCATGACACAAACAAAAACTTAAATGCAAAGGTTGGAGCGTGTTTACTAAAGTTGTTTGAGACTGGTGTGGGACAACAACAAACAAAATCAAACAGCAACAGCAAAAAGGAAAAACAACTGTGAGCCTAGCCTGGTTTCAGCCACTTCTGATCTCCTGATTCTCTGGTTCTCCTGCCATCTGCTTTAGAAAAATTCATGACTTAATAATGCATGAGGGAACATTGCCTTAAGGTATAATTATGCTTTTCCACAAATGACCTATGCAATTACCCCAGAGGAGTAAGCAGCAATTGTAAAGGGAAGTTCGAACAAGTGTACAGGGAGATAATGCTACAAAATGATCCCTGTTTCAATTTTCTTTCTCATAACTACATAAAAATTACATTTGCTTCTATCACAGACATAGGCAGTAAAAAATGAAAAAAATACCCATTAGATTATCTTCTCTCATCTCTCACTAGAAAGCGTTCTTTTTTTTTTTTTTTTTCCTATCTCTCATTCTATGATAGGCTTTCTAGGGACTTCAGTCTATTCACTGATTCCAAAATAATATAGATAATGATGAGTGACGAAAGAGACTTCAGCCATTAGTGTTCGTACTCAGTAAATCTCTGCTACTCAGGGCGCTACCATCATAGTTAAAATATGTTTGCCTGGAGGTCAAAGCAATAGTATGAAGTTGAGCCAGCACTCCTAACGTAAGACTTAGATTAAGAAATCAAGATGGTGTTAGCATCTGACTAGATGTTCATGGATGAGTGAGAAAGGGTGTTGTTGAGGAAGAACTTTCAGGTGCATGCCAAGAAACACATGGGTTTCAGAGGCATGTATCAGGTGAATATGTCATGACTCAATGAATTTAGGATAATACAGGAATATGTAAACATACTAAGATCATTTGAGTAAACTACAGTATCTTCTGTTATTTCCCTTTGATAAGTCTTAATTTATTTTATATATTCTATATGAGTATGTGTGACTGTATGAAGTACGTGTGTGAGTGTGTGTATATGTGTGTGTGTGTGTGTGTGTGTGTGTGTGTGTGTGTGTGTGTGTGACAGTGGGAATCCACACAGCACATGGTACATGTGGAGATCAAAAGACATTTGGGGTGTTGATCATGACTGTCTAGCTAGTTGAGGCAAGGTCTCTGTGTGCTTACTATTGTGCGTGCTAGGATAATCATTCTCCAGGAGTTCTCCTCTCTCTACCGCCCATCTTGTCAGATACTGAGATACACACTACCAAATCAATCTACATGAGGATTTGAAGAATCCAAACTCAAATCTTCATACTTATACCATAAATAATTTACACACTGAGCCATCTCCCGATTCCTAAATGCTTACCTTGATTACTGTCATTGAAAAGTACCTCCAAACAATGATATCTATCTCTTAATCATTTCTCACATAGGCAAATATTTTTTTAAAAAAATTACCACTGATAGGCATTAAAATGATCCAACTTTTGCATTTTCTAACTTTATGAACAATAACATAAGCAATGATATAGTATATCTATTTTAATGCTGAAACACATTTAGAAATATAACTCTAAGAGAAAAATCACATATTAACTCAAATAATTCTGTTTTTTTTAATCCCCAGTACATTAAAAAATTATGCTGTCTGATTTTGAAGATCACGCTACCTTCTTGATCATATTCCTCTAGCATATAAAATTCATTAAAAAAGAAGTATAACAGAAGATGTTTAACATACATATTTCCCTTTTCCCCCTCTTCTTGAAAGTAGATTCTTTTGTCATAGTATATTTTTTGATTAGAGTTTCCTCTTCTACTCCTTCCAGATCTTGCTGCCCCACCATCTCCCATCTGGGTCTACTATCTTTCTATTTAGAAAACAAAAAGTTTCTAAACGATAACCACAAAATATAACAATAACCAAAATAAAACAAAGACCCTCATATTAAAGTTTGACAAGACAAACCAACAGAAGCAAAAGAGCCCCCAAGAGAAGGCAAAACTTTCAGAGACATACTTGTTCATACACTCAGGAGTCCCATAAAAACACTAAACTGAAAGTCATAATATATATGCAGAGAACCTGGTGCAGATTCATGTAAGCCCTGTGCTAGCTACTTCATTTTCTGTGAGTTCTTATGAGCCATGCTCATTTGATTTAAAGTAGCTTATTCTTCTGGTGTTCTCAATTCCCTCTGGCTCTTACAGTTTTCACATCTTCTATGGCACAGTATTCTGTGAACTCTGAAGGAGGGATTTGATGAGGACCACCAATGCAGAACTGAGTCTCTCTCTCTCTCTCTCTCTCTCTCTCTCTCTCTCTCTCTCTCTCTCCTCTGAGTGTGTGTGTGCGCATACATGTGTGCATATGTTTAATGGTTTAATATATAACTGTCGGTCCCTGTGTTGCCATCTACTGCAGTAGGAAGCTTCTCTGTTGATGCTGAATAAGGCACAGATAGATGAGTGTAGCAGAAGAGCATTAGGGGATAGTTCATCACAACCATTTTTAAAAGTATTTACTGAAAGCAAAAGTCGTTTAAAGTTTTCCAACCAGAAGAAACCCAGAGCCAGATGGTTTTAGTGCAAAATTCTATCAGACTTTCAAAGAAGAGTTAATATCAATATGCTCTCTCTCTCTCTCTCTCTCTCTCTCTCTCTCTCTCTCTCTCTCTCTC
>JANHMN010000012.1:32087611-32134505 GCA_030674055.1 Rhabdomys pumilio
CTCTCTCTCTCTCTCTCTCTCTCTCTCTCTCTCTCTCTCTCTCTCTCACACACACACACACACACACACACACACACACACACACACACACACACGCACACACAGAAATCAGAAGGAATATTGCCCAACTCATCCTATGAAGCCATGGTTATCCAGAAACCCACATAAAGAGCCCCAAAAAATTATAGACCAAATTCTCTTATGAAAATATGCAATAGAATACTTGCGAACTGAGCCAAGGAAACATAAAAAGGTAATCTACCATGATCAAATAGGCCTTATCTCAAAGATGTAGGTATGATTCAATATATGAAAATCAATAAATGTAATCCACCATAGAAACAAACTGAAAGACAAAACCCACATGATAGTCTGATTAGTGCAGAAGAAGCCTTTGGCAATATCCAACAGCCTGTCATGATAAAAGTCCTGGAGGGGGTAGGCATACAAGGTTTACACAAACCTAAACATAAAAGAAGGCAGTTTACATAAAACCTGTAGTTAACACCAACTTACATCAAGAGAAGCACAATCCAATTTGACTAAAGTCAGGAAAAGAGAAAATGGTCCACAGTTTTCCTACTTATTCAACGTAGTTCTTGAAGTCATAGCTAGAGCAACAATATATCTGAAGGAGATCAAGGGGATACAAATTGGAATGAAAAAGTCAAAGTATCTTTATTTACAAATGATATGACAATATACATAAGTTATCCGACAATGAGGGAACTCCTACACCTGAAAAACACATTCAGAAAAGTAGCTGGATACAAAATTAACTAAAAAAAAAAATCAATATCATTTCTATATATAAATGACAATGGCCTCAAATAATATACAATGCACTGGGATAACTTTAAACAAGCAAAGGAAAGACTTGTATGATAAAAACTTCTAGTCTTTGAAGAAAAAAACTGGAGAAACTATGAAAAGATGTAAGGAACTTCTGTTCTCACGGATTTATAGGATTAACGTATTACAATGGCCATACTACCAATAGCAATTTACAGATTCAATGCAACCACCGTAAAATGTTAAACTCTTTACACATCTTGAAAGGATAAGCACACACATACACACAAAGATAGTTCTTCAACAAGTGGTTAATCAAACCCTCGAGAAGAATGTAGGAAAATACAGTTAGATTCATATTTACCATCCTGTACAAAACTCTACTACAAATGGATCAAAGACTTCAATATAAAACCACATCCATTGAACCTAATGGTTCAAAAATTTGGGATAGCCTTGACCTATTGACACAGAAGCCTTTTGAACAGAATACCATTGGTGCAAGCACTAAAATCAACAGTTAATAAATGGTATCTCATCAATATGAAAAGCTTCCAAGACAAAGGATATGTTCATTTTGATAAAACAGCCACCTACAAAATTGGGAAAGATTTTTTAGTCACTACACATCTAAAAGAGGACTAATATCCGAAGTATATAAAGAAACTAGATGTCAAAAGAAGTGCAAATAATAACTGTGAACAGACTTAAACAGAATTCTTATTGGGGGAACTCACACATCTGAAAGATGCTTAAATAAATCATCAATATCTTTAGCCATCCGTGAAATGCAAATCTTTGAGATTTCATCTTCATACCCATCAGAATGGCCAAGTTCAGAAAAGCAATGAGAGCTCATGCTGACAAGGATGTGGAATAAGGGGAACACTCATCCATCACTGCTGGGAGTGTTTACCTCTACAGCCACTATAGAAATCAGTGTGGCATGTTCCCCAAAAGTTGGAAGTGAATCTACCTAATGATGTAGCTATGCCAGTCTTGGGCATATACACAAAGAACGCTTCATTCAACCAGAAGGACACTTGCTCCATATGCTTGATGCTGCTCTCTTTATAATAGCCATCAACTTGAAACAACCTAGATATCTGTCAACAGAAGAATGGGTTAAGAAAATATGGTACATTCACACACTGAAGTATTACTCAGCTGTTTTAAGAAAATGGCATGAAATTTGGAGGCTAATGAATGGAATTAGAAAAACGTCATCCTGAGTGAGGTATCCCAGACTTAGAAAGATAAATATAGTATACAATTGCTTATATTATATATATATATATATATATATATATATATATATATATATATACATATAAATATGTTATTAAGTATTAACATATATATGTGTTATGAAGTTATGATACCCAAGTAAGTTATAATAACATATACATGATAACATATATATGTTATGTTATTAAGTGAATGATACCCAAGTTATAATCAACATACCCAGATATGTTAAGTATACAGAAAGGTCCTCGGGGTGACACATGGATCTTAAAGGGAACTGAAAGTAGAATAGATTTTATGGATGGGCTGAGAGGTGGATGGAACCAGAGGATCAGGTGGGGTGTGGCAGAAGGGAGGGTATTGAGGGACAGGTATATGTCTTTATTATAGGCAAAATCTCGGGAAGATTAAAATTATTTTAAATGATAGCCTAGACTCAAGGTCAGTGATAAAGAATCCCCTGCCTCAAATTCTTAAATGGTTAGATCAAGTGTTAATCTCCAAAGGTTGTGTCTACATCTAGGACTTCTGTGGTTATACCGCATGTTATCATTGATACAAAGCACGACATGAAATTTTGAAAAAACATACTATACTTTGGACGCAGCAGAACTAATGCATTTCACAACTCTGCCAGGCCCAGTGGAAGCTCGGTGTTTGTCAATAATTCTACCACCTATATTTATCTCATTTGATTTGGCTGTATTCTTTGGTGTCATTAGTCTAGGGTTATTTATATTCTTGTTCTATATATTAATACCTTTGTAACCAAATATATATTTATTCTTTCTCTTTGGGGGCTCAAATTTATTTTAATTTATAAGTGTTATTGATTTTTTCTTTGACAAGTTCATCCATCTACTAAGGGCACTCTGGGTCCTGAAACAGCCAATCCTCTACAATCCCTGCTTTGAACACTCAAATTACTTTGCCCTTTAATTCATTTACATTTTGAAGTTTAAACATTAGTTTTTTTCCTTCCATTCTCCCAACCCCACCCCCATCTCTCCCTTTCCTCCCTTTTGACCAACAAAATTAACCACGATTAACTGTATAAGCATAGTTTGGAACTTCTGTCAGATCTTGTTTTGCACTTCATTGGAAGCACACAATCGAAGACAGTGACATAGAATCTATATGTCCTCTATTCTTAAATCCAACTGTTCAATATGGACCTATGGATTCACCTAAGATCCATAACTTATTGCTGGCCAGCCTAGTCTTGTGTTGTGTTACTGTAAATTCATTACAACACTGACTTTGCCATGACTAGAGGTGAGCATTTCAAAGATCTCCCCCCTATCTTCTAGAATTTGAATTTTTTCTGCTCCCTTTACCTCAAAGATCTCTGAGCAGAGTAGTTGCGATCAATGTCCTGTTTAGAAATAAGCACTCAACTAAAACTTATTCTAAACATGTGAACCGCCATAGTTTCTATATCCCTGTAACTCGTTGAAAAGACAGGTGTGTCTGATGAGGATTAGGAATAGGTTTGTCTAAGTGTAAACACAGAATTTAGAAGGCAGTTAATATCTGTGACAATTTAGCAAATTGGTTCATAATTTTATACTTGTTTTTGTTCCTTTTCTATTTTTTACAGTAGAATCTTAGAGAATTGATTTTACATTATACTTTCTGTGAATTTAAAACTAGATATTCCTTGTTTACTAAAATTGGTTTTTATGGAAACAGAAAAAAAGCAAATTTAGGTGGGAAGAGGAATGGATCTGGGAAGAGTTTGAGAAGAAAGACTAAAAATGTTCAAAAAATTGTATAAAATTCTCAAAGAACTAATAATTTTTTAACTTTTTCTGCTTGTTTTCTGCTATTATTATTTTTAGCAAAAAATATTCAATCTATTTCAATACTATTTCCATTCCCCTAATTCTTCAAAATTTTTTGTTCTTTGTTTGTTATTTGTATTTGGAGAAAGCATGTGTTTCTTTATTTAATAAAAGTACATTTCTGTAAGAGCTGAGATTTTTCTGGGTATCACTTTTTTGCAGTATCTATACTATGAGCATAAAACTTAATGTATTATATTTCTACTCTTTTAAATAATAAGTTGGTGGGGTTTTATTGTTTTGCTTGTATGTGTGTTGTTTGTTGAGTTTTGTTTGGTTGGTTGGTTTTGACACAGAATCTCAGTAGAACATAACATCCTATGTAGGTCAGTCTAGTTTCCATCTCAGTGGGATCCATCTGCCTCTGCATCCAGAGTTCTAGGACTAAGGCTGGCATTACCATGCCCAAATAAAAGTCTGTAAGTTACCCATAATTTAGTCTATCTTGGTGAAGATGTAATATTCAGCTTAAAAGAATATGCATTTTATACTGATCACATAGATTATTGTCAAATTTTCAGGTAAATCAAGTTGAATTAAACCAATGTGCATAATTTGTATGTCTTCAAATAGGCTCATAAATAGTGTCTCACATTTACCATCATTAGGTCCTAATGAGGTTCTCACTGATGATGAGTAAATAAATGTAGCAGGAGATATTAGAAAAAGTGGCAGCCATTTGGCTGCTGGCTCTAAGTTCCCGCACTAATGGCAGCACCCGCAGCGTAAAGAAGACCACAGGCTCCTGGTTCTGGTGCCATGTTGACAGATTTGAGCATTACCAGCGAGCTACCTTGGCCCACCTGTGTGTGTATACATATACATACACATACACATACACATACACATACACATACACATACACATACACATACACATACACATACACATACACATACACATACACATACACATACACATATACATACACATACACATATACATATACACACACACTTATGTGTGTGTATAAATATATATGCATAAACACACATATATGTGCATGTATCCATGCAAATTTATGAAAATTATTTTCTCTATTTCTTGATATGTGATAAATGTATAAAATGTAGGAATTTTACTATTTGAAAGGAAAATTAAAACATTCTTCTGTTTGAATATAAAATGTATCATACAGGTATTAAGTATGAAATGTGGTATTTTAAGATGCATATACATTAAAATGTTCACTATAGCATAACAAAACAGCACACTCATCACTTTACACAGGTATATATGTCCTTCTTGTATAGATTCCTTGAAATAAGGGCAATTATAATCTAGTCATTCATCAAAATTTTCAACTACAATGCTGCAGTATCAACTGTAAGTTTTAATATTAATATATAGTAGCTCTTTGGATCCTAATCGGCATAATACATTGATGTTATTAGGTTCCTATCCATAAATATACTATACTTCCTCTATTACTTACTTCTGCTTTTATCCTCTCTTTCTTATATTATCAAATTTAATGCATATTCAATTATTTTTTATCACCCTGCAAATATTTTATGTCTCCCACCTAAAAAGGAAATCCATATTAAAGATATAGTCCCACACTCTTTTGAGATGTTTTTCTCTGTAACACCAAATTTCTAAAATAAATTTTTACATTTTATATGCACTTACAGTAACCATCAGTGTTGTTCTGTTTCTATTCAATACAATTCTTGCCAAGAATTGTAACAAATCTCATTGCTTTAATATATCTGAAAGTCTCAGATTGCCATGATCACCTAACTCACTTTTCTAGCTGAATGCAGTTGTCAAATATATTTTTAAATAATTCTAGAATTCTCCTTGATGAATTCTATTTTCACATAGGAATATTTTCTATGAGCTACAGTGATCCTTCAAATCAGCATCTCTCCTAGTAGAGAGTAGATGCTAAACTGTTAAACAAGGACAGCAATCAATTCTGCTAACTTCTAATTCTTGAAACTTTTTCATTGTTATTAAAATAATTCAAATTTACCTTTTATCACTATTTACAGAAACTGAGAGGTAATTTATCATCTGGTACTGTTTATTGATTAATTGAAATGTTCATTTTAATTTCTTTAGAGTGAGTCAATGTCATCCTATCTCTCTATCTAGAGTTTAACCACTAGTTCTTCAACATTGCTGACACAAATTGAAACCTCATGATTTCTGTACAGAGGCAAACTCAAAAAGAAAGGTACAAAATGGACAAATTTACTTATCCCACACTCCCTCATCTCAAAATTATTAATTAAATCATTCATTCCAATTTGTTTATCACACTCCACAGAAAGAAGAAATTAACCACTGAAGAGAAGGATCATTTTGTTGAAGAAAAATCACTCTATATAATAAAAACAAAAATGATAAGTTCATAATCTTCAAAAACAAGGTCTTGCCTTTAGAGTTGAGCATTTAATCAAACTTCAGCTAACTTTACAGGCACCTTTCTGAAAACATCATTTATGTCATGTTAACTAGAAACTATGTACATTGCACACAAACTAGACTGCATGCCATACAGTTGACAGTTTAAACAGTTTAGTAGACTGATAACCATCATTATTGAAAACATATATCCATATCCTAACCACAGTCCTTGTGCCCTGTATAGCACTAGCTAACAATTACGTCATCATCAGATTAGTCATCAGTGACTACTACATCTGTAACATACTTTCAGGGAGGACTTTAGAATTAAATACACTCACCAACTGAGCCCAAGGTGTTTTTATTTTCTTTGACTGTACATAGCAACATTAGGTTTTCAATTATTTCCTACTGCCAAGTATTTCACAGGTTTTCATTCAAATAATTTATTTTAATTATCTCTGTGCTGGAACATTGCCTCATGATGGCACTTGGTTTAATGTATAAACTGAAAGGTAAATAGGAAGTGGAGGTAAGGCAGGATGGAGCATCAGACTGATGGCATCTCTCCCGCAATGTTTTAAGTCTTTTTCCACATTTCACCCTTCCTTATAGATATGATAGCATTGCTTCTGCTTCAGATACATTTAATTAATAAAGCCAAATTTACTTACTGTTTACTGGTTGGAAAAGCTACTCAAAAACTATGGAGACTCTCTTTTAGTCATGATAAGAAATAGTTGGGACAAATGAAATATGTTTAATTTTAATGGTGAGAAAAATACTATGAAAAAAACAAAAAAAAAAAACAGAAAAACAAAAACAACAACAACAACAAAAAAAAAAACACCGACTTGCTGAAAGACAAGTTTCCAAAAGTCAAGAAAGACAAATTTTTGTGAATGCCCATGTCCCATACCTTCAATGCTTTCTTAAATTCACATTGTGAAATCTCAAAGACAGAAAGACCTGCAGGAGCACTCTGGTGGCTTTCTCAGTAACATGACAAAATTCCTCCAAGACAGCAGACAATAGAATAATGTGATAAAGCAACTGGCAACTGTTGCCCTAGAATTGGTAACATTATGGATATTTTGCATTGGTGTCTGGCTGCATGTTTCCTACTCCCTGGGAGGAACAAGGCTTTGAGAAAAGTGTTGGCTTAATAATGCAAGAAGATCCAAAGTTTCCATTTTTAGACCTAAATAAAAAAAATCACTTGGTTGAATAACATGTTTCACGCATTATTAATTATAAATGTAGAAAAAAATATGTATTATGCAATGCAAATGGCAGCATTTTTGAGAGTATCAATGTTAATTACACTCATTCTGGTACAAAGTCATCACTATCATCCATCTTGGTAACTTTTCACGAGTAAAGCTGAAATGCAGCACTAATTAAACAAGCCTTGATTCTCCTCTTCAGCTACCCCATTCGCAACCCCATTCTTCTTTTCCTTCGTTCTAGGCACCCACCTTGTGTGCATAGAATAAAACTATAAAATCCTTTTGAAACTGGTTTATTTAACTTAGCATAATAGTCTCAGAATTAATCTGAGACTTGTAGTTTATTATAGCTTTTTCCCCCTGGTTTAAGTGAATAGTATTTTATTGTATAGCTGTGTGATCAACCTTTCATTCATTAATGGATTTATTGTGAATTTTAGGAATTATAAAACATGTCCCTATGATATAATTAGTAAACAGAGACACTTTCAAATTCTTTTCTCAATAATTTTGGATGTAGACCAACTGGGAAATTTATACATCATAACCTAATGGGATCTTTATAATTTTGAAAGAAGCCTCATAAAATTTCTTATAATGCTTCTTCACCATCCAAAGAGTAGAAAAGTTTTATTTTCTGCCCTTCTTAACCCATTCTCTGTGTTTTCCTTATATCAGTTCTCTTAATCATTATAAAGAAATACCTCAGTATAGATTAGTCCTTGAACCAAGGGCCAGTGATACTGGACATACTTTTATGTGTTTATTCATCATTTCTTTGGATACATCCTCATTTCACGCCCACTGACATGTGGAAATTTTAGGATACACTTGTGAGAGAACTATATTGTACCTTGCTATACACTCTTCCTTGGCACAATTTCAAATATTGTGGTGCTAGTATTAATCATGGAAATACAAGCAACCCTTTAACAATGTGGCCTTATGATAAGCAGTATGCTAATTGCTTATAGGCAATATCTGAGTAAGTTCTTTTCCATGCTTACTGAAACAGGTGAACTCATTGACTTCTTTTTATAATGAAAGTAGATGCTCTAGGGAGGTGATATAACTTATCTATTCCCAGGAGGCACTATTTGATGATGCTTGTGTGGAAACTTACACTCTTGGATTTACAATCTGCTACTCATAATCTATCTATCTATCTATCTATCTATCTATCTATCTATCTATCATCTATCTATCTATCATCTATCTACCT
Source organism: Rhabdomys pumilio (assembly GCA_030674055.1). Lineage (NCBI taxonomy): Eukaryota > Metazoa > Chordata > Mammalia > Rodentia > Muridae > Rhabdomys > Rhabdomys pumilio. The sequence goes on from JANHMN010000012.1 coordinate 32,096,302, forward strand.
ACTTACATATATCTATTATACATATATATTCATCTGTTCTAAGCACCAACCTTGTATACATAGAATAAAACAATATAAATCTCTTTTATAGGATAAGTCTAAGAAATATACATGTATATAGATATACATATATATCATAGATATGCATATATCTAAGTTGTTTTTTAACCTATTCCTATGTTTTCCTATGTGCAGTTAGATTTCATGAGTTTGGGTTGTGTTACCTAATAATATCTATTAGATATCAAATAATATATTACAATAAATATAAATTATGTAAAACATATTATGCTTTTAAAGCCTGAGAGTAAATGATATAGTTACCTTTATCCTGAGGGTATGCTGCATGTTGCATAATATTTATAGCAAATCTGGACTCCCAATACCAGATTTCCTACTATTAGCAATGAAAAATGTATCCACACAATATTAAATGTCCTGAGACAAGAATTATCCCTTGCAGAAAACTAATTCAATCAAAGGTGACTGCTTTGAAAGCCAAATAATTTACTGTTTGCCTATCTGATGAGATGTCATTGTTGTTTTCCTTGCAGTACATGGCATTAAATCGAGGCCAATACACATGCTATGCAAGCACTCTACCGGTGAACTACAACCATAATTCCACCAGCTACTGCTATTACTACTGTTATCATTTCCACCTTCTTGCCTTTAAACTAAAGCGTGATGCTTCATATTTCAAGAGTTCAGAAAAAGGAATATAACAAGAGTCATTTCTAGATACTTAAAAAATATCACATGGAAATAGACAACCAAGGGAAGAGAAGGGCAAAAAGGCAGAAGAAATTAAGATGCCATGGAAATGGGAAGGGAGAAGTGATATAATTATAGTCTAATGTCAAAAATAAAATTCAAAAGAGGCCATGGGGAAACTTTTTGGGTTTTTTTGTTTTCTCCAAATGTAGAAATTATTTGAATCATACTGAAAGCTCTGGAGTTTAGAGACACCACAGCACAGCTGTAAGGACCTTGCAATTTTCGTTAATTTTTGATTACTCAGGAGAAACATGCTTTTTTCTTTGCAGAAGGTAAAAAAAGATGGCTAGGGAAAGAATTTTAATATACAGGTCTCAATTTCTCTGCAGTCTAAGCATCCAATGCTAGTCTAATATGTTACACTGATTAGAAAACAGAATTTTTTTTCTTCTTCTCTTTTTTGCTTCTTAGTTCTATGAGTCAAATCCAGGGTCTGACACTTATTGGGCAGTTCTTCAGCCACTAAGCTCTGACTCCATCTCTAAAAACTACTGACAAAATCCATGTATTACAGAGTAACATGAGGTTAGTACTGAGGGCTACAGAGACATGGCCTGGAGGTTAGGCCAAGATACAAAAATTATAAAAAGGGTCAAACCAGAGCAGCCAGATACACCTAAGTGTTTAGTGGACTAGCAAATGTACCTGCACTCACCAAAGCCTCTGAGATTCTGTGAAGACCTCTGTGAATGAGACCACTGTAGATGAATGATAGCAGCCTAGGAAGATGCCTGCATCATAAATGTTAACTTGCCCCAAAAGAGACTAAATTTACATGAGAGAGATCATTTTAAAACTAAAAGCCCAATTTCACCTTTATTTTTGCCATGATTAGGATAGTTTCCAAGGTAAATGAGAATAAATATTTGATAAAATACTGAAGATTATTCAGTATGTGTTTTCATATTCAATCATAGTATCTTGGCGTCTGCAGAGAAGAAAAATCTGCATGGAGCTGTTGTACAGCTCTGGTGGAGATGTGAGAAATGCCATGTATACTGTATCTAGACTGTTCTGATTAGCCTGGGATCGCTGAGTTTATCTCAATGGTGGCAGTGGGTGAAGAAGGCACACTTAGAATAGCAAGGAACATCAGAGCTCATTGTCTCCCAAAAATCATGGGGAAAGGCAGGAGATCACCCCTAGTAGGTAGACATGAGTTTGACTCCATTTTTTTCACCATCATAAGATGCAAAATCTGGTTCATAAATTTTGTTGTGTACAATGAGGTATTCCCAAAGTGTTAGCTCCCTTCAAGGCTGAGCATATATTGAGCAATTGCCGAAGTTATAGCTTCTGAGTGACAGTAAAAGAATAAATAGCTTCTACCCACAAGGTTGTCCACAAGTGCACAACCTGTGTTAAAACCCCAAATTCTACTCACAGAAACCTAAAGATCTTATATTTAGGTAAATGTATTCTTTACTATTTTAATATTTTGAGACTGGCCTTATTAGTCAAAAATTTTAAGGCTATTTACTTCTAAATATGACTTTATAAAAAACTTCTGAAACATAGAACTTTAACTCATTACAACTGTCTTAAAATCTTGAGACAGACTCTCAAGTATCTCAGTTTGGCCTTGAATTCATTTTGCTACTAGACACAATTGTACCTAGTTGTGTCTTATGCTTGTGGTTTTCACACAACATTTGGGCAATCAATGCAGGTACTTATAAGAACAGATTTCAGGGAATACCATGTGAGATGTATTGACCTCTAAAATCTAAACCTTGACCCTTTCATTACCACATTCTGATGATGTGGGTCATGATTCTATGGAAAACTTTTTATCTCTAAAACTGTTTACATTGCAATTTATAATTACAAATGTAGCAAAATTGTAGTTATGATGTAGCAATGAAAATAAATTTATGGTTGTGGGTCACCACACCATGAAGAACATAAAGAATCACAGAAGTAGGGAGGCTAAGAACCACTGCTGTAAAGGTCTATTTCTTACATTCTTACATAGATTTTTATAGTGTTGATGGAGGAGACAAACTCTAATTCAGACTAACCATAGCATCCTGATTTCTGACGCTGCCTGAATTACCAGCTCTTAGTGTGTCACCTTTATTATTATGTCTATACACAGACTCTGGTGTCAATAATGAGCACTCCTATCCGTTCAACCATATCCATCACTGTTTAGGAGAATTCCAAGTGGAACCATCTATCAATTGGTTCCTAGAGAATTTTTCTTTGCTTCATGTTCAGGAAATCTATAAAACAAACTCTTTTTTTTTCAACTAGGAACAAATAATGAATCCTCATGGCAAAACGGAAAATAATTAAAACTTTCATATCTGTAGGTCTTCTCCTATAACCAGTATCAGAAGAAGTAGGCATGATGACGAATAAATTGAGAACAAGTATTTTTAAATAAATATTAAGTAAGCCAACCTCATTGTAATGGAAATTGGTTTGGTCTTAGAGACATGAGCCTGCTGTGAAGAAAAGAGCCCAGAAAATGTCAACTCCCATCATATCCCTCCTCCTCATTTTCTTCTTTCTTCTTATTTTGTTCTTTCTCCTCTAATGACTGTGATTCTCAAATCACTTTCATCCTCAATGCCCCAGTTTTTACTCACAGTATTCTGTACTGTATGCATAATAAATGTCAACAGCTGAGAAAACTAAAGTAAAAGGATGAATGTGTTTTCCAATGTAACCTGGGTAAGGAGACACTGGCATATTTGAAGAAGCCATTTGTCCTAAGTTTACACACAAATCTTGCAACTTGGATTTTCATCTGTTAAAAAACGTGATAATTTTGAAGTATCAGTGACATAGTGCAAAACAAATCTTGTCTTCTATTGGGGAAAAATAGAAGATCTGAGATTTTGTATGCAGGGGCAGGGTGAGGACACTCAATTATACCCCATCAGTGCCCAGAATGATATCAGATGATGTCAGATGACAGATGTTTAAGACTGAGTAGATCTGAAGATCAAGCAAGGTTGACATAATAAAGGATGGCCAATGTGAAGCTGTAACCCCAGCCTCTACTGCTGACAACTCCATAATTTCTATAATGGCCTCACAGCAAGACAGCCAAAGGCAGCCATTAGTCACTGTTCAGTTGTGTCAGGGGTGAATGCAATCGTGCGTCTGACCTCTGAGTCATCTCCAGGCTGCTCTAAACTAGCATGGTATGTCTACTCTAAATATTGATACAAACTCTAAGTCCTCCTTCTGAAGGAAGATTCAAGACTCTTGATCATTAATATCACTTCAAACAGAACAGAAATAAAAATTGATACTTCAAAATCTCAGGCACATAACTACATAATAGCTCTCAAATACTGAATATTCAGTAAATATCATAATAGGATACTTTGTGTCCTTGTAACACATTCTATGAACTGTATCTGTACTTAATTAACACTACTCAATTCACTTCTGTCAGCAGTGATGCATTCCTGCTACCAACCCCAGTGCTTTATATTCCCAACTGAGAGATGTATTCACAGCCTTTATATTTTGATATGACTGCAATAGCTCAGTGGCTAGACTACTTTCTAACCTCAATGTGGCTAAAGTAGCTCCCTCTTGTATTTCCTAGTTATGATTTACAAAAACCCATATTCCATCTTGACTGCCCTAGGCCCAAATATGCATCCCTCTTAGCTGCATTTCCCCAGCTCTTATATGACAGCTATGCGCTCCATCTTCTGAACCTCTCAAGAATACTGTAGTGTCTCTCCACCTTCTTCAGTATGGTGGCTCCCCTCCTCTCCACCCTCAGTTCCTTGTCTAGGAATCCTAAAAGTCCTGCCTCTGTCTGACCTGTCCAGCCATTGGCTGTTGGTATCTTTATTTACCAATCAGAACCAACGGGGGCTAGGTCCCTCAGTCTTGTGTAATGGCACACTACAAACAGGTTTTGGGGGAACATGATTAGCATGAGTTTACAAGCAGCTCCAATAAACTTCAGCACTACCTTCCTTATTATATAAAGCAATTAAGGATCTAACTAAGTTTCTTGCTCAAGGAAGGATATCTGTTAAAGGAAACTGATAAGATTCCAGCTCAGGTCAAATTATAAGATCCATGTGTTTAACAAATTATCCTACTGCCTCTCAGAGAATCATTAATTTGCCACACGCATTTAGGTCTTGAATGCTTTTTTTTCTCATCAGAAGGTACTGTTTGTGGTTTGGGGAAGCTATGAACAGGAGGTAGCACATGGATGATAGAAACAGAACACTAAAGAAAGGTCTTTGGCAATTATAGCCTGGCCATTCTTGCTTCCTGGACTGTGTTAATATGAGAAGTCTCTTTAATAAATTCCACCATACATTTCCTGCCATGATGGACTGAGACTATGAGCCAAAACAAATTCTATCTTCCTTAAGTTGTTCTAAGAGGTATTGAACATAAGAACACAAAGATAAACAATTCACAAACACAGTTTCTACGAAACAGACTTATTTAACTTAACATGACCAACTTAGGCCTTTAAGGTACATTATCAGGAGGAATTTGGAAGTCTCTGGAATGTGGGCTTAAATCAGATCCCTAGAATAAAGATCAAAACCCAGAACATGAAAAATACATGCATGCTGCTCCAGATGATGGAGACCTTTTTGGAAAGCAGATGAGAAGCTATATTACATTCTAGCAAAGAATGTTTATGTCTGTATCCTGGAAACTTAACTGAGGATGACTTCAAAATCAATTAGCTAATCTGTTAACAAAGAAATGAAAGCATTTTAGGATTCGAGTTGTCATAGTGACTGACTATCTGTTGCTATCATGGTTTACAGTGAGAATCAACAGCAATCAGTAAATTAGCAAGATGAGGAGGTGAATAATTTAGCTGGCAATAGGGTGTCTTTAAAGTTGTGGACAAAGCAGCTGTAATAGCTTAAGAAGACTAGTGCCATTGAAGATATTCTAAGTATTTTCTACTCTACCAATGGGAAAACCTCCATGAGAGACTCCCTTTCCCAATAAAAGCACAACTGTGTAAAACATTAAACCCGTTTAGAAACTTCATCTTTAAAGGTGAAAGCCATAAAGATACCCTGAAAAACAAAACAAAACAAAATAAAATCAGAGACATTTGAAAAGAGTTTTAGCCAGTTCATCCAAACAGGCACTCAGAAGTTACTTCTGATATGACTCAAGAGAACATGACTACTTCTTGGCAGAAGAAATTATCTTACTATATGTGAATCTGGTTTTGCAGGGATAAATAATACAAAAGTATTATTTATAAAAAATTATTTTATAAAAATAACTGGAACCTGGGGGCTACCACCAAGACATTTGAGAAAAGGCTAAGAGAATAGGCAATGTGTACTAAGATTTGATTCCCTCAAAGAGCCCTGCAGAAACTATGGTGAAGCTTGGCCAGCAAAGCCTAAATTCCAATAGTGACCTTGGTTTATTGGAGATTTCGAGAACATGAGCAACCTATTAAGAATAGCTGTGACTATTAGGTAGAGACACTCCAAGGAAAAGATTCTGTGTGTCCCAGAAACAAAGCCTATGGGGTGGGACTATCTAGAACCATTAGATCTCACGTTATTAATTGTACATACCCTGTGTGCTAGACACAGGGCTACAGGATTTAACATTTGCTCTGCATGGATTTTTTCTCTCTTTAGTGCAATCTCTCTTTTCTATACATGTTTGCTTCTTGTAGAAAGTCAGTGTGTCTTAACTTTTATTTTAGTTTCTGTTTTTTTAAATTTTTAATTAAAAATAATTCATAAGGTACACTTTTCCCCACCCCAAATCTTCCCTATTTCCTTATATGTTCAAATTCATGCTATTTCTCTCTCTTTAAAAACCAAACAATCCCCCTTGGGTCCCGAAATCCTTCTTCCCATATTTCCATAAGAATCCCCAAGCCCCATCCACTGTGTGGCTATAGGTGTGTATACATTTGTCTGAGTCAGCTGCAGTATGGAGCTTGTCAGAGGACAACATGCCCCTGTCTGCAAGCCTAACAGAGTATCGCTAATAGTGTCAGGTTTGGGTGCTTGCCCATGGGATGGGTCTCAAATTAGGCCAGGTAACAGTTGGCCATTCCCTCAGTCTCAGCTCCATCCCCTGTGTCTGAATTTCTTATAGACAGGATAAATTTTAGGTTCCAAGTTTGTGAGAAGGTTGATGTCTCTATGACTCTACTGCTGTTCCTACCAGGAGGTAGCCTCTTTGGGTTCAATATCCACAACGTTGTGAATCATAGCTAATGTTACCTTCATTGATTGTTAGGTGCCTCGCTTATCCCAGATCTCTGTCTCATCCTGGAGATGCGCCTCCCACCTCCTTACCCCCATCAGTTGCAGATTTCCATTCATTTTCATGACCCTCTAGCAACTTCTCCTATCCTTTCTCATACGTATTCCTGAACATCCCTATTCTCTTCCTCATCTCCTCAACCTCCCAGTTTCCTCCCTCCATTTTGGATCCCAAAGGGGATAGGAACTCCACAGGAAGACAGAGTCAACTAACCTGAATTCTTGGGGTTCTCAGAGTCTAAACCACCAACCAAAGAGCATACATGGGGAGGACCTAGACTTTCTTGCATGTAAGTAGCAGATGTACAGCTAGCTCTTCATGTCCAAACAACAAGAACGGGGTCTATCCTAAAAGTTGTTGCCTATATGTGGGATATGTTCTTCTAGCTGGGCTGACTTTTCTGGTCTCAGTGGGAGAGGAAGCATCTAGCCTCACAGAGACTTAAAGTTCCAGAGTTCACCTGCCCAGAGGAGAAGGGAAGGGGGATGGGGGAATGGTTGTGAGAAGGGTCACCAGGAGATGAGAAATGATAAGGATATAAAGTGAATAAGTAAAAAATTAAATTTAACTTAAAAATAAGACAAAACAAAACAAAAAAAGAAACACAATGCCTGGTCAATACAGAACACCTGCAGAATCAACTAACCTGGGCTTATAGAGTCTTGCAGAAACTCAGTGATAAAGCCTGCATAAGTCTAACCTAGCCCCCCTGCTTACATGTTATGGTTATGCAGCTTGGTCTTCCTGTGGAACTCCTAACAGAGGGAGATGGGGCTATTCATAACTCTACTCCTTACTTTAGAGACCTTTTTTTTCCTCCTAGATTGCCTCACCTAGCCTTAATGGTGATGGAGTATTATTGTCTTACTGTAACTTGATATGTCATGTTTGGTTAATATCTCTGAGATTCTTGCCTTTTTAAAAAAAAAAAGAAAGAAAGAAAGAAGAGTGGGTGAGAGTGAGGTGGGAGGGGGTAATAGTAGGGGAGAGAAGAAGAAAAGCTGCAGTCTAGATGTAATATATAAGAAAAGAATAAATTAGAAAAACAAGAAACAACACAAAAACACATAAACACAAAATCAGAAGTGAAAATATATAAGCAAAAGTACAACAACAACAACACACACACACAAACACGCACATTGCACACGCATGCCACTGCTCAATGCAAAATGAATCAAAGGTGTACAAAAATACCACTGACTTTGTTATATGTTGGACATCTAATCTTTTGAACAAGGGGCTTACCCTAAAGAATGGTTGCTATAAACAGTGAAAGTTCATTGGAGAAAGTTGATTTTTTTTCCATTGTCAGCTTGTATCATCTGCAGATAACTTGCTTTTAGGGAACTTAGTCAATTTTGACGTCCCCTTCTTAGTATTTCTATGTCATCTGGCTTGAGCAGATGCATGTCCTGTTCATGGTTTCAGACTCTAAGTTCATTTGTATTACAGCAGCCATGCTGAGTCTAAAAGACTCTATTTACTTGGGAATCACACATCACCTCTGGATCTTACAATCTTCCCACCTCCTTTTCTACATAGACATGCTGAGCCCTAAGTGGATTTGGTGAAGACATCCCACTTAAGACTGAGTCATCCGAAGTCTCCCAATCTCTGCCCATTCTCTAGTTGCAGGTCCCTGTGTTGCTCCCATGTACTTCCCACAGAAAAACCATCTGTGATGATGGCTTAGTGAAACAGTGATCTATGAGATAGCAGAATGTCACTAAAAGTCATTTTACTGCTACTTCCTTTTTCTCCTTCCTTCACTTTTGTTCTGTTTCTTTAGAATGAGAATTTTTACACAGTTTCACTTTAATTAGAAATACTAACTTTTTCTACAAGGGCTTACAATTAAGAGTTTGCATTGAATATAAGAAGAAAATATGACTTAGACTTTTGTATCATATTCAGACTGGTAAGGCATTGGGGATTCTTTTAAATCTTTAAAATTGCTATTATTTCATTTTTTATCTGGATGTATGTATGTATGAATATATGTATGTACACCATGTGTGTGTGACTAGAGCCCACAGTGACCAAAATCCAGATGTCTTGGAACTGGAGTTTCAGATAGTTTTGAGTTGCCATGTAGGAAAAGTAAATTTGTAACCAGGTCCTCTACAATTAAAAAAAAAAAAGAAGAAGAAATGTGTTCTACATCACTGAATCACTGAGCCCTATTCCCAAGAGAGCACTGCAACCTCTTGATACTTGATTTGAACCATGTCAAATTAGGCCATTGTCTGAGAGCCTTGTGGAACAGGGTAAAATGTTGATTTGAAGTTGAAGTGCTCCCAGAGTTTATATTTAAGCAGTTTTTACCAAATTATGGTGTCTACTCAGATCATTAAAGAAGCTTGAGGAAGAAAAGATAGGTTGGTAGAAATAAGGAATAGATCATTAATAGCGACCCTCTAAGGACTGTAGCCAGGCTTCTGCTTTTCACTCCAGGGTCCATCGTGATGTGAAGAGCTTCTATCATATGCAACAGTATCACAAACCTAACTATGCCCTACATGTCATAGTGAACTGAGACCTTAAGAAAACATCAGCCAATATAAAAATTTCCTCCTTTAAGCTGCTCTGTCAGGTTACAGCGATATGAAAGAAACTAGTATACAGAGCAAACCACTCTCAATCAAAATAAAGTTGAAGGTCCCTGAGGAGGGTCAGGTCATCAAAACAGAAGTAGACAGAGAAACATGATTCATGCTTATTTTGTGTGCATGGATATATCAAATCAAAGTATATGCAAAATACTTGGGACAAAAAATAACTCTTAAATGTATAGGTCATATTTGTTTCTTTCAATTTGTCTTGTTGCTGTTCTTTTGGTTGTTTTTGTTTTTGTTTTTGTTTTTGTTGCTATTGCTGTTGTTGTTACCATAGGAATTTCACAATCTGGCAATAGTTCTTGGAGAGATATAAATAGAGAGCAAGCATGGTAGATCAGCAAACAATGATGGTCTGTGTTTGATCCACCAAAATGTTTGTGGTAGAAGAAAAGAATTCTTTATAGTTTCCCCTGACTACATAAGCACCATAGCATTCATGCATGCACACATGGAGAGAAAAGAAAATAAAGAAAGAAATGAAAGGATAGAAGGGAGAAGAGGGGAGGAGAGAAGGAGAGAAGGAGAGGAGGAGAGGGGAGTAGAGGAAAGGAGAGGAGAAGAGAGGGGAGGGGAGGGGAGGGAAGGGGAAAGGAGGGGGACGGGAAGGGAGGGGAGAGGAGGGGATGGAGGAGACAAGAGAGGAGAGGAGAGGAGAGGAGAGAGGAGAGAGATCTGTAAGAGTTGAGAAAATAAAGTGAAAGCTACAGGAAGAACTTTCGTTGGTAACATATGAAACTTTATTGAAAGACATTATATTTCTAAGTGCTTATAGATTACCTTAATATAAATTCAAATTAGCAAAATTGTCTTATGAATTTCAGGAAAACATAAACAAAAAAAGGGTCCAAGTTGGTTTGAATAATATATCCCTAATAGATTGGATAATGTCTTATCCATAGTCCCATGTTCAATAAATACATGCCAATTAACTGAATATGTAACAAAAAGTATATTTTCTAGATATAGATAATGACTTAAGTTTAAAGAGGCAAAAATTAGGCAGGAAAATCTATGACAGTTTGAAAATATTTGATGATCCAGTTCAACTGTAGTTCGAAAGATTAAAAGTGAGAGCTAGATTGAACTTGGAAAGAACATACAGGAAACTCTTGAATATCAATCTAAGGTGTTTGGTTTTATTCCATAAACAAAGGGGAGACATAACCTTTTTGAGAATGGTGACTTGAGATATAGAATCTGGCAGCAGAAGAAAGAGAGCACTAGACTAGAAAATCAGCAAGATAGAAGACAGGTTAGAGGCAATTGGAGTAAGCCAGAAGTAGGTGCATCTTAGCAATTGATGTTCATGTGGTTGGTTCCAAATTACCACCAAGTCTGTCTGCTGAGAGCTGATTCTTGCTGCCATCAAGGACAGTAAGGTAAGAATATTTATCTCTGGCTATATCTTCACATGGGACAGCCTGTGAATAAAGCAATCTGTTCACTCACATGGACTCCTCAAGTTTTATTAATGCAAGCAAATTTACTTTCCACTTGAGTTTCAAATAATTAAATTTAATGGAGTTTCATCACCAAAATTACACCAATTGTTATTCATTATTGTAGGAAACACTTATATATTAAATAGAACCCAAAACTGTACACTCATGCAAACAACAATTATAAGGCATCAAAACTAACTATTCTAAATGGCACATGCAATCAATAACACAATCTTCAATCAGCACTCAATATATTAAAAACAACTGACTCTGCAAGGTCAATACATTATCATGAGTTAGTTATTCCTTAAAACAATAGTCTCCATGCTGAATAAAGATTATTTCCCTATTTAAGAATACATTCATGAATTTCAGCCAAAAATACACTGTCTATAATATATACCACTGGAAGTACTCTTTTTTTTTCAGTCCTTTAAACATATATAGAATGCCACCAAGTATGTATTTGGAAAATTTAGATGGAATCTACATATTCTGTAGAATAAATCTGTATGAATATTAACATTCTTTTTCTAGAGAAAGACAAAGATGACTGAAGTGTCTTAACAAAAGTAATAAGATGCAGATGCCTTAAGAACTTGCTGGCAGTAAAATACCAATATGAATAGCATAATATACACCATGTATAAAGTTCTATTTTGCTTAACAAAATTTGTAAATTGTTAAAGAACATAGATTAGTCATATATATATATATATATATATATATATATATATATATATATACACATTCAAACCAATATATTATTAGAGACATTGCTGCTACTTGTCAGTTGACAATATTTCATTGAGTACCTACTATAGTCTAGGTATTCTGAAGGACAGTATAGACTTAAAGGCAATTTATACATGGCCTCTGATTTAAACAGCTCACTACCTATTGATATGTATCTTACAAACTAAATTACACAATACCAGCAACTTTAGAACATACTATGCTTATTTCTTTTGATTCTTATAATGATAAATTCTATTTTTCATTATTCTATGAAGCAGAACTGGTGAGACAGCCTTGATATGAATATGGACACTCTTATACAGATGAATGTGAGGATGTGCATCATGCTAGCCCTGGTCCAGCTTGTGCCCATCTTAACAATAGAATGATGAGAAAGTCTACACCACAGAAAAGGTTGTCCTAGTGGCCTAGCTCAGATACCTGATGAGCACCATAGTCTCCTGCAGACATGTCATTCAGGAACACAAATCCTTCTAACAGCAATCTCTCTACTTTTCAAAACAATAAGCCACATGGATATGAATCATTGGCAGAGTTTTAACATTACCTATTTACCCAAGGGCTTACAGTAAGAAAAACCAAGTATGAAACCATGAAATTACTCCCAAACCCAGTGGTAACCTTGACACTATAAGCAGTAAACCATGATAAGAGGAATAGACTAATTAGAAGTGGCAATCTAGGCCTCTCGTACATATGTAGAAGATATGTAGCCTGGTCTTTAAGTGGGTGCCCTTCAACTGGAACAGGGTTGTTTTTGACTCTGCTACCTGACTGAAGATCTTATTACCCTAACTGGGCTACATTGTCTGGCCTCAGTGGGAGAGGATACATCTAGTCCCTCAGTGACCTGAGGTGTCAGAATGGGTTACTACCCAGGGGCATTTCCCTTCTCAAAGGAGAAAGGGAAGGAGGTATGGGGGTGGCTATGTGAGTGGTGACTGGGAGGAGAGGGAGTTCTATAATTGAGATATAGAGTGAGTGAATAAATAAATAAATAAATAATATAACATAAAAAATTAAAATTAAAAAAATTTAAGTAGAAAATATGTTTTATTTGGCCACATAATTTTAAGTTCTGTATTTTTATTTATCAGTATTTCTAAAGCAAGAAAGTTTGAATTAGACAAAAAAGTAGAATCCCAATGAAAGTAAAACATTCTGATATTAAGCATTGCTTCTCTGAAAGTATCGGTTTTTAAGCTAGAAATTCTAATTCTCTGCTACTCTTTGTATCACTATTGTTATCACTCCTACTACCATTATCAACACCATCAGGACCACAACCCCCTCCATTGTTACCACCACAATCAGGACTGTTGTTCACTATCAGTTGTAATCAGAACCGCGATTGTTACAGTCAACAAGAGACTGGTTATCATTATCATCATTGCTATTATCATCACCATCACGAACATTCTGATCACTAAAACTCTTAGCGTCACCATTGTCACCATTGTCACCACCACCAAATCTGTCATCATTACCACTATTAACACTATGATTTATTTCTAATATCAACATTGTCAATCATTGGATTTCAACTCTATTTTAGATTATTCTTCATATACCTTTCTAAATTTGCTTAACATACAATTACTATCATATCAGTTAGAACCAAGGTTACAGTTATTTTATAACTAAATATTGGGAGGAGGTGATTTGCTATAAATGTCTTGTTTAGAGCTAAGCATACCACAATATCTTATTCCCTGCATCTTGAACAGTTATTGGTCTACGTGTTGATCACTATTTACTGACCAAGAAAAAAAAAATCACTTCTATGTTGAAAGTACAAAGATTCACTAATCTTGGGGTATAAACATAAGCATTAGGAGTCAGTTTAATGTTATCCAACAAATTAATAAATTGTGTAAGTTATTTCCTAAGACCTATGACTTGTCTAGCCAAGTGCTATGGCCCTGAGACAATAATGCCAGGTATAGATTTCATCTTATGGAATAGACCTTAAATCTAACCATAAAATGGCTGATTACTACTATAATATTTATCACATTATTATACCAACTACCTAAAATTGATGAAAACCTTTCTCTGAGGAAAAGGATCAGAAAGACAGTAAAAGCAAGAGGTAGCGGATGACTAAAATTAGCAAGTGATTTCTGGACACAGCAGGACATAGTTTCACATATGAATTCACAATGATTATGGCAGCATATGCAAGACCTGAGTAAGCTCAAGAAGACAAGAAGCCAGCATGTACTTGAAAGGTTGGCAAGAAGTAATACTATTTTATGAAGAGCTATTGACAATCACTGTCTGATAGAGAAAATGTCAGTTTTCTTTAGAAGTGAAGCCTCTAATAATTTAACCATATCCAGTAGAAGGGCATGCATCCAATGTGTATAGACAACACAAATTGGACCTGATGGCTTTGAAAAGAATAAGAGGACACAAAGCTGGATAGAGGAGAAGCTGTCGATCTGGGTGGAGTTGGGCATGAATATGATAAAAAATACTGTGTATGAAAGTTTTAGGAATAAATAAAGATAACTAAATAATAACTAATTAATAACTAAAGAAATAAGCTAAGTAAAGATTTTCAGCTGCTTAGGTCTCCCCAGTAACAGAATTTAGAACCCAAGCCCATTACTGTACACATTGTTTTTAATTAATGTTAACATAAGTGAAAAATTTCTAGCAATTCTTTTGGACAAATAAGACAAGAGAATAGTGTTCTGTCTTGCTACTACTGATTAGTACTGTAAAATCAGATGGCTTAGAATTAAAATTTGTCTCTTCTGTTTCAGTTCCAATAATAGCTGATGCTGTGACCTAATGAAATGTTCACTTGTCTGAGGTCCAGCTTGAAGACTGAGGCAATAATCTTAGGTTGCCTCAACAATCTCTGTAAGAAAGTATCTATGAAATCCCTGTGGACATGTAAATCAGTGACTTTTGCTTGACTTCTTTCTGTGTAACGCTAGCCTTTCTTTTGTGACACACCTTGTTTACAGTCTCTGGTCAATAGCTGGAGGGAATTATAACAATATTTACTACAAGGTATTATCATGAATATTTCAAATTGCCTGTACTTAAAATGAAACAATTAACAATTTTTCTTCTGACATACAGAAATTGAAAGTTATCTCATATCAGACAAACACTGAGGAAGCATGGAATATTAGAGGTCTTCTTAAATGTTCTCTGGTTCAATAGAGGTGATGGGGTGGGAGGAAAAGTGCATGTATTATTCATCCTGAAGACTCATTTCCTAAAGTTGGTATTCAGACTCTGCAACTGTGATCTCTGCCATTATTCATGAAGAAATAAATGGGAGCTTTACATTGGACATGTCTCTCAAGAGCCAAATGCTTAAAGTTCTGTACATGAAAGATAATCTCAGGAACATATGCGCAACTGAATTCATATTCTTTTAATATATGAATCTGGCTTCTCTAAACAGTTGCTGTGATGGATAAACCTTCCCAAACCATTCTAATGGTCAAATTGGTACGAGCTAGGATAATTTGGGCAAATATCTCAATGAGAGCTTATCTAAATTAGGTTGGCATATGGATTTTTCTATAGGGAATTATCTTGATGATATTAATCAAAGTGGAAAAGTCTGTCCACTGTGTGTAGCATCATCTTGTAGGCAGGTAATCCTGTATTGTATAAGATTAGAAAGGGTTAACTAAACAGTAGCATGCATGCACTAATTTCCCTTTTGCTTTTGCTTTTAATAGTGGATGCAGTGTGACTAACTTCTTCAAGTTTCTCATTATTTATTTCCCCACAGTGATGGAATATAACTTGGAATTATGAGTTCAATAAATCATCTTTCCTTTGAATTGCTTTTCCAGGATATTTTGGTACAACAGTAGAAAAAGATACCAAGACCACCCCATTTAGTTATTTGGAGGACTTTACTAGTAGAAGAAAATGTGTTGTACAATGGAGAAGAGATCATATCATTCAACAAATCCATATAAACTTTGACACACAGTTTCTAACTATGAGAACCTCTACAGTATAGATGTATATATTTTCTAGGTTAGGACACATTTTCATTATTTGAAATTCAATAGAAATTATAAGCACTGAGTGTAGGAAACAGCCACATATATTTTCTATTTATTAGACTATATATGTTACTGTCATGTGTGCTTAGCTAACTCCTGCCTTAACTTTATTGCTTTGGGAATCAGAAAATTATTACATAGATAATTGGATTCCAATTTGCTGGCCAGGCTAAACTTTACTCTGTAAGTGGGTGGGTGAATTCTTAAAGAGTTTGCCTTAGCTGTCAGCCAAGTTACAGTAGTCACATATTTATCTGCTTCAATAAGAGAAAATATTATTTCTTTTTGCTTCTTATAATATAGAAATAAAGTATCAACAAACTATATCTCTAATTTCTTGGTCTTATTCAGACATTAAATGACCAATTGTTCTCTATCTTCTAATTACAATGGACAAACATAATTTCTTCTATAAGGAGGGTTTGCATAAGCATATTGCAAACTTTACCTGTTAACCTTTTCCTCTTATTGAAAAGTGTATAATTTATCTTCTCAGCAGTGGAATACATATCCTAGTATGAATATTGTGAGAAAAATAGCCTACAGTCACTAAGTATTAATTGTGTTTTGTTTTCCCCAAAAAGAAGGGCAAATAATTTTTATTCATTGCAGGAGACATTTCCTCTTCAGGTTCTTAGATCAACATTTCCTATAATATCCTTCTAATAAATGTTTTATTCTAGGGTCTTTTCTGTGGTTAAATTTGTTGATCTGTTATTATTCCTGTGTAAATGGTCCTTCTTTGTATAAAAAAATTGGGACTTTTTGTTTCTCTTTATTCTTTCAACTATTATGTTTGTGAATCTATGTCACTTGAAAAAAAACATGTTATTCTTAAGTTCATATTTAAAATGCAGTTATATGTTTAAATAAATAAAAGATGACATTTATGGCTTCATAAATAATGACTATTTGCTCTAATTAATTTTATACCAAAGACATTACAATAATGTTACAGTTAATGTTATATAAATATATAACATAATTAATTAATGTAAGACTTTGTTTGAACAAATCCAGTGTATTCTGTTTACAATGCAATGACCACAATATAAGGATGACCTTGAATGTGAACAACCATTTGTCTGTTTCTTCTCTTGTTGAATGTATTCCCTCTCCTTTCATAACAACAACCTTTCCCAAAGCATCTCAAAACCCTCCAACAGAAATGCCCATCATATTTATCTCTAGACACTTCATTACGTCTAATGCATTTCATAGTGCTCTCCTAACCCTGGCCACTAGGTTTGTAGCATGAGACCATTATGGTTGTTGGAAATTCTCTTTGTAAGTCTGGAAGTTTCTTGGGGGTTAAGCAGTTTGACATACATTATAGGGCTATGAGCATTGCTTGCCATTAAGTAGGTCTTTAAAATGCTGATTTAATAACATTTTGATGATGTGATATTGGATGATAAAACATAATTAGAGCAAACAGGCCTCGGGCTCCTCAAAGGCATGATGTCTGTTACTCATAAGTGCATTAAAAAAAAGAAAAAGAACAAGTGAATGAGGGCTTGGGAAACACAGAGGTGGTGAGTACTCTGCACTGATTTATATTTTACATTATTATTTCATATTGTCTCATTGATAGCTTAGATTTATCTATTTTCTTCGATTTTAATGGGACACATAAACACATCAAAATTGAACATCATTTGGTTCTGTGTGGTGCACATATATCTGGCTACAATATATAATATTTTGGTTTCATTTAGATATTTATTGATCTGTATATTTGTTGAGATAGAGTTTGACTTTGTAGATACCTCTCTTCCTCACTTAGACTTTTATATGCTAGAATAACAGGAGCCAAACGCCTATATTGCATAACGTTTAGATCAAGTAAAATATCTTCCTCTTCCATCATCTATCATTCTTCCATGAAAACCATTCAAGGTCCTTTCTTTTAGCTTTCTGGGATGCTAAATGTCCACTACCGCGAACAACAGTTTGGATGACAGAACATCACTATCCCAGCACAGCCCTGGTGTTCTGTTGTAAACACAATGTCGACTCCTCTCAACTTTGCAGGTTAGAATGGGTGTTTTCTGGCCCAATAGTGAGAGAAATTATATATCTCAGATATAAAATTAGAAGATTGTTTGAATGGAGAAAAAAATAAGACCTGAAAAATTTTTACTAAACCTTAGCTTGCTTACTTAATACACATCACATATGATGTAGTCTTCAGTATGTTTCTTAAATAATAAATGTTATTAAGAATAATTACCATTCAAAATCAAAATTGGAGCAGCAGATTTGTGTCTATTTATATATTTGTCAATAAAATGCCCCCAAGAAACATTACATTATCTTCAGGTTACACTCTAATTTAAAAATGCTTGGGGCTAGTCAAATTCATCCTCTTCAAAGTAAAATGGTAGAATTCTGATACTATTTCTAGTCTAGCTGTTAGCTATTACTAAGATAGAAGCACTACTATTTCACACGGGGGAAATCTCCACAAGTCCACTCTCTGGGATAAAGAAATACCAGCAATTAGTACGTAAGAAAGAGAAAATCAGTCTTCTTCATAATGAATCATTTGATAGGTTATATCATATGTAGCACTCAGATTTAAACACATAGATAACTGAACAACACTAAAAGGACTCAGTGGATTATATATTGTAGTTAAAGAAGAAGAGGCCATAAATTTGAGGGGAACAGTTGAACTGGAGATAAGGAGTTGGAAATATTAGAAATTAATATATTAATGAGTTACAATTAATAAATAACTAATTGGGAATTAATATATAAATTTTTAGGAATATTAAATTAATAAAATAAAACCTCAGCTTATAATTTGAACAGAAGGATTCTGAGAGAGCAGTTCATTTTTCTCTGAGCTAAATTCTTCATAGCTCTTGCCTAAATAGGTTTGTTTCTACTAAGTAATCTCTTCTAAGTCTAGGAATACAGAGTATCTTTGACATTTTTGCTAATATTTAATTGTGTATGTGTGTTATAGTGTATATGGAGAGGTCAGAGGAAAACTGATAGTAGTTCTGTTTTCTCTCTCCACCACATAAGACCCAAGAATTGAACTAAAGTTGTCAGGTTTACTGGGAAGCATCTTCACCAACTGAGTTATCTTGCTGGCCTTATATACTTTATATTTAATTAACAATTTTTGTCTTGAAATAGTTCGTTAACTTCTATGGTGTAAATTAAGAAGTATACACTATACAGCAGAGAACCTGGATCCATTCCCTATCACTCATGCAAACCAATGACAGTAAGACAAATTGCTAAAGGATCAGAAAGAAATTATATAAAAAGAAACACAGTTATCACAAACAGATACCATTAGACCCAAGAGTTGAAGGGTTAGGGCTTACAAAGAGATATGGAAATGGGTATAAGATAGACAATCAATAGGATAGTAACATATTTATATGGTCTGCTTATTTGATATGTAGAATGACACTACCTGTAGCTCAATAGATATTCTGCATTATATGAATCTAAAGAAAAGATTCTGATTAGAAGGTCTTATGATTTACAACTTTTCCATAAATTATGCAGTTAATTATTAAGGTAGAGATGGCTAAACAAAAAAACAAAACAAAACAAAACAAAAAAAAAAAACAAGAAATGGCAATAGAGAAAAGCAACTTTTGTACAGAGTATAGGGGTGGGTTTTCATAGACACTAGGGCAACAAGCATCCTATAGGAAGAGTGGGTTTATTTTGCTTACAGGTTACAACCCATCATGGAGTGAAGCAAAATCAGAAAGCCAAGGCAAGAACTTGAAGCCAAAACCACTAAGGAATATTGCTTATTGGCTTGCTCACAGGTGCATGTCCATCTACTATTCTTACACAGTATAGGCCCACCTGACTGGGAATGGTACCTGTAACAATGGACTGAACCTTCCTATACCAATTAGCAATTAAGAAAATGTCCAGAGACACGTACATGGGCCAATCTGATGAAAGCAATTCCTCAATTCAGGCTCTCTCTTTCTAGTTTTGTTGACAAGTTGACAACCAAATTTAGCCATTATACCAGGTTTTTCAAGGGTAGCATAGATGCTTCTTGCAAGTCTACCCCCTAGAAGAAGCCTTGAAGATAATCTAACATTACCAAGGTAACTATCTTACAATGTCCTCCTTAGTTACACTGCTTAAAATTGCCACCTGCTTTCATCTACATAAAAGCTGGTCTACTTTTACATTTTGCACATCACCCACAAGCACCTAAAAAATGTGTCCTTGGAGGTTGTGTGTTTTATATTCTCTTCTTGTTGAAAAAATATATGCAGGTTTTGTTTCTTGTATTTCAAGGATAAGACCCATCATTGACAGGAATAAGTTACTAATAAGTTTGGTGAATGAACAAATGAGTGAGTAACTTTGACTTGCCTGTTTCTCCTTGTTAGTCCTCTGGAAAAACCTTCTTCCTCTCTGTCTGGCATTGAGAGACAACAGTGTCATTCTCAGCATGAGCCTAGTACCAGCTTTCTTAATTGATCTCTGCTGAAAAGAAAAATTCAATATGCTTTAGATTAGATTATTTCTGGGGTGTCCCACCTTATGACTTCCAGAAATCTCTTCTTATTATGTTTGACCTATTACAAAGAGTATCTAGTAGTTATGACCATTTAAAAATTAAAAAGAAGAAAATCCACCCTTCCCCCCAACCCCCATGCCAATGAGTTTGAGGCTCTTTCCCACATTTTCTTCTATTATATTCAGTGTATCTGGTTTTATTTTGAAGTCCTTGAACCACTTGGACTTGACCTTTGTGCAAGGTGATAAATATGGATCTATTTTAATTCTCCTGAGACAGGGTTGTTGGTTGGAGGTATGGGATGTGGAACAGTAGAAAGGCGGGTGGACAGTGGGTGGGGGGTGGTGGTGGAATAAAATATGGAGTGCAAAAAATAAATTAATTAATTAAAAAAGAATTGATCTGAGCATATAAAATTAATTTGTCGTTATAAAAAAGAAAAGATAATTATGTGTATAGTTTTTCAGTGAGGGAAGCTGACTATTAAGAGTAGAGAGGGAATCAGGGAGGAAAGAGTAAGAGTTGAAAGTTGAGGGACTAGACACTTTCAGATAGGTAAATACATGCAGATGTGTTCTTAGGTTGAAGAGGCATGTATATCTCCCAAAAGAGAGGAGAGGAGGGTTTATTAGTCATTTTAAAATGGAAGAAGATAAGAAACAGTCACTTGGAGGTCCTCAGTAGCAAATTTAAATGTGATTTTCTAACCCTGATTTCAGTAAGTTCCCAAACATAGCCAAGCATCAGCATCACCTGGGAAGTACTCTATAAAAAAATAGCTACTTTCAATCCATCCTTGAAGCATTGCAGTTATGAGGGAAAGGGGTCTAGAAACACTCATTTAAATGACAATATCTCTTAATCCAGATTTTGCAGCAGAAATTGTAGTTATAGCATAGACCACAGAATGGATAGCAAGAGAAACCTCTAAAAGTCAAAACACACAAGTCTATTATTAACCAAATATAGAAGACAACAACCTAGTGTCCTGAATCTAATATTTTGTGTTTGGAGCTCCTTGCAGAGCCTTATTCCACTTTACATTATTATGAGCTATATCTCTGTCTGAACAAATGCTGTAGACTGTGATTAACACGAATATTCTTCATATTAACATAGGCTATCTCAAAAAAATCACTAACAGAGTATATTACCTAGATTAGCCTTACTTCTAAAACAAGTAAATCTCAGGTTTACAGTGATTTCATCCAAGCAGTTAGTTTATTTTTGTTCAACATGTCTGACACAATTTATTTGTTCAAACATGTTTGACACTGGATGTAGGATGTCTTAGGACCCAGTCATTCATGTAACCAAGTTATTAAGACTCTGGAATTCATTACTAATACTACTTCGAAAGATACTTGGGAAATTTAGGGGGCAGAAAGAGAGCATAAACACTAGTGAAGACTGGGTTAGTCTAAACATATCTCAGGCAACTTTTCACCTTTTAGGACTCAGGCATGTAAGCCAGTCACAATGACCCACTAGCTTCAAATTTTATAGAGTTCTATGTTTCATATGTGCATCTACTATCGATCACACTGTGAGAAGAGAATTTGAGCCATTTATGAAATATTTGCTGCCTCAGCAAAAGTGAATGAAATGTAGTAAAGTATTTTGGAAACCTTGTCTTTTAAGAGGTGTGTGTGTGTGTGTGTGTGTGTGTGTGTGTGTGTGTGTGTGTTTGTGTGTGTTTGTGTGTGTGTATGTGTGTGTGTGTGTGCGCGCACACACACATGTGTGTGTACATGCTGTGTTTGTATCTGTATATGTTTATGACATATATGTATATTAATGTGCATCTATTTGTGTGTGAGTGCAAGTGCACATGACAGGATATGCATGTGTAGGTCAGAGGACAACTTGGGTGTTGGTCACTTCCTTCTGCCTTGTTTAATATGGTCTCTTGTTCATAAGTATATTTATAAGCCACAGTTTTTAACAAACTAGCTGGCTTGAAAATTTTTGAATATCTGCCTGTCTCTAAATACCACTTATTTTAGGAATATTGGGATTACAGATGTGATTTAGTGTGCCTGATTTTACATGGGTTCTAGAGAATCAGATCCTCATACTTTCATGTCAAACCCTTATCCACTGAGCCTTTTCCATGCCCCACTGACTAATTTTTAAATGTGCTCATAGCATAAAGTCTTAGACAACACATATTCAATATGAGAGATTCACAGGTTCGCATGGAAACTGTGTGATGATAACAATTCAAGCACTGTTGTTAGTTGTACAATTTAAAATAGAAGTATCATACTAGAAGACCAACAATTATTGGAAATTGTACTGTGTTCTATGACACTTTAAAATTCAGAGGATGTCTTTATTTGAATTACTGGTATCAAGAAATCTATCCTAGGATAAGTAATTAACATAAAATTAAAAGAATACCTTGAGACTAGATAGGGAAAGAAAAGAGGTCACGTGTCCCAGGTAAGAATACATAGAACACACAGTAAGGCTACACTTGTGAACACTAGAGGAAACCATATCACATAACCCAGTGAGGGAAAAGGGACCAAGACATGAGAGCTATGACCACTCCCTAAGCTTTCATACTCTGAATGTGCACTGCTTCCTCTTTGGGGACATCACGTTCCTGCTAAGGTCACTCATACCCAAAAATTTGCGTGAATTTAGGTTTTCCATGACATTTAAATTCCTATGACATTTCCTAGAGATAGGCTTCTTTAATTTCTGCTGAAGATGGCATTTCTGGAAGAGGCATTTCTTGACCCCATTCTTTGCCTATTGTGCTTTATATTTCCTTGTCATTTCCACTCATACCAGTTAAAAGATGAGCCAGTTTTAAATAATTTTTATTTTGATCATTTGTTTCCTTACTATATTGAATTATTTATGAGATTGGAAGCTTATCTGTGCTATTCAAAACTAACACATGTCTGAACTGGCACATTATGTAGAAAAGTAGGCAATCAAAATGAGAGAGAGAGAAAGAGAGAGAGAGAGAGAGAGAGAGAGAGAGAGAGAGAGAGAGAGATATTTAGGTGGAGATACTGCTACATGCTATACACTATGCCAAATTCTTTATTTTATCTTCACAACAAACTTTGATGATGGATGTCTTTCAAATATCCCTTTATATGGTTTAATTTATCAAGGTATAAATAGTTAAATAATTTTCTCAAAAAGATAAAATTAAGAAGGTCTTTTATTCTCTTTAAATTCTATTACCACATCACAGTAGACCAAAGTGGTCCAAAGTTGCTATTCTGATAGCAAAGTTGCTCTGTGGGTTTCCCACTACAAATCTATAAAATGAGAGGTTGGTCACAATAGTATTAGATGACAAGTTTATTGTCAAGGAAAGAAAATCAGGAGAACTGAAAATACTTGGATGATTCATTCAATGCCACGCAACTAGTATAAAGCAATGCTAGAAATATGAGCCTTTGATCTGCTTACAAGGATGGCCTTCTATGTTATCTATTGCTCAGGGGTCCAAGGAAAGTAAAATAGAATTCACAGGGTTCTAGGATTCCTGAAATCATATACCATGAAGACAGCCATTCTCACTTACATTTATATAATGCACAAAGGCCAGACCCATCCCAGCATGAGGCCTTCCGTGATAACCCTTGGAGCACTTTAAGCAGTGGTGTCTATCATTTAGATCTTCTCAGCTTGTGTTTTCTCATACAAAGTTTCCTGACCATCATCTCTCGTCACTGGCTTCTCTGGGCACTTGGTAATTTTAGTATGATGATCTTTCCAATGATATTGTCATCAGTACCAATAGGAGACACATAGAGACCCTTTACTCACCTATAAGTCTGTGTTTATTCTCATACTGGAAAGGCCATCCTATAATCCAAACTGCCTAAAAAATAAAAATTCATAGTTTCTGGCTGCTTACTATTAAAATAGGCTGTGATTTTAGTCTATTTTGTGATTAGAAACATTTATAAAGGTACATGATTTATAAACAAGCACAAAATGTTCAATTACATAGTCATTTGAAACTCTGTACTTACAAAATTTTGTAGCAATTTCCCCTAATTTATATAGTGCTGATTACATGTCTTTATTAACTATCACATGCCAATGTTTCTATTCTACATTATCAGCAATACAAATGGCACTGAGTTCACAGGAAATATGTCCGTATTCAAATATAGATATACTATGTAGAAACTGCTGTACCTTCACCAAGTTATTTCACATCTCAAAATCAGTTCTTCAGCATGAAGAGAGTTAGTTCAGTGCTTGGTGCATAAACATCAAAATTTCAGTCTGATCCCCATAGAGAAAAAGAAAACAAACAAACAAAAAAACATGACATTTTGGACAACAGAAGTCCTATGTTGAAATGAGAGGTGGAGATGGGAGAGTCACCTGGAAGCTTTCAGGCCAGCAGCATAGTGTCAGAAACAACAAGAGAGGATCTACCTCAATGTGGTGGAAAATGAAAACTGACTTCAAAGTACTGTCCACTGATATCCATATCACCACAATACACACACTCACAATCACACACACACACATACACACACACACACACACACACACACACACACACACACAGGTACACACTATATATACACATATGCAATAAATTAGAAAAATTAAGCTGTTGGTGTGCTTGGTTGGGAGCATTCAGTGGTCTCTATGAAATATCTCCTAACTATGCATTATCCAGTAAATGTTAAACTTATACTTAAGAGTCACCTTTAATACCAGAACATACATTCACATTCTGTTATACTCAAAGTTTAAATGTACAGCACTGTTTCTAAGTCCTAATTCTATTCAATCTATTCTACAATTCAAACAAAATACAAGTCACTAGTGGATAATGACCAAGTGAATCAAATAAGTACTCAATAATGTGTAACTTGAAAAATGAACTGGTTTTGAAAATAGTAACGCAGGGCTGAGTTGTAATATGGAAGCCTGTATCTATATGCACCGGATGTGCCTTTACCGTGGGAAATGTTCCAAAGCCACTAAAACTCAAAATCGTCATTTTTTCATAGGTATAACATTGCTTTTCAATGGAATGTTGTAAATGCCAACCACGATCAAATATGAGGAATTTGTCTGAAATATTTGTACCTATAATCTTTTGACATTGGTGTTAAATGGCATTTATATTCACAACAAATTTGTAGAATCACATGGCATCAATATAGTCAAATATTGATCATAATCTTTGAGTAGTGGGTGTTGATTAGAGGTCACATAGATTTTCTTGGTGATATCAGTGATTAGTGGTTTTGTTTTGTTACTAGGTTTGAAAGCATGGAGATTTATATTATATAGATATTATGGCACACTACACATCAACACACTTCTACATTATTTTGTTCCAACTATAAGAAAAAAACAAAAGGGGTAAATTATAATTGTAAAAGCAATATATTATAATTTAGAAGATATAACTATATTTTAAGTTAAATCTGAGAGATATAAAGATATGTTAACTCTAATATACTCTGTCATGTATGGCCTGCGACTATGGCCATAATCCTGTACATCTATAGTTATCACTGGTCAAAATAATAAGAAATAGTGGCCAGCATAGGATGAAAAAAATCTATAAAGCATCTTCTACCAGCCCAGCTGGAACTACTACAACTTATAATTTGCTTAAAGTTTGCAAAGTTCCTTTAAGTAATATGTCACCATTTCAATTTTAAAGATATGAAAATTTTATTCTAAGCATCTGTAACTCAAAAATCAAAAAGCTAACAGGACACAGGGGTAACTCTGATTGAATCTAAAAAGTAAGAATCTAAACCCCATTCCTTCCATACCATATTAGGCTGCCATCACGTGATATTAACTATGGATTAACTAGGCATAGCCACAACATCTCACAGCACAAGCCCAGTCATCAACTATCTCCCTTATTTAAGAGACAAAATGCAGGGTAGTGTAGAAAAATGTTTAGCCTTTCACAACAAATTAGAGTATTGGAGAAATAATGTCACCTAAGAGATGTAGCCTATACCAAATAAACACAATCATGGCTTCCCACAAACCAGTTACCTTTAGCATTGTGTTCAAGCTACATAGTCGGACAAATGTAAAAGCAAAGATAGAAGCACTGGAGGTTTTATAGATGCCAGCAAAGTAGAGTCCACATTTACTATGTAGAATGTCACTCCAAACGATCTCAGTTCAGTTTTGTTGTTAAGATTTTAAGATAAAACACCCTACCAGGTTTGTCCTCTTGAGTAAAACATTTCGTTACTGTGCTACTACCGAAAGCAACAGACACTTAATGAATTCACAGACACTAGCTATGATTTTTTTTTCCCTTTGATTCTCCTCCTAAAGCACAAAGGACCCTGGTCTAACAAAGCCCAGAGACTTTCTTTCTGGATCTGCTTGCTAAGCTAACAGAATGGAGAGGCAGCAGAGTAGAATGAGAAAAGCTTGTTTGAGCTAAAGGGAACTTCTTAAGATTTCAAACTTTCAGCAGGACTTTTAAAAACCAAAGTAACTCTACAAAACCTTTGGTAAGAAACATCGGGTACTCCCGACTCTCATCAAGGCTGATCTTAAGTAGCAATTGTTCGGGATGATTGAACAGTGAACATAGGTTTCTGGAAACAACCTCAATGCATTGTGCTGAAGTGTCCGGTTACACTATTGTCATCATGTGAGATGACATCTTGTAATTATTTCAAATGACTCAGAGGGCCTTTGAATCTGACTGTGAATTTCCACTCTGTATTTCTCAAATACAAGAACCTAAGTTTCCTCCTTTGTGCCTCTGTCTGACTCACTTTCTTTGCAACATAAATTCAGTGGCCAACTTCTCTGTTCCTTATATTCTGCTTTGTTACTCAGAAACACTCCTCCTATCTGCATGAACACTGTTCCCTTCATAAGGGCTTTTATTTGAGAATTCGAGAAACATTCTTTCTTTTATTCTGTTTTATTTTGTTATCTTTTGTTTTTTTGTTTTTTTGTTTTTGTTTTTGTTTTTTGGCAGCCTGTGTTTTAACTGGCAGCTGCCACATTCTTTCAAAGACTTTGGCTTTGCTTTGCTTATTTGCTCTAAGAGAAGGCTGCAACTGGCATATTTTGAATCTGAACTGCAAGTCCTACATCAATTCTGGTCATATCCCCTTGCTTGGAGTTTTAAGAGTTTGTCCTCTGAGAGTTATGGAGAATGCCCTCTCCAGATATATACCAAATATCGGACTCCCAGTCCCAGGAGATAAATAAACTTCTCTTTATTATTATCATTTTGTTTATTTACATTCCAGTCGTTCTCCTCCCAAAGCCCCTCCCACAGTTTCTCATTCCATCCCTCCTCCCTCTTGCCTCTGAGAGGGTGCTCTCTCATCAAGCTTTCCCGTTCCCTGGGGCCTCAAGTCTCTCTCCATGATTAATCGAATCTTCTCTCATTTCTACTCTTTATGAGTAGTTGTATCCGATATTTTCTATCGTAATGTATATTTTTGCTATCATAATAAAATACCATGACTAAAGCAACTTATAGTAAGAAGGGTTTATTCAGTGCCTACAGTTCCAGGGCGACGGGAGTCCATTACTGTCGCATGTGGAGTTCAGGAAAGCAGACAGGCAAGCAAGGAGATGAAGCAACTCACAAGCAGGAATCTGCATCCATAAACAGGAACCAGAGAGCACACTGGGCTATCAAAAGGCTTTTGAAACCTTAATCTCGAATTCAGAGCCACGCCTTCTTTAGCAAGTCCATACCTGTTAATCCTTTCTGAGTAGCCACCACCTGGTTACCCAGCATTCAGATGATCAAGATTTGCAGAAGGAGTGGGCATCTAGTCCAGATCATCACAGCTACCTAGTCTTGGGCATTCTGATATACTAATAAAAGCTGGACTAAGAAACTGTCTCTGGGAATAAAGCTCTAAGATGAAATAACAGTCCTACTAGTAGCTAAACTCAGTTGAATTCTAAGTCCCAGTCAACAGTATTGTCAGAAGAGTTGAATCCAACGACTGATTGTATTCTAATGGAATACACTTACTGATGTCACACTGTCCTTTCCACTAACTTCCATAAGACTAGTTCCTCCACCGGTGGTGGTGGCATAAGCCTTTAATCCCAGCACTTGGGAGGCAGAGGCAGGCGGATTTCTGAGTTCAAGGCCAACCTGGTCTACAGAGTGAGTTCCAGGACAGCCAGGGCTACACAGAGAAAACCAAAAAACAAAAACCAAAAAACAAAAACAAAAAAAAAAAAAAACAAAAAAACAAAAAAAAACAAAAAACAAAAAAAAAAAAAAACAAAAAAACAAAAAACCAAAAAACCAAAAAACAAAAAGACTAGTTCCTCCTGTAATGGTCCATGACTCGCTAAAGAATGATACACTGGACTCACATAGTTTGTAAACACAGAGAGAGTTTTATTCTGCAGCAGTCCAGCATGCTGTGATCTCTCATTAAAGAGACACCCAAGTGAGCTTGCAGGCCTGATTTAAAGCACATTAGGGAATTCTGGGGCCTCTACGTTGATCTGTTAGGTCCATCTCTAAGGACATTCTATTACTGAGATGTGAGGACTGAAAACTTGCTGGAGAAGTCTGGAAACTGCTGCTGACTCATTGTCCTTGCCTCAGGTCAGGTGGTAGGCAGCTTCTGAGGCCTGGACTTGCCTAGAAAAGATTTAGGCCTAGTCTCCTTAACTGCCAATTGAAAGACTGTCATGGAATCAGCCTAGCTTTCTCACTACCTCAGCACTAAAGTTATTCTTATCAATGATGCAGTGTTCTCAATTTTGTAAAATTTAATGTCTGTTTCTCTTTCTTTTTTGTTTTTTTTTTTATTTAGTAACCCGATAGAAAAGTCATAGTGAATATTCCTGTACTCAGAACATTGTTTCTGTTGTCATTGACAACCAATACACTGCCCTTCCCTTTATGCGTGCCATTTTTTTTCTTAGTCCAATCACCTCAGGCTCTTCACTGGCTTCCAGTTTTCCTTCTATCTCAAGTGCGATTGTTAGCAAAGAGCCCAGATTGACTTCACTGCTTTTCCATCTTATTTTGTCTTTGTTCTTGAGACCATCATACATGTGTGGACAATGATTACATATGTGTCCCATTTCCTCACTTACAGCTCTCTTCCATATTCCTACCAACATACTTCTTGCAATTTTTATGTTCTTTTATAACCTGCTAAGCCCAGTTAGTGCTCTCATGTGGACACTAGTAGAATTTGCTCTGCTTTCTTTATCTCTCTGAATGTTCCCTTGAGTGAGTTCACTGACTTCTGGCTTTTACGTGCACTTGGTGTCCCTGACTCAGAACCCTAGCTTTGACGTCTCTATCTCTAGATGGCCAGACTCTGATATCCAGCAACTCACAAGAATTAATTAATGCTCTTTAGTACATAGAAAGTTCTACTTCCTTAAAATCATCTACCATGTCTGGCTGTTATAACCTTTCTGTCTCTTCTTTCCCATTTCCCTGAGCCTTAGGGGCATAAATATGATAAAGACACTCCATTCAGGGCTGAGTGCTCTGTTCACTCTCCAGTTGTGGCTCTCTGCGTTACGTATCATCTACTGCAAGAAGAAATTTCCCTGCTGAGGTCTGAATGACGGCCTGATCTATGCTATAGCAGTGTATCACTAGGGGCCTTTTATCTCAGTCTGTATTTATTTAGCAGACTAAGGGCAGCTTTTCCTCTAGAGCACATAACCTGTAGTCTCAGGTTCTTGGTTTCACTATACAAACTCTTTAAAATTAATATCAAACCTATCATGTAGGACTTATCTCATTTTGTGTGTATAGATACTACATGTGGTACAAAGTATGATAAGAGGGAAGCTTGCCCTGCACGAACAGTTTGCTAGAGTTGGGCTTGCCATCTGGTTATACCTGTTATACTCACTGTCAGTATTTTGACAAAAAGACTTTTAAATTAGGAATTAGGCTAAAACAGGGCTAGAAAGTGAGGTTTAATTTAACTAGCTATCATCTGAACAAAAAGAAGAGATTAAGACACCATCGAGTACTTACAGACAATCATGAGAAGACACAGAGATAGTACCCAAAGAGATAAGACTCAGAGGAAACGAACATGCTGACACTACATTCTAAAACATATCGCCTTCAATATTATAAGAAAATAAAAGGCAATTCTTTAAAGAAGCTCTTCTACAGTGCAGATATTCTTAGGGCCATGTTCAGGAATACAAGGACTACATTGGCTACTATAGTACAGACATAATCCAGACCAGCATTTGAGCATCCAGTAAGAATATATCCAGTAAGAATTCTGACTTGGAGAAGTCAGAATCTGCTCTACCAGAGTCGTTCCATCAGCTTGGTCCAGGATCTAAAGTGCTAATTCTAGGCTTTACAATGTACAGTCTCTAACATGGAACACATCCATTGATGCATCTAAATGCCACTTGATTGGTAAAGTAACTAGATGTGCTTTATAGGACAATGCAAGCAGACAATACACAGAAATGATTTTTTTTGACAAGCTCTACAAAGACAAAGAGTTACTTACATTATTTTGCTCCTGTTTTCAATTAACCAAATCTACCAAGTGGCCCAAGACACAGTGTTTCCAGCTGCACTGATGAATGCTGCCCACTTCTACACCTGCTTTCTTCATTTGTTTCCATTTCAAACACCCTGCAAGCAGGGTAATTGAGTTTGAATTACTTGGGGGAATCCTCCCCCTTCGTGCTTCTGTGTAAGAGAAGCTCACAGTTCTAATGATTTATTATTTCCCCTCCTAAGTGTATTTGGTGTGTGTGCCCAGCACAGTAGCTACATAAGAGAAGCACACATACTGTCACTTCCAATATAGCCATGAATAAATCCAGGGAAGCACTTCTGCCTTGACCATTTGCAGAAGCAGCCCTTTTAAACTCTAAGAGGAATTCTCTTTAATCACAGAGCCTCTGTCATATGAGATATGCCTAATTTAACTTAGTGTTTTCAAACACACTGGTTTTTACCCCAGATCCCAATGTTTCCACTGTTCCGGGAATGGGAGAAGTCTTTTTTAAAATGTGATTTTTGTGATTTCATAGATGATCCTGTGGGTTAAGCTACCCATGTAACTAAAAACGGTTCCTATCTGGCCATTCTGTGCTAAGCTGTGCTGTAAGCATTTTATAATCTAACATTTTTTAGATTCAACAACTTGATAAGGTAGACGTACATACCCTTTGAGTTCATGATCTTTTTTGCTGTAGAAAGCAACAAAAACAGTGACTGCAAATGCTTGGTCATTGGTATCATTTGAATATGAAATACCCCCACAGGCTCACAGTGCTACTTTAGAAAGTTTGGTACCTATAAGGAGGGGGAGCTAGCTGAAGGGAAAAGGTCACTGAGAAAGGACACTTGGAGGTAACCTGTCTCTGGCTGAACCTGCCCTTTATTTGCTTCTTGCCTGCCATATGTTGCCTGTCTACAACTCCTTCTCTACAAGATGGAGTTGTTGCTCTAAAATCAAGAGGCAAAATAAGTGTTCCTCTAATTTTTTTTTATGCTAGATATTTTTTCAAATAAAAAAGCTAACCAATATAGCTAGAACAGGCTATTCTGCAGTCTTTATTTTGATTGCCAGAAATATGGCTCTTAGAGCTTTGAAGCACATATGAAGATTTTTTTATACCTCTTACACTACCGTAATCCAGAGGTCACATGTTTCCTTATCGGAAGTTCCATGTGAATCTGGCCTCCAACCCTTTTGTGATCCCAAAGACTGATCCACATATCCACTGAATACCACAAAGTCATGTCCATCAAAATCATGTAGAAAACAAAGTCTAGAAATGACATTACTCAAATTTCAGACCTGCAGAACTACGGTATATATATAAATAATCTTCAATTTAATACAACAGTATTTGGACAAATGTATACGTAGATGAAAATAATCCAAATATTGTTTGAAGAAATCAAGACCAAAAAGAGGAAGAAGAAAAGTTCTTGTGGAAGTTACCATTTAAAGTCAAAAGACTGTGTTTTAGATCTTGAATCAGATGTAGAAAGTTTAATTCCAGAAAATAATCTTTAAATATATAACCTTAATTTAAAAATCCATAAATTGTGATAATTATATTATTAATATGGCCAGGAAAAATGGGATTAAATTCACAAAAGAACGGCTAAAATTGCCAGCACTGAAGGCAACTCAGCTTCAGTTTTATTGAGCGACAGGGTAGACAAACTGTTTTCATAGTCATCTTTCCACAACTCCTTATTATTGTGTAACCCTGACGCAAACCTCCTCTTTTCATATAGGATGGAAGACATTGCTGAGGGATCCCAATATAAAATACATTCAGTTTAAAATCATTTTATTTTATTATTTTTAAGCATGTGTCTGTCTGTCTGTCTGTCTGTCTGTCTGTCTCTCTCTCTCTCTCTCTCTCTCTCTCTCTCTGTGTGTGTGTGTGTGTGTGTGTGTGTGTGTGTGTGTGTGTATGCACTCATGAATAGGAGAGACACTGGATCCTCCTGGAATCTGAAATTATGTTACAGATGATTATGTTATAGGAGACTGTGAGCTGTGGGGGATTTGTTGCTATGAAGAAACTTTGAGTCCTCATGATGAACAGCACACATTCATTACAAATGAGCCATTTTTCCAGATACATTTATTCAATTTCAAATGTTGAGGAAGCTCTCATACAGTTCCTTCTTCCAATATGATTACATATGAGAGTTGTAATAAACTCATGGCTGGCTCAATGGCTACAGACATATTTCAACATTATGACTCAGGAATACTTCGCGAAACTAGTAGATAGAGGACAGAGATTGTGATAAATAATACCCTGGTGTTATTGCTCCAACCAACAATTACCCAACTCAAAAGATGCCAACCATGTTGGCAAAATTATATCTGCCTTGAAAAGAAGCTGAAGAAGAAAATATTGATAGTGTGATTTAAAAACCTTGTATTATTATCATTTTCTACCATGGTAGGATTCTAACATTTAATAATTCTATGATTTCAATATGTCCAATGTTATAGGATACAAAAAGGCTTTAAATTTTATTTTTTAAAACGACAATTCTGAATTTCAGATTTTACTTGCTATTTTAAGATTCCTGAAATCTAAGATGATTTTTCTAAGCTTTTATGATGATAAGTCTAGGAGGCTATAATCACACATGCTAAAACATAATGTATTTGTGCTTTTAATAAGCACTATCTGAGCCTAAGAGCATGGGATTCTGCAATGCTAAGATATTAACATGTAGCATATGCAAGAACATGTGTCCAGAGCATGAAGTTGTACTGAGAAGAGAAGAAAATTTTAGTTGTGCAACCCCTTTCCTATAGAACCCAGGACCATAAGCCCAGGATGGTACCATCCAGAATGGACTGGACCCTCTCTCATTGATCACAATTATTTATCTTACTCCCCTCTACCCTGTTTTGTAAATGGAATGTAATAGCCATTGTACAAATAAAAATAAATGATGATGTAAAAGGAAAAGAAGCCTTACATCTGGATCTTCTGGAGACATTTCCTCAACTGAGGCTTCCTTTTCTCTGATGACTCTAGCTTGTATCAAGTTGACACAAAACTAACAACTACGGGGGAGTCTGTATCATGAAGTTTAAATTGCCAAGATGACTGATGGCTGAATTTCTAATCTAGAGGAGTGTTTGAAGACTATAGATGAGCAATGAGATTAAATTATAATAGATTAAATTAGGTAGCTATGATCACTGTATAGAGGGGAACCAAATTTAACTGAAACACAGATCGCCGAGCCTGAACACAGAAGAGGTGGAACATACCTGTAATCCCAAGTCTTGGAAGGCAAAGGGCAGGTAAGTGGCTTTTCTACATGTTCAAGGTAAGCCAGTACTATTAATTCCTTTTTATCTCAATTTATCACTTTTGTTCTGTGGAAATAACTAGGCTTAGCCCCTGGACATTCTTTCTCATGTATATGTGTTTTTAGTGCATTTGGGTACATATTTGTTTTTAATAACGTTTATTAGTTCTTGACAATTTTATACCATGTTGTCTCAGTTACTATTCTATGGTTATGACAAAACTCCATGATAAAGGCAACTTATAAGAGAAAGAGTTTAATTTTGTTTATAGTTTCAGAGAGTTAGACTCAATGATCATGGAGCCAAAAAGTAGGTGAGAGCTCTCTTATTATTCCACAACTATGATACAGAGAGAAAGAAAGATCACTGGAAATCAGAGGAGTCTTTTGAAACCTCAAAGCCTACACCCAGAGACACAACTCCTTGAATGAGATCACATCCCCAGTCTTTCCCAAACAATTCTACCAACTGAGAAGCAATTATTCTTACATATGATCCTATGGGAGCCATTCCGATTCAAAACATCACAAAAGTACTTTGATTATATTTACCCCTTACTCAGATTCTCTCAGATCTATACCCTCAACCCCCTTACCACCAAACAGTGTGTTTTCTTTCATCATTACTATTCCATTGAGTCCAATTTGTGTTGCTTTACTAATCTTAGGACGATAGCCTGTTCTGGAGAGTGTTGACATCTCATTGAACAAACTGACTCTCCTCCCATTAGTTATAAAATTCCAATAGCTCTTTAGCTTGTAGTAGGATTACTAAGTATACATTTGTGGGCAGATGTACATGCACAGAGACCAACACTGGATACATTCCTGAGTCTCCTTCAATCTCACCAATGTTGAAGAGTCTAAGTAGACAAATTGTTTCAGGGATCACTTGTCTCTGCATCACAGATTCATGACTATTACCTTGTAGCTTTTTCCACATAATTCTTTTACTCTACAATGAAAAACTTGTTCATCATGATTTCAGATTTCTATAGTACTAGAGATTAGGGATAGGTGATAAGGAAGAGAGAAATAAAGATGTTCATGTAGACTGTCAAGAGGGAAAATAGGTCTATCTTGGGGATAGCAAGTGTTTGATTCTGTCATCTATGACTAAAGGTGATGGATTTGTATCTTGGTGAATGCAAAGCTAAACCAAGTATATCAAAGAAAAACAAACAAACAAACAAACAAAACAAAACAAAAAACCAAGTATTGAAAAAGTTTACCTAAAAAAGAGGCAAGGGGGTATAACCAAAGCAATGTCCTCTGTGAACAAAGGTACAAATGGGGGCAGCCTATTCATGTTTATATAAGAAAGCATTTAGAAACGAGCATCCTTAAGAATGTACAATTTAGGAGCACACCTACTGAGTATGCTCTGTTTCATATTATGCTTCAAAGGGAAAAAACGGCAGATCCATTTGTGTCATGTTGAATTTGAAGATCATGAACTACATGTGTAGCTGCTTTAAAAGTGGGAAGGGATATATTTTGACATGCTAAGTGTGTGTCCTAAAGACAGAACCATGATCAGGAATGTTTTCAAGGCGTGGTGGTCCTCTCCTGCTGCTTCTTTAGAAAGGCCATAAGAGAGCAGCATCAAGGCAGGTTTGAGAAGACACAGAGGTACCCTGCTGTTGTGGGAATTGCTCCAGATCTCTTGGCTCCAAAGGTGATGCTCTTTGATTTTTTTCCCTTTCTTTTATTAAATTTGTTCTTTTGACAATTTCACACATATATTGTGCATTGCCATTACTGTTTACTCAGTCTCCTTTCTTCCTTTCCATCCTTATTTTATCCCCATCAACAAGACCCTTTACCATAACATTTCTTGTTTTGTTTTGTGACCACTGGGTTTAACCAAGGCTGTCTGACAATATTCTTATTCTATGATGTCATTCTAGTATTTTCCAGGGACTAGAACTTATGCCTCAATGCCCTCTTCTAATTATTGGTGCCCCACTTTTTGTTCCCAGCAAGTATAGTGCGTGTAGAAACATGTGAGAATTGAATATCTAATAACTTAAATTTTTCTAGGGTTGAGTCAGGTGCTATCAAAGCAATACCTAAAGATGTAAATTTCAATTTATTTTTAAACTTTTACTTTCTTCATAAGTAGGTACCCCTAGCTTTAAAAATGATATCAAATGAAGACCAAAATAAAGAAACAAATCCCCAGGATTGTTTTCAATTGAGTAAAAAAACAAAAGAGTTGAAGACTTTTAATATAGTGTGGTCTATTTCCAACACCATATTCCACTGTTCCATGTTTCAGAGAAGAACAAAAAGATTGAAAAGAAACAAAGAAAAAAATTCCCAAATGTTCAATACACCAGAGAATTAACAGAGATCAAATTCCTGAAACCACAACTTACTCTGACCCTAGCATAACCCACAGCGGATATTCAACATTTTTTTTCTCCTTTATCTCCCTAAAGAATATACTGTGTTTGTCTCATAGATACACAGATTTTCTGCTCTCTTAGAAAAGGAAAGTATTAAGGATGAACATTTCAGAAATCAAGCTAAGAAATGTATTTAATGAAAATCATCATCAAGCTACTACTGAAAAGACAAAACTAGTCCAAAATACTGGGAAGGGGAAACTACACACGAAAGTTCAAGAAAAGGCAATTCCAAACAGGTTCAGAAGGCAGCAGAGAAACCACAGCAAACATTTGGCGGGGTTGGAATGAAAATGTTGAATGGGAAAAATAAACATTTACATGCATGTGTAGACTGCTTTCAAGAGCAAAGCCAACCTTCTATTTCTAGACCCTAAAGAAAATTAGTAGCTTTTTAAAATTACTTCCATTCCCTTTTAGTGCCAGACTAGTGTTTCTTTTAAACATTTAGCAGGCAGTCAACCAGTCACAGGCTTTCTTGTCACTTCAGAGATGAAAGCAGAAGGGTCACTGCAAAGAGTCTTCTTGAAGGAAGAACAAAATTAAAATCCTGAAACTTGCAGCTAACGTGTTGCCCAGTAGACCATACCAATTACTTACATCTCTTGACAGTAAGAGGCTTTGACAAGCAACAAGTGTGGAACATGCTGGGAGTTGATTATTCTATTGAATACACTCTGGATAAGTTGGATAAATGAAAAGCATGCTGCTTGCCTCTGAAATCTAGACTGAGGAAGTAAAGTGGAACTGGCAAATACAACATTTCCAATGAACTCCAGCAACTGGCTTCAAAGACACCAGAATCAGACCAATGCATGAGGTTCATAGGATGGAGCAAGGTGCTCAGTGCATAATGATGAGCAGTGTCAGTCTTTCTATGTGCATTACATACAGATGTGCTGAAGACTGTTTCTAATTCAGCCCACACTTCTTAAAGGCTGACTCTTCCTGTACTTCTGTGTTCATCACTCACTGTACAAGTGTTTCTTTTGTGTGCTCAGAATTAAGCTTGGCACTGTGGAAACAGAATGAAGAGAAACCAGCTGCACACCACCCTCAGGAATATTGAAACCGATGACTGACCACTTAATCACTCAAATAATGAGACAGAATTATCCTTAGTTCAAAAGACAAAGCACAGAGTCTGAAAACATTGTACTGTGAGAGATGTTCATTGAAATGTTGGCAGATGATTCCCCAAGGAAACAATATAAATATAATACCTAAAGAAGTGTTGAAAGAAGCAGAGAAATAGGCTTTGTACTAGGACATACCTACATTCTCTGCCATGATGCTACTGACTCTGTATAAAGAGAAAGTGAAGAATAGAAAAGACCCATGATGACCATGGCTTATCATTATGCTCTCATAACTAAAAACTAAAAATAATGGACAAATTCATCCAAGGGTGAACACTAGATGAATTGATTCTTTCTCTCAGAATCCTAATTTAGCCTATTCCCAAATAATCTTCATCTGTCATTATTAGATGATATGAGAAGTCCAATAGAGGTAGTGTTGTTTATCGTGTGTGTGTGTGTGTGTGTGTGTGTGTGTGTGTGTGTGTGTGTGT
>JANHMN010000012.1:32139618-32175572 GCA_030674055.1 Rhabdomys pumilio
AGAGAGAGAGAGAGAGAGAGAGAGAGAGAGAGAGAGAGAGAGAGAGAGATATTAAAGATTAAATGTAGTTACTATATTCTCCCCAAGAACCATAGTTTAACAAAAATGCCAGCACCAAACAAAAGAAGCTACCTTCTGAGTTGTTGGTCAAAAGACTCAAAAAAAAAACTATAAAACTATACAACTAATATAGATTATTTAACTGCCCTTGATTGCCTCCCAGCAGTTGAAGATACAGCCTCATTACTGAAGACATGAGACACTTTGAATATAGGATGTGGAATATTTGAGCAAAAAACAACCTGAAAGTTATTTTCATATGGACTAAATTTTAGAACCAGGTTTGTGCAAGCTGCTAAGGGGAAAGAAGCAAATTGTCTTATCCATCCACAATGTTTCTCAATCACAACGGTGACCATCTTGGTAAAATATTGCTAAAGGTACAATAGTGGCACTTACATCTTGGATGTAACCAATAGCTGTCAAATTTGATATGAGACCCACACAATACAAAAAAAATATTGCCTCTTACGGAACCTAGTGAGGTCTTGAGTCTTAGAGGATGAGCTCCTACTACCAATTTCCTAAACAAGTATAGGATAATTTCTAGTTGCATCCTAAACATGCTTCCTTATACCTACAGTCAGTGTGGCTCTCATCCCTAAGAAGCTTCTTGCAGCTGAAGGAGATCATTACAGAAAACCACAACTCCTCAAAATGCAAAGAACACCTAACAGAGGGGTGTTAAGCCCCAACTGATACATCTACAACAAAACTCCTTCACCCAAGACTCAGGAAACATCTCAGAAGAGAGTGCAAAAATACCATAACCAAAGGACAAGTAACACAACTCTGAGATTTTTACCTATTTTAGCTATGACAGGGATGCTTCACCTTCAACATCTTAACAACATGGTTGCATAAAAAGGATAGGAGCAATTCCAGTGCTAGGTGACATCCCAGTGTAGATGGAAAATTTCCTAGACCTCACACTTAGATAAAGAGCAGTAGGTAATTACAATTACTAAAAGTGGAAGAATTAGTCTTCCTCAGGGATGAATAACTTAATTGGATAACCTGTATCAAGTTGTCATCCCTAGAAACATATATACACAAACACTGACTGTGCTTAGCATGTTGTGTCTATTTTGTTTTTGGTTTTGGTTTTTTTTTTTTTTTGGTTATTTTTGTTTCTGTTTTGTTGTTGTTATTGTTGTTTTGTTTTGTTTTTCGAGACAGGGTTTCTCTGTATAGCGTTGGCTGTCCTGGTACTCATTCTGTAGACCAAGCTAGCCTCAAACTCAGAAATATTCCTACCTTTGCCTCCCAAGTACTGAGACTAAAGTCATGCACCACCACTGACCAGCACAGGTTGTGTTTACTTATATGCATAACAACGTTTCAAGAAGAAGAAGCTGTGAATTTGAGAATAGTCAGAAAGGGAATTAGGACATGGGAGGGGTACAAATGTAAAGAAAGGAGAAAATGATGTAATTATATTGTTGGTACACAAAAAAGAACAAGTATAAAGACTCCAAATCAAGAATGTACTTACTTGTGATGAGGAAGTAAGAAGTGTGTATAACTAGATTGTACGTCAAGGAGAGGGAAAGTAGATGCATCTAGAAGATTATAGATAGTGGAAAGAGGAAAGTAGATTCTCTATAGGGATTTAAAATACTTGGAGGAAAACATGGTGCATGATATTGTTTCAGTTCCATTACCTTAAGGTTTCTAGGTTCATCACTGCCTGAACGATGGGAAGCTGTTGACTTAAGCAATGGCATGGAAAGAACTATCTTAGAATGAGCCAAAAGCTCCAGAGTCAAGACAGAGGGTGAGCAGGTGTGGGGAGAGTAAAGACTATAGACTCAAAGTCAACTGGGCAGCTCAGGTGTTCCCAGTGGCCATGTTGAAGGGACATTCAGGTACAGAAGATATCTCTTTGCACCTCCCCTAATATATGTTCTCATTTTTCAGTTCAGCTACATAATCCAATAAACGCTGCACTCATATGCACACTACCCCAAGATGGCAGCATTGAAGGGCTGAGAAGTAGCTTTACCTTGTGAGCAGATGTTGACCCCATTTGCAAATGCCCCTTCCTGAGTTCACTGTCAGCTACTCTGACATCTCTGCAGGTGGCAGGAAGCCATCTGCTTCTCCTGGCCCCTGATGAGGGAGTTGGACTTAATAGCTGCACCAGTGAGATAGCATCATGTCACTTTCAGCATCAAGAAGTATTGGGAGCAACTGGAATTGGTGCTAATGAAATAATTTTGGATCTAGTCACTGCCATCATCTTGAGAAGGATCTCAGTGGTAATTATGAGCTGAAAAGTGAGGTAAACTTTGTGCATGCTGGACCGCTTTGAGGCTTAGACACTATAGACCTATCACTCTCTTACAGAGTCAGGGACGAACAAACCTAAGAAATCTGCCCAACTCCACACAAAGTAGGCTCTTGGCCTCACAATATCCCCAGATACACTTTACTCCAGCCATGGAGAAAGACTACATTTCTAAGCACGCTGCATTCCTCAAGAAAGCACAGCGACAACATCCCTCTAACTACTTTAGGCTCTATAGCTAGTTACTTCCAGGAGTTAAGTGGGTCTGTGAATTTTTTTAATTTAATTCTCAACATAACTTGAATATTTTAAAGTAGCAAGTAGAATAGCTGGGCAGGGACTCCAACCTGTGACTAATAATTGCTCATTTGTTCTGAGTCTTCAGGGACACAGAGTCCCTAAAGAGAGCAGTAAAGGGCTCAAGATCACTGAGTACAGATTTAGCTTCGTTTGAAGATTCCAAAATGGCATCATGTGACAGGGAAAGGGTACATTTTAGATTGAAGTTTTTGGGTAGTTTCATAAAAGTCTAGGAAAACAGTTGTATTTTTTTTTCCATCTGAACACTTAACCACAATGTATGAGGTGCCTTAGCATTGTCAAAATAAGTTTCAGAAGCATGTGAAGAATTTTTTATTTCCAAAGTCCCACCTGAGTCATATTAAGAGTATTTTTTGTGTGCCTGCCTTTCACAAACAAAACAAAACACCTAGAGAAGGTGAAACTGTTTTAAAATTTTATTTTATTTGATGGAAGAAAATCAAGTCAAGTTGTAAATTATAAAGATTAGTGAGACATTTCACACATACCCACACAAATACACATATACCCTCAAACCAGTTTCACATACTATGAATGCTCAGATCAATTCATGATCACCATATGTGAATGTACCATACCACCAATTTGCAAGATATCTTTCTGTTGTCTAAGTAAGTAAGTAAACTTCTGTGGCATATGTATAGACACACACACTAACAGACTCAAATATTAATAAACAGGTTATACTTCATAGAAAACTGTAGGGCAGTGGGCTGTGAGAAGCAGCTGGGGTGTTTGGTTGAGCATAAGTTTCGAACCCTGGAACCTTTATCAGAAGGCAGGAGTTCAGCTCTGCTCCCAGGCTCTGGTTTTTTCACTTAGCTTCAGTCCTCCAACAACCCCTCCCACAGAGAGGTTTATGACCCTCAGTCACGAGGAACTGTCCCTCAGGCTCTCCCACATGCAGATGAGGTATCTCCAAGTTCTCAGATAAAGCCAATAGACATTATCTGCTGTCAGACCCTAACCCATCCCAAAACTGTATATAAGGGCTCTATTTAGGGGAAGTAAAAGGCGCATGCTCAAGAATCATCTTGGTGTCCGAGAGTTTTTGTCACAAGAGCTGTAACACTTGGGGAAGAGCTCCCCTCTCCGGTAACCTGCCTGGGACACCAAGCCGCCTGCTTGCCAGCTAGCCTATCGGCCCAGCCTGGGCCTGGACCAGCTCAGCGCAGAGAGACTGAGGCAACACCTGGGAGAGACCAGTCAGTGACAGGGCTCCAGAGGCAGCAGCAGGGGCAGGCAATCTCCCCTCCTGCTAGCACTCTGTGTCCTTTGGCCTCGACCTCCCACATCAGGCCATGTTGGAGACTTACAGACAGTGGAGACGAGGGCCGGAGGCAGTGCAGAGGCAGTAGCAAGTCCTCCCTGCTCTCACCCTGTCCCCAGTTGGGAGATCGTCATGGGACACCCTCCAGAACAAGGAACCCACAGAAAACGAGAAACCAAGTTTATGTTCTGATTTTTTTTTCAACTCTTTGGTGCTTGAATCATACCCTACACCCACTCCAGGGCCTCTAGAGTTTGCATGCATACTCTGTATCTATGGGGACTCAGTCACTCTCCATCCTATCATCTCCCTACAAACCATGCCTTCGGTTTGCTTCGCTCTGTTTTTCCTTCTCACAGATAACACAATATGACTTCAGGATACACTGCTAAGATAGGAAGAAACTAGTTTCAGCTTCATTTCTGTAAAAACAAAAAAAAAAAAAAAAATAGAAGGCTAAAATGACAAGAAGATACAAACAAGTAACAAAAAAAAAATGGTCCTGCTTCAAACCTGTCAGCTGATTCCATATTCATCTTCCATGAAGGAGATACATGGGCCAAACTGGACTTGTTGGATCTTTAGGCTGCAAGAGCTTAGGTGTCCTTTATGCCTTACACTAGTTCATGTTGTGTGCATCTGGAGGCTAGGGAACTTGTGTAGATGTTCCTTTTGCCCTCTCTCCTTGTCATAATTGTTCATCTAAGTAATGTTGATTTAAAAAAGGAACTGATTCAGTTACTCTGTCTGCTCTCCCATCCTCAGGTGAATGTATATTTCATTCAATGTAGTGATATGTGAATTCATTGAGTTTCTGGTTCATGGCTTTGGCAGAGAGATCTGTGTCTATTAATAGATGATTATTCTGAAATAAAATCTGTAGCTAATATTATACCACCGCTGTATCTTGGTTTGCATGTTTCAAACTAACTGGCAACTTAGAAACCAGTCTCTAGATCGTTACTCCCTTTTTGATCTCTACTCATACGTTTTCCTCTCTGCCCACGTAAATAACTTACAGATATATCTGTGGCCTAGATTTCATCCCCAGACTGAAAGAACCAACTGTTCATTCTGCCTTCCTTTTAATGCTTCATATCATGAATTTATCTGAAACGGATACTTGAGTCTTTATAGAAGTTTCAGGAAAAGGAAATAAACATATTAAAGAAGAGTTGGTCTTAGCTATGACAGACTCTTCAGACTTAACCATACACGTGTATGATGAATGTGATTCGTGTCTTTCCTCTTCTGAGGACATTGTTTCTGCACTGAAGTCTTCCACATGCTCCCTCAAAGGTAGAAACCAGGACACATGTCCCCATACCCTTTTTCAAATGAAAGGGATTGAACTTCATTTTCTGATTGAGAAGTTGTTCCTTCAACTTAGACTTTTGAATGATGTGACCCAGAGCATTATGGACCCCATAACTCTCACCAAGCAGCAGGAGAATAAAATCAATTCTTATATGATCAGTCCTTCAAGGAAGCAGCCAGATCACCACTCTCCACTCTCTCCTTACCCATGTCAGCAAAGAGCATCCTATCTATCCTATCATGCCAGGAATCCTGGCATCACCTGGACCATCTACCTCGAACTCACATCCACCACTTACGTTCAGTTGCAAGGTCGCTGATCCCATTTTTTTCTATTCTTTCCACTACCACTCTCCTCTATCCCACACCATTCAATAGCAAAATGTCCACTGATGTGCCTCATCTGGATTGTCACAG
This sequence comes from Rhabdomys pumilio, assembly GCA_030674055.1. NCBI lineage: Eukaryota > Metazoa > Chordata > Mammalia > Rodentia > Muridae > Rhabdomys > Rhabdomys pumilio. The sequence goes on from JANHMN010000012.1 coordinate 32,145,294, forward strand.
TAGCCTCCTGACTAGTCTCCCATCTTCTGTTTCACCATTTGTTGCATTCTATTTCACACACAGTAGCCAGGATATGCTTCTGAACATACAGATCAAATGATGGTGATCTTGGGTTAAAACTATTAATGTCTTCCTGTTACAAGTTAAATACAATTCAAGCCATCTTCTCAGAACTAGAAAGGCATTTGTGGTAGAGGTGGGAACATGCTGTGGCAGGCATTGTATCTACTTCCCTTTATGGGCACTATTTGTTTAATAGATTTAACTCCTAACTCTATACTTCATCACTGCAAATGTTGCCATTATTTCTGCAGCTAAGTCCATGAGGGGAAGGATGGAATTCAGCTCTGCAAATCTTGATTCAAGAACCACTTCACTGGCAGGTTTTCTCATTTAGAATTTATTAAGTAGAACTTGTCCTCCTATTCTTTTCTTCAGCCAAAACTTTAGTTAGCATGCTTTCTAACACATAATTCCAAATATTTAAATATTTGTCTTATGAGTCAAGAAACAAACAATTTGTAGATTAAAATGCAAAAGGGTATACAAGCATATAATAGAATTCCTGTCATTGTTCTTCTTTGGTTTTATCCACTGTTGGCTGACATAGTTCACAACGCTTGGGCCATATTTATGTAAAGGAAAGAAAGGTATTTTAGATGGAAGGAAGGGAATGAGAATAAAAAAGTGAATGAATGGAAGAGCTGGGGGAAAGTACAGATAGAAGAGCACTTAGGTGAACTTTTAAGTTAATAATACTTATCTTTCTTTTGTATATTGAGCCACACATATTAAATAATATCAAGAATTTCTTTATGATAATCAGGTCATACACAGTAAAATACTCTGAACAGGGTGACAATTAAGGCATGCTAATAGCCATCCTTGACTCACCTCTCAAATGACACCTTCAGCCATGCTCAAATCATTCTGATTGTGGCTTATCTTCTAGCCAGAATTTCCTCCTCTGCTGCCCAAACCTGCTTTCTATATCTTCAGCTTCGCAAATGCTTATCCTCAATAATTTCTCTAGCACTATTGCACAGTGTTCCACTGACCTAACTTGTAAGTTACATGCCATCTTTCTATGTTACCATGAGATTCTATGTGTCTGTTCTGACTGCAAGACAGCAAGACACAACACTGAGGCCATTGCTTTGTTAATCTTGCCTTCTAATCTGGTGATGAGCTTCCCAAGGGACTTGGTTTTGTTCACTATAGCACCAGCACTTACCAAGATAGCTGTCAAAGAGTAAATACTCTCTGAGACAAGAGGTGGTGGTTAAACAGTGAAGACACAATTGAATGCAGATTATCATCAGGACAGGAGCTGTATTCCCCATGTTTGTTTAGTATCTAGTGTACTAAATAGTAGGTGTGTACATGCATGACATGGAAGTTATCTACCTTTAGATAGGTGGCTATTATTACTCTCTAGTGTAGCATGTTATCTTTTCCCTTGTGATCCAGTCAGCCTACAAACACAGATATACTGTTCATCAAGAAAAGTCACCAGGGGAAAAAAAAAAAAGAAATGTCACCAGGAGTTAAATAGAGACATCTTCTGCCTGGGCAAGAGAGAGGCCCTTAATTTAGTCTGACAACTTCTTTTAAGTAGCCAAAGTGAATTGGAAATCTTTCCTTGTGACATTCATTGGCAAATACAGTTTGGATTAGTTTAATAAGAGAATGTCAACTGACTTCCAAACAAAGCAGTGAGCCATGCCTCTTTCTCCTTACAAATGAAGTCACCCTGAAAGAGGCCAGCCTCAGCTCTCACTAATATGCATTCTCGCAGCTTTGACAGCAGCCAGGAAGCTGCATTAAACTACAGACCTGGCATCTACAGTCTTTTAAAAAGACTGACCCTGATTTTTGCCATCTAAAAACACTGAAAGAAATCGCACCAACTAGAATTGCTTTCTAAATGGAATAGAGGAGAGAGGACAAGCAGACGCGGGAAGTGCTAATAATGGTAAAAATCTTTAAGGTCAATCAACAAGGAATGGTCATCATATATTTAAAGGGAACTGATAATAAAGTGGGGGACATGGCAAACTGAGGAAAGCGTCACATGTGAAGAAAGGCTGGTGTGTTTGTTTATAGACTACAGACATCAACAGGAACATTCTTAATAAAAGTCCAGTTCAATTTGGAATGGATAGAAATATCTTAAATTATAATGTTGATTATGAGTGGTACAGAAATACATATCAGAATGTGAAAGTGGATTCACTTTGTTTCATTGGAAAACAGTTGTTCAAAAATGTTGCTTGACCTCCTAGTCCAAACAAAAGAAGACCATATGATTTCCTTTTTCCTCCACACTAAACACCTTCATGAAGTCTCAACTAGGATAGAGGATCCAATCACCTGAGTACTCCAAGATATAAGAAGGTACTCTGGCTTAGAATTTAGGTTGGAAAAGCAGAAGGGTGGTGGGGCACCTAGTACCTCCTAATCTAACAATGGAAGCCTCTAGACACCGAGCTGACCTGTTGTGGACTCACCAACCAGAAACAGCTCAGGTCATTCCATCTGAAACTTTCTTCCTGAAAATGAGTTATTTTAATACCACTTCCAAAACAGTGGACTGGTAGTCCCTAAAATGATAAAGAACAGTAAAGTGTTTCTTCTGTATTATGGCCAAAGCTCCCTCTGCCCATAGCAGCATTTGAAGAACCACTAAACTACTGACTCAATATGTATCCCAAAGTTAAAAAGATAGCCACCTAATTCACATCATAATGAATCAGATGTCAAAATTAGGTCATGAAAGCTTGAAAGAAGAAGAAATATAAGTGCTTTAGAGGTCACTTATACATTCTCAGGGCCAGAGAGGTTGCTCAGTAGTTAAAATCATATACTCATCTTACAAAGGATCCAAGTTCATTTCCCAGCACTGACACCAGGTACCTCACAATTACCTTACCTCCAGCTCAAGAGGTATGTCATGCCCCAGGGCTCTATGAGCACCATTGTTCATGTGCATACCCTCACACAGAGACACACAAACATATACATAGTTAATAATAAAATAAGCCTTACAAAACCTTTATTCTCAGAACAGTGAATAAAAAAGATGGGCAATTTCAGTATAAGAAATCATAATATTAACTATGTACCTAAAATTATCTCTAACACATGTAAATTGGCATATATATATATATATATATATATATATATATATATATATATTGAATATATATTGAATGAAATTTTCCCATCTGGAAATTAGACATCAGAGGCATGATCTAAATTAAGGAAAGAAATTATGATATGTGTATATATGTACACATATGTATCTCTATATATAGAGAGAGCTATATCAGTACTTTTATAATAATGTCAAGAGGAAAAAAGACAGTCTTCAGATTGGGAGAAAACTTCTCAAAGCTTCTACCTAGCAGTTAGATTATATTTAAGAAATCAAAACAATTCACTAAATTCAATAGTTAAAAATAACAAATAGATGAGACTGGGCATGTTTAAGACAGTACAGCTCTAAGTCATGAATGTGGGGATGGCAGTTGAAGGGATAAAAGTGGGTTAATAGATGTTCAGGGAATATTATAGGGTATAACAAACAAAATGCTCAGTATACATGGATAAAATTATGAAAGAAAAAACTCAAAACTTAAAAATGATAACAAATAAAAATTTGGCTGAACGGATCTGAGTCCTGGTACAGACCCTCGCCCGGTCCACTCCTGTGTGGACATTGGATTCCTCCCAAGACATCCTAGAGGGTTCACTGAACCCAGAGCAGTAAGTAAGAAGACCCACACACTGTCCTATGCCCATAGATGGGTGCGGGGAGCGCTCAGATTCCAGTAGAAACCCAAACACTGCCCCTGCGGGATAGCACTCCCCTTCTGCCCCTCTCCTGGATCTGAGGCCTGGCGCACACCCCCGCCTGGTTTGCCCCTGTGTGGATACCGGATTCCTCCCAAGACATCCTAGAGGGTCCACTGAACCCAGAGTGGCAGAGGTACCACTGAACCCAGAGTGACAGAGGAACAACTAAACTCAGAGTGACAGACAACATATCCAGAAATATTCTAGAGGAGCCACTGCACTCAGAGCAGTGGACACCTTATCCTGAGACATCCTAGAAGAGACACTGCACTCGGAGCAGTGGACACCTGATACTGAGACATCCTAGAGGAGACACTACATCCAAAACAGCAGACACCTGGCTGGTCTACTACCTTGGAGACACCATATGCTGAGTCATCCTAGAGGTACCACTGTACTCAGAGCAACTGGATAAGATCACAGAGACATCTGGAACACAAGGAGATCAGACATCAGCAAGATAACTGGAAAGGCAGGCTTCAGTCAGAGATAGTAAGTACAGGTAGTACTAGAGTTAACCAGATGGCGAAAGGCAAGTGCAAGAATGTAAGCAACAGAATGCAAAGTTACATGGCATCATCAGAACTCAGTTCCCCCATCATATCAAACCCTGACCACCCCATCACACCGGAAAAGCAGGATTCAGAATTAAAATCACTTCTCATGATGATAATAGAGAACTTTAAGAAGGACATAAATAACACTCTCAAAGAATTTAAGGAGAACACAGGTAGACAGATAGAAGCCCTAAAAGAGGAAACACAAAAATCCTTTAATGAATTGCAAGAAAACACAACCAAACAGGTGAAGGAATTAAACAAAACCATTCAGGATCTAAAAATGGAAGTAGAAACAATAAAGTCACAAAGGGAGACTACCCTGGAAATAGAAAACCTAGGGAAAAGATCAGGAGTCATAGATACAAGTATCACCAACAGAATACAGAAGATAGAAGAGAGAATCTCATGTGCAGAAGATACCATGGAAAATATTGACACAACTGTCAAAGAAAATGCAAAATACAAAAAGCTACTAACCCAAAACATACAGAAAATCCAAGACACAATGAAAAGGCCAAACCTAAGGATAATAGGTATAGATGAAGTTGAAGACTCCCAACTTAAAGGACCAGTAAATATCTTCAACAAAATTATAGAGAAAAACTTTCCTAACCTACAGAAAGAGATGTCCATAAATATATAAGAAGCCTACAGAACTCCAAATAGTTTAGAGCAGAAAAGAAATACCTCCTGCCACATAATAATCAAAACATCAAATGTACAAAACAAAGAAAAAATACTAAAAGCAGTAAGGGAAAAAGGTATAGTAATATATAAGGCAGACCTATAAGAATTACACCAGACTTCTCACCAGAGACTATAAAAGCCAGAAGATCCTGGACTGATATCATACAGACCCTAAGAGAACACAAATGCCAGTCCAGACTACTATACCCAGCAAAACCCTCAATCAATATTGATGGAGAAACCAAAATATTTCATGACAAAACCAAATTTACACAATATCTTACCACAAATCCAGGACTTCAAAGGATAATTGGTGGAAAACTCCAATGCAAGGAGGGAAACTACAGCCTAGAAAAAGCAAGAAAGTAATCTTCTAACAACCCTAAAAGAAGATAGCTACACAAACATAACTCCACCACCAATAACAAAAATAACAGGAAACAACATTCATTTTTCCTTAATATCTCTTAATATCAATGGACTCAATTCTCTAATAAAAAGACATAGATTATCAGACTGGATACATAAATATAACCCAGCATTTTGCTGCATACAGGAAATGCACCTCTGTGAAAAAGATAAACACTACCTCAGAGTAAAAGGATGGAAAACAACCTTTCAAGCAAATGGTCCCAAGAAACAAGCTGGAGTAGCCATTCTAATATCAAATAAAATAGATTTCCAACCAAAAGTAATCAAAAAAGATAAAGAAGGACACTTCATATTCATCAAAGGAAAAATGTACCAAGAGGAACTTGCAATTTTAAACATCTATGCCCCAAGTGCAAGGGCACCCACATACATTCAAGAAATTTTACTAAAGCTTAAAGCATACATTGCATCTCACACAATAATAGTGGGAGATTTTAACACCCCACTCTCAGCTATAGACAGATCACGGAAACAAAAACTAAACTGAGACACAATGGAACTAACAGAAATTATGAACCAATTGGACTTAACTGACATCTATAGAACATTTCATCATAAAACAAAAGAATATACTTTTTTCTCAGCACCTCATGGTATCTTCTCCAAAATAGATCATATAATTGGTCACAAAACAGGCCTCAACAGATACAAAAAGTTTGAAATAATCCCTTGTGCTCTATCAGATCACCATAGACTAGGACTCATCTTTAGTATGGACAAAAACAACGAAAAGCCCACATACGCGTGGAAACTGAACAATGCTCTACTCAGTGATGACTTGGTCAAGGAAGAAGTAAAGAAAGAAATTAAAGACTTTTTAGAATTTAATGAAAATGAGGACACATCATAGCAAAACTTGTGGGACTTGATGAAAGCAGTACTAAGATGAAAACTCATAGCTCTAAGTGCCCACAAAATGAAACTGAAAAGAGCATACACTAACAACTTGAGACCACACCTGAAAGCATTAGAACAAAAAGAAGCTAATATACCCAAGAGGAGTAGATGGCAGGAAATAATCAAACGCAGGGCTGTAATCAACCAAGTTGAAACAGAAAGAACTATACAAAATATCAGAAAAACCAGAAGCTGGTTCTTTGAGAAAATCACCAGGATAGACAAACTCTTAGTCAGACTAACCAAAGGGTGCAGAGACAGTACTCAAATTAATAAAATCAGAACTGAAAAGGGAAACATAACAACAGAAACAGAGGAAATTAAAAAAAATCATCAGATCCTACTACAAAGGCCTATACTTAACAAAATTGGAAAATCTGGATGAAATGGAAAATTTTCTAGATAGATACCAGGTACCAAAGTTAAAGGAGGAGCAGATAAACCATCTAAAAGTCGCATAACCCCTAAAGAAATAGAAGCAGTCATTAAAAATCTCCCCACCAAAAAATGTCCGGGGCCAGATGGTTTTAGTGCAGAATTCTATCAAACATTCCAGGAAAACCTAATACCAATTCTCTTCAAACTATTCCACAGAATAGAAACAGAAGGAACAGTACCCAATTCGTTATATGAAACTACAATTATGCTCATACCTAAGCCTCACAAAGACCCAAAAAAGAAAGAGAACTACAGACCAATCTCTCTTATGAATATTGATGCAAAAATACTCAATGAAATTCTCACAAACCGAATCCAAGAACACATCAAAGCAATCATTCATCATGATCAAGTAGGCTTTATCCCAGAAATGCAAGGATGGTGCAATATTCAGAAATCCATCAATGTAATCTACTACATAAAAAAACTCAAAGAAAAAAACCACATGAACATCTCACTAGATTCTGAGAAAGCATCTGACAAAATTCAACATCCCTTCATGTAAAAAGTCTTGTAAAGATCAGGAATTAAAGGTCCAGAAATAAACATAGTAAAAGCAATATACAGAAAACTAGTAGCCAACATCAAACTAAATGGAGAGAAACTGGAAACAATCCCACTAAGATCAGGGACTAGACAAGGCTGCCCACTCTCACCCTACCTATTAAATATAGTAGTGGAAGTCCTTGCTAGAGCGATTAGACAACACAAGGAAGTCAAAGGAATACAAATAGGAAAGGAAGAAGTCAAAATTTTACTATTTGCAGATGATATGATAGTATAATTAAGTGACCCTGAAATTGCTACCAGAGAACTCCTAAACCTGATAAACACTTTAGCAAAGTGGCTGGATAAAAAATCAACTCAAACAAATCAGTAGCCCTCCTATACTCAAAGGATGAACAGGCAGAGAAAGAAATTACAGAAATGACACCCTTCATAATAGTTACAAACAATATAAAATATCTTAGAGTGAATCTAACCAAGCAAGTGAAAGATCTGTATGACAAGAACTTCAAGTCTCTGAAAAAAGTAATAGAAGAAGATCTCAGAAGATGGAAAGATCTCCCATGTTCCTGGATCGGCAGGATTAATTTAGTAAAAATGGCAATCTTGCCAAAAGCAATCTATAGATTCAATGCAATACCCATCAAAATTCCAAATCAATTCTTCATAGAGATAGAAAGAGCAATTTCCAAACTCATTTGGAATAACAAAAAAACCCAGGATAGCGAGAACTATTCTCAACAATAAAAGAACTTCTGGGGGAAATCACCTTCCCTGACCTCAAATTGTACTACAGGGCAATAGTAATAAAAACTGCATGGTATTGGTACAGAGGTAGGCAGGCAGGAAGTTCAATGGAATAGAACTGAAGATCCAGAAATGAACCCACACATCTATGGCTATTTGATCTTTGACAAAGGAGCTAAAAACATCCAGTGGAAAAAGGACAGCATTTTCAGCAAATGGTGCTGGTTCAACTGGAGGTCAACATGTAGAAGGATTCAAATCAATCAATTCTTATCTCCTTGTACAAAGCTCAAATTTAAGTGGATAAAAGACCTGCACATAAAATCAGATACACTGAAACTAATAGAAGAGAAGGTGGGGAAGATCCTCGAATACCTAGATACAGGGGAAAAGTTCCTGAACAGAAAACCAATGGTTTATGCTCTAAGATCAAGAATTGACAAATGGGACCTCATAAAATTGCAAAGCTTCTGTAGGGCAAAGGACATTGTCAATAAGACAAAACGGCAACCAACAGATTGGGAAAAGATCTTTACCAATCCTACATCTGATAGAGGGCTAATGTCCAAGATATACAAAGAACTCAAGAAATTAGACTCCAGACAAACAAATAACCCTATTAAAAATGGGGTACAGAGCTAAACAAAGAATTCTCAACAGAGGAAACTCAAATTGCCAAGAAGCACCTTAAGAAATGCTCAACATCCTTAGTCATCAGGGAAATGCAAATCAAAACAACCCCGAGATACCACCTCACACCAGCCAGAATGGCTAAGATCAAAAATTCAGGTGATAGTAGATGCTGGCGAGGATGCAGAGAAAGAGGAACACTCCTCCATTGTTGGTGGGATTGCAAGCTGGTACAACCACTCTGGAAATCAGTCTGGCGGTTCCTCAGAAAACTGCACATAGCATTACCTCAGGATCCAGCTATACCACTTCTGGACATATACCCAGAAGATGTTCCAACGTATAACAAGGACACATGCTCCACTATGTTCATAGCAGCCTTATTTATAATAGCCAGAAGCTGGAAAGATGTCCCTCAACAGAGGAATGGATACAAAAAAAAATGTGGTACATTTACACAATGGAGTATTAAACAGCTATTAAAAAATAATGAATTTGAGAAAATTTTAGGTAAATGGATGGAACTAGAAAATATCATCCTGAGTGAGTTAACCCAATCACAAAAGAACACACATGGTATTTATTCACTGATAAGCGGATATTAGCCCAAAAGTTTGAAACAAAAAAGATTCAGATAATAGACCACATGAAGCTCATGAAGAAGGAAGAACAAGTGTGGATGCCTAGGTCTTAGAAGGAGTAACAAAATACCAAGGGAGCAAATACGGAGACAAAGTGTGGGACAGAAACTGAAGGAGAGGTTGTCTGGAGACCATTCCACCTGGGTATTCATCTCATGTGCAGTCACCAAAAATAGACTCTGATATGGATGACAGGAAATGCATGCTGACAGGAGCCTGATATGGCTGTCTCCTTAAAGGTCCCCCAGAGTCTGACAAACCCAGAGGCAGATACTCATAGATAACCATTGATCTGATCAAGGGTTCCCAATGGAGAAGTTAGAGAGAAGACTGAAGGAGCTGAAAGGGTTGGTGGCCCCATGAGGAGAGCAACAATACCAACCAGCCAGAACCCCCCAGGGTCTAAACCACCAGCCTAGGAACACATAGAGAGGGACCCATGACTCTAGCTATATATGTAGGGAATGATGGCCTTGTTGGGCATAAGTGGGAGAGGAGATTTTTGGTCCCATGAAGGCTGAACACTGAGTGGGGGGTAATCTGAGGGTGGGAAGGAGGGAGTGGGGGGTATATGGGAACATATCCTCATAGAAGCAGGAGGAGGAAGGATGGGATAAGGGATTCCTGGGTGGTGGGGAAATAGGGTAAGGGGATAAAATCTGAAATGTAAATATAATACCCAATAAAAAAAGGAAAAAATGTTGCTAGAACCAACCTCTTTAATAAAATGTCAGCCCTCTTAAAAAATTATCTTGATACTAAAATTTGTTTTGAGAATTGTATGTTGCAGAATACACAGCCTTGGCGTATCTCCTCATCAAGCAAGCTGAACAGACCTGCTCAAACCTCTGATGTCCTGGAATTTCATCTGGATTCAGTGAAGACCCAGTGTCAAAGGCTTATCAATTTACTCTTCCTCCCACCCCTCTTCTAATATCTCAACACCCATAATCAGCTTGAAAAAGTTAATGAAGAGTCAGTGCCCCTATTCCCTGGGCTTGGGGACTGAGGTGGTTAATATTGGGCTGTCTTTCTAGGGAAAAGTAGTGGGTTTGTTGGAACAGGAAGGATTAGCCTGGATTTACTGCATAGTCATAACCTCCTGGTAGAAATATGTATAATTGTAATTAAGATGAAGTTATAGTTTCTTAAACGGTGCAAGATTTACTTTGATTTCAAATTTAAGGTTTTCATTGGTATGAGCTTCTTACTGAAATAAAAGTGAGATGAATATTGTTACTCTCATAGGCATTGTGCCTGTATAACACATCTAGGAATACAAGGCTTAAACCCAGTCCTTCTTTTACTTTTTTAACTGATTTGAGATGGTTAGCCTGTGAGTTAAGGGCCTATAGAAAATTCATGGCTTTGAGTTTATTGTTAGGGTGTTTTCTATATTTTATTTAGAAATAGCTGAGAGGAGTTAACAAACAACAATCCAGATCACTTTACATGGATAGTTGATTTTCAAAACATCAGAAATCCAGAGAATTGATGTTACAAACATTTCTGTATTAATGTTCATTTTGATTAGAGACCTGTCTGCTCCTGACAGCTTCCTGTCTTGGATTCTAAGAAGAAATTGAATGTCTTTGGAGTTATTCCAGTTGTGGTGAGACAGCCACTAGGCAAGAATTGCCTCTCTCCATCTACAGACAAATTACTGTCCAGAAAAGGACACACTTGCAGAATACTCGACTGATTATATCTGCCTAGCCAAAGTAATGAGCCCTTAATAATTCTATATCACTAAGGTCTGTCAGATGATCCTGGGCCAGAAGGCTGAAGATCAGATGCTCCAATGTTTTGTAGTATAGAAACTGTCCAGGTGCTCAGTGGTATCTATAAATTGGCTGTTTTAGAAGCTATGCTTTGTGCTTCCCATAATTTCAATTAACTCAGTCATCCTGAATTTCTGACGGGGTTGAAAACTTATAGTCTCATAGCCAATCTTGGCTATTTACTTTGAGAGAAAAGATTTGAGTGGATGGTTTTCAGCTGACATTCATTCTAAAGCCAAGAAAAATGTCAGGGTCACAACGAAGTGTTTTAGTTAGGAGAGATGACAGAGGTACTGGTTAGTCAACAAAATGATGGATGCCTATTAGGACTATCTTGTACCTCACTGGTACAAATTGGTATAATTATGCTCTAATTGTATTTTGAGAGAAAAAAATTTATTTTAACAGGAAGGGTGATATGTAGGAGGAGCTAAGGTGGGAGGAGTACGGAGAGGAAGAGAACAAGTGAGGAGAGGAGGATAAGAAGGACGACAGGAGAAGCTAGGTGATGAGAGAGAGAAAGAGAGAGAAAGAGAGGGGGGAAACATGGAGGCAAATGTTCACGTGTCTCCACCAGTCAAAGATAGTTGATATATCTAGGTTGGGTATTGGGTTACACTTCTGATTGAGCATAACTAAACTTATAAAACCTTTGACTAACTTAAAAAAATGCATAAAAGCAAAAAGAAAAAGGGGGCATGGGATAGGGGCTTTCTAGGGAGGGTAAATGGGGAAAGGGGATGGCATCTTAAATGTAAATATAATACCCAATAAAACAAATTGGCTGAGAGAATACACAAATAACAAACAGCATGTAAAAGGAACTGTTCAGAGGCATTATTTCTCAAAGAGAGGCAAATCAAAACAACTGTGTTACATCACTATATAATATCAAAATTGGTGAGATTAATAAATAAAACTTTTGACAATCCAAATAGTGCCAATGAAGAAAAGAAAAGAAAGGATTTATACAGAGTTGTTAGAAATGTACAGTGAATTTTAGAATTTATTGTAAAATGATTCAAAATGATCCTACATCTGGGCAACTGCTTATTTGGTTATTTACCAAATAGGACAGAGGACAAACTCATTTTCACTCAAAACCATGTGATCAAACATTCACAAGATCTATATGTATAATAGCCTCAGACTAAAATTAGCCTGGATGACCTTCAACAGATAAGTCATTAACAATCTGGTACATATACATCACGGAGTACAACTTAGCAATAAAAAGGCACAAGCAACAATTTGGAAGATCCTCTAAGGGCTTTTTCTGTGTGGAAAGAGATGATTCCAAAAGACTTTATTCTGTATTACTCTGTGTATACAATACTTTAAAATGGCACTTCAGAAAGGGAGGGGAAATTAGGGATTATTGTTCTATTTATTAGCCATATGTGATTTCAGATATAAAGTCACTCTGCTTAGTATTGAGAACACACTTACTGGCAAAGAACTTGAAAATACAGTTAATCCAACAAGAGGTGAGAGTGAACTCTCTGATCAAATAATATGCTCTGCCTCAAAATGGAGCATTCTTGACATAAATAGAAAACTGTTCATTCTTCAAACAGACAATAGAGTTAAAAGGAATAGAATAAATATATCAGTATTATTTGCTGTCTTGAGGCCCATTGCCAACTCGATGGCATGAATTTGGTTGCAAATTTAATTTTTTTTTACAGGGCTAGTTAGATGGTAATGTTACTTACTGCAAAGTCTGACAATCTAAATTCAATCCCTTGGACCCATATGGTGGATGGAGAGAACAAGTTGTTCTCTGACCTCTACATGTATACATGTTCAAGTGCATTATCTCACACAAACACACAAATATAAACAAACATTTTTTTGTTCTCTACTAGACATTAGTTGGCTAAAATTCAGTAGGCATTATGCATCTATACATTGACTACATTGAAAAGACACACACACACAACTATATATATATATATATATATATATATATATATATATATATATATATGTCTTCGATGGTAAATTGCATCTTCAACAATGAATTAGGCTAGCTATTCTCATTAAATCCTTGTCCTATCAGACATGGCCTACACACATGGTAAAATAAAATATCAGTGCAGTGCTATAGTGCCCAATCTGGATGACACTTGACAATGCCTGGAGAAATTTTTGGCCATTTCTAACTGACAAACTATGGCTACTGTCTCATGGATGCAAGGTAGGGTGGCTTTTAGTTCCTCTATCATACAAGAGAAGAGTCCCTGGATTACTACTAGCAGTAAAGAAAACTGATCATCTCCAGTGTATGGTAAATAAAGATTGGTCCATGGACTCATGAGTTTACATAAGAAAAAGAGTGATGGTACATCCTGTTACATGATAAGTGATACAAAAATGATAGACCAAGTGAGCTCCCACAATGCCTATAGCATAGGTGACTCTGTTCACCTCCCTGAAAATTAGGCTTTTCACCTCTGAAGTAAGACTTAGAGCAGCTTACAGGCATGCATGGACTATTAATGGGGCTGTAATGGGATGTTAAGATGGTACTCTTCATGCTTCATGGAGCATGAACTCAACAGATGCTACATTCCAAATTGAGTTGGAAACAGAATACCTCAGGCAAATAACTGGGGGACATTGGTGTCACACATGAGAATGAAGAAGGTGAAGGTGTCACCCTGATGTGTGCTGCATTGGGGTTTTTGAAAGGTTCTTGGGGATGATCTGATTTCAGATGGTATTAGCCTGACAAGAAAGTTGTGAAGAACAGCTGGTGCGTGTGTGTGTGTGTGTGTGTGTGTGTGTGTGTGTGTGTGTGTGTGTGACAGTACACATGTGCAGGTCAGCAAACAACCTCTAGTGACAAACTTCATTTTTGATCTTCTTTTGATCCTTTACTATAACACTGTGTAGCCCAGGCTGTTGCACTGTATGCTTTGTATGCTTTGAGGGATTCTCCTGTCTCCCTCTCCCATCTCCACATAAGCAGAAGAGGGATTGCAGACCTGCACCTCTGTTCTCAGATTTATGCGGCTACTGGATACTTGAACTCAGGTCTTTACATTTACATCTTAAGTGTTTTACTCTCTGAGCTATTCTCCTTTGCCTAGATCTGCTGGTTTGATATGTATCTGTACAGTTGATAAAAGCATAAGATGCAAGCTGGACCTATCATAAGAAAATAAAAGTAACTTCAGACTGCAATTACAGAGTCACAATGTTCTTTCTAGGAGTATAACAAATGTAGAAGGATTAGGGATGAGATAAAGTATAATGAGAGCCTGTGGCCATTTATAAAAGAGTCATCTAGGGAGATAAAGACCAGCAGCCATAACTGTGGGGTGTTTTTATTAGGGTGGAGTCTTGAGATATTCAGGAAGACACAAAGAAGAAAGTATCCCATGTGAATAGTAATAGCATATTTTAGCCTAGAGCTTCTAGGGGTCTTAGCAAAATACCTCATCTGAAAGAGCAGGGCAGTTTCTCAATGAGAAATGAAACCCTCAGGACAACACCAAAGGAGTCCTTGCTTGTTTGCTTAACCCCTGCTCCCTGGTCCCTGCTTGGTGAGATCAAAGTATTTGATCAAGACATGCCAAGTAGGAAACATTCTACATCACCAGTGCTGCACTCCAACATTGTACATCTTCTCCGGCAGCATGTCTAATGTGTGACAGTGAGCACATGGGTACATCAATGATGGTGTTGATACAAAGCTATCTTCACTCTTCGCTTCAGTCATGGACAAAACTTAGAAGTTGGAAGAAAAGAAGAAAAAGAAAAATCTAATTTAAACAAAAGCTGAAAAAAACTCAACTTTCTGTCTCCAGAGATTAGAGTGGAGTCTGAGTGAACTCCTGTAAGAGTTCAGCTTTTCACAACTTTCTGTAAGTGGACTGGGTATCTTTATCTTCTAATCACACACTATCCTTGAATTTGTCATTTGAAAAAAGGTGGGGAAGTCAGGAAAACTGTGAGTTTCCATCCAAAGGCAAAGCAAAAATACTGGCATTAAAACGGGTTTTAAAAGTAATGATAAGGAGCAAAAATAAAGTTGCTTGAGTAGTTTCAATATCTGTCTGATCCCAGATGTAAAAGAAAATTATATCTGGCGACCCTGTCTCATTTCTGTGGCTTTGAGTCTCCTTAGCACTCACTTTGCGCCTAGTGCTTTGTTCACATATCCCTTACATCTAGTGGGCAGCTGCCTGCCTCGGTGGTGTTGATGTTGGTGCTGATGGCAGAGACATTTGCAAAGTCTTAATTTCTTGGCTAATAATGTTAAAAAGTGAACATCATTTGGAAAAATTACATATAAATTTATTTGCATGTTAAAAGACCAAGCATCCATGTCTTGTCAATTTTTTGTCCCATCTGAATTATCAGAAAGCCATGTGGTTGTTTGAAGAGGATTCCATCTTTGATTCACTGAGGGGAAAGCCAGCTGAGAGGTAGTATAAGGCATTAAGGAATACACCATGCCCTTTTATAGCTACTGTTTAGTTATAAGTCTGGAGAGGGCTACAATCTGATTGCTAACATCTCAAGGTTTAAAACAATAAAGAGATTCTGGAGTTCTGTGAGTTAGACTCTATGGAGTGCCAAATCAACAGAAGCTTAGCAAGTGTGTAGGACACTGGTCTGAAATCTGCTTAGAGTCGGCCTCTAGGAACAATGGATTACTTGGATACAGGTATGTTATATAACCAAAATGACACAAAGAAAGTCCTCTATTTACATGCAGTTCCTCTTCATTGAAGTACCCAAACATCCTCACGCAAAACACTCACAGTGCCACCTTCTGTGACCTATTGACAGCAGAAAGCCTATGGATACACATGTCCCATTTGGGATCATGAATGTCCCTTGGCTGAAATTTCCACCTACTGATTTTCTCCACATACAATTAACATTTGCTAAGAATCTACAATCTGGGTGCTCCTTCTCCCTTAGCTCCTCCTACATATCACCCTTCCTTTAAAACTTTTTTCTCAGAATACAATTAGAACATAATTATTCCTATTTGTACCAGTGAGGTACAAGATAGTCTTAATACCCAGTCTATCCTTTTGTTGACTAACCAGAACCTCTGTTGTCTCTCTTGACTACAACACTTAATTTTGAACCTGGCTTTTTTTCTTGGCTTTAGAATGAACATCAGCTGAAAACCATCCACTCAGATCTTTTCTCTCAAGGTAAATAGCCAGGATTGGCTATGAGACTATAGGTCTTCAACCCCGTCAGAAATCCAGAATGACTGAGTTAACTGAAGTTACGGGAAGCACTAAGCATAGCTTCTAAAAATTAGCTAATTTATAGAGACCGCTGAACACCTGGACAGCCCCTACAGAACAGTCCTACTACAGAACGTTGGAGCATCAAATCTTCAGCCTTCTGGCCCAAACTCATCTGACAGACCTTAGTGATATAGAATTATTAAGGGCTGATTACTCTGGCTAGGCAGATATAATCAGTCGACTATTCTGCAAGTGTGTCTTTTTCTGGACAGTAATATGTCTGTAGATGAAGAGAGGCAATTTTTGCCTAGTGGCTGTCTCACCACAACTGGAGTAACTCCAAGGATGCTCAATTTCTTCTTAGAATCCAAGACAGGAAGCTGTCAGGAGCAGACAGGTCTCTAATCAAAATGAACATTAATATAGAAATATTTGTGACGTCGATTCTATGGATTTCTGACGTTTTGAAATCCAACTATCCATGTAAGGTAACCTGGACTGTTGTCTGTTAACTCCTCTCAGCTATTTCTAAATAAAATATAGAAAACACCCTAAGGTGTTTTCTGAGAGGAAAAGATGGAGTAAGGAGAGGAAAAGATGAAGTAGAGGAGAAGCTAGGTGATGAGAGAGAGAGAAATAGAAAGAGAGAGGGGGCATGGAGGCAGAAGTTCATGTGTCTCCACCAGTCAAAGATAGTTTATATATCTAGGTTGGGTATTGGGTTACACTTCTGATTGAGCAGTACCATACTTATAAAGCCTTCGATTAACATTTTAAAAAAATTGTATAAAAGCAAAATGGAAAAAGAGGCACAGGATAGGGGTTTTCTAGGGAGGGGAAATGGGGAAAGGGGATGGCATCTGAAATGTAAATAAAATATCCAATGGAAAAAAAAGACAAAAAAAAAAGAAAGAGAAAAAAATGCAAAAAAAAAAAAATCTACAATCAGCCAATCCCAACCTTCAAGACGCTATTTCTCCCATTCTCCAATGGTAGGACTTTAGTATATTTTTATACCATGTTTGGGGTGCTTCTGGAATTGGTGGGGTTCACCATAAGAAATGATATCTTCCCAGAAAATAAACTTGAAGATTCTGTTTATGAAATTGGAAGGTTTTTTTTTTTTTTTTTTACGTTTCCCACTTAATGTCAGTAACCTGTAGACCATGGACATAGGTATTTGTTTTCAAGTTGATATATCATAAAATTAAGATCACAAAAGGTTAAGAAAGTTCTCCAGATGCTAGGTAGCTCTTTGTAAATAGGAAAAAAATGCAAACTGTCCTGGTTCCAGAATATTCCTCAGCTTGACAGTCTGACAACACATAGCTCTTGGGGAAATTTTATATCCTAAGTATATAATTTCAAGATTCAACTCTAGAAGTCCCCAGTTACCCTCTACCTTCTCGTGATACTTTGCTGATACTTCTGAGATTTTTTTTCTTTTATGCTTTTGAAAAGTAATAACTTCTCATAGTTACAAGAGAATTCATGAAAGACTATAGAAATCCTGGGTCAAGCAATGCACTTAGCTTTAAAAACCAAAGTTAAGCTAGTCTTTGAGGATTGCTCATGCACTGACAGCTTTAAAATTTTTTCTAAAACCAGGAACACCATAAATAAATACACAGAATGATCACAAGAAAATGATACGAAAATCTAAGAATAGCATTGGGCTGTACTCTCTAAAGCAGATACTCATGGGATATTAGCTCAATGTAATTATCAATTTAAAAAAAGAAGGAATTATCTGCTCATGCTGTTTGGTAAATGGCCAGAGATTAGAAATTCATATTAACATTAAATACTCTGAGAAGTCTAGTAATTCTATGGTGTGCTTGGCTTTACCAACACTCTTCAGACTCATTTCATCCATGGCTACACTTTCTGCATATTGAATGCCCCTGATAAAATGCACTCTGTTATATATGCCAGTGTTGATTCATAGATGATACCAATAAAAATCCAAGTCTTTTTGTCCCTGTAGACAATAACGTAAGAGCTCATTCTGTACGTTCTCTAAGACCTGCAACAACCACCCTTATCACTCATCAGACATTAGTAACAGATATTAAGATTGATAGTACTTTTTGTAGTAGGTCTACTCTGGCACCTTGACTCTCTAATTTTCTTGATCTATATCTTTGGACTATGTGGCTTGGGATTTAGGGTTTAAGCTTCAATACTGATACTTCTCAAAGAACTATCACATAGTCTCTGGTCCATGAGATCCCCTTACTAGCTTAGATTCCTTCCAATAGTTTGACACACCTTTAGGGAAACCTGCATTGAATTTAGAGGTAGAGCAGACTAGTACAATCACATGTTTGTATTTATACATCACAGCTACACATAGGGCATTATAGGAGTAGAATTGAATTTTGAAAATAAAAAGCAAATAACACAGGGTTACCATTTGAAGAGCTGAAAGAGAAAGTTGCCTCCGAGAGTAGACAAGAATGAATACATAAAATAACTAATATTGATATGAAAGCAGGATGTTAGCGATTACAAATGGAACCACATAAGTCAAATTTGGTGCCAACAGTTTGATACTATTCCTCTCTTTAGGAGAGTAAAATAAGTTTCAAAGACCTGTGGATTGACAAATAAAGAAAGAGTTGTGGAATCTTAGAGAAAATAATAGCTAAGGAATCCCATGAAAGTACTAAGACATCTGATGATAGAATAGAACCATTGGATACCAGAGCACCATTCAGCTACAGGTATCAAGGGGGCGAGTGCCTGGCCCTATGTCTAGTTCATCAGTCAGCATAAGACAATACTAGATGAATATGAGTGACCTTCATCACTCCATCCAGAATGGGAAGAGAATGATGTGTATTTGGGCAGAAGCCAGGGTTGCCATACATGTGGGCAAGCTTCAGCACATATTCTTCTCAGTTAAGTCTTAGTAATGATATCTTCAAATCCAACTGAGTAATAATCCCTTCATAGAATGAGTACATGGAAGGACAGAGTGACCAAAGAGTGCCACTCAAGATTTCAAGTTTAAGAGTTTAATTCCAAACATTGACCTGAAAAAGTCATCATCTTTCCAAAAATCCACCTCACTTGTTTTTTGTCTACTTGTTAGCTCATGAATCTGTAAAACACGAACAACATGGTAACACTTAACACTCATTAAATGTTGTCTTTGGACAAATTCTTCATTGGTTGTTCTGTACTTAGTGTTTCATTTAAACCCTAACAACAACCTACGAAACAATTATTATTGTGATTAACATATTCATGAGTCACCTACAATATGCAATGGAAACAAATTCTTTAGGAGTTACCACATCAAGAAACAAGTTTGGAATGCTGGTTTGCCTAATATTAACCTATAGTTAATTCTACAGTCTAAGTGTTTCCATAGTACTGCATAAACAGTAATAACTGTTTTTATGCTAGTTTGAAATGAAATATATTTGATTTTCAGAGTCAAAACACTATTTCTACTGTGTCTTGAATTGCTCAAGCAGATTTTGAACTCTCCCGGTAACCTCCCTGATGTTTCTGTGCTGTTTAGAGGTGTCCACCACATACAATCATCTCAAATGCCAAGGCCCCTATGTGCATCATGAGTTTATTTTATTTTATTTCAGAGTAGCTAATGAGCACCCCATTTATTCTCAGCACTTTTGTTGATGACTTACTAGTTGCTATAAAATCTGAAAAGTAAGATCAATTTTATGAGCAATTAAATGGGGTCTATCCAGAGGTAATTAATTTTATGATGGAGGTTGAGCAAGGTGATAGGAGAGCCTGTTTTAGATGCATTGATGAGAGGGAGGAATAATGGTTCATCAGCTATGAAATAGCTCCAAATTACCTTGCTTTCAGGTCATTATTTATATTTTAGGTCTGAAGCCCTGTGTGCCTGATGAAAGGATAACATACAATTACACACAGATTTTTAGGGGCGATCCACTCTTATCCTTGGGAGTACAATGGAAATATGGGCTTTTAGAAAAGTGGACATCCCACACAAGACCACACGTGCCTTATGATCTGTAGTAAAATGAAAAATGAGACTATTTATATGGTTGAGGTAAACTTTGTGGAAATTTATAGCAAGCAAGCTGGATGTTTGCATGTTATGCCTCTGATAGAATTAATCTATTCAATCATTTAATGAGCCTATATTGAAAATAATCTTAATGTCAGACACCGTACTAAATATTAGAGATAAAACTAAAATTAACCATAAGAGGAATTAGTGAGTCTGTGGTGAAGGTGTTTCCCTCTGCCTTGGAATAAATCACCATTTAAAACAAATCCCTTGTCCATTCCAATATCTAGTAGTTAGAAAACACATTGGAGACACAGCTGGCACCCAAGCTCTATGACAGTCCAAGTATTTGTCTTATACTGTTCTCCTTGCAACAAGGATAGAAGCATTTGGTTGAGATCATAAAGGACATGTGAGCGTAATAAGAAACACCAAAGGACATTCTATTTGCCATCATCTGATCAATTAGAATCCTTCCTGACTTCATTATAAAGCATTTTTCTGAGTTTTTGAAATACTTGCTCTCACTTCCCTTTACAATATTCTGTGGCCCTGGAGTGAAACTGACTCAGTCAAACTCTAGTTGTCCTACTAATTTTGATTCCAGTCATAGGATGACACTTTGACAAATGCCTCCTTCCTAAACATATATTAGAAGAACTCAACTTACCTTTCTAAGGGAAAAAAATCAAAGAAATGTCTCACTGGGTTTTATTCAGTGAGAATGCAACCAGAAAATGGCTTCAAACCAATAAGCCTGATTATTTGCATTCTTCTTAAGACTTATTGTCACATTTTATTCCTCATCATTAGTTTTATTGTTTTCTTGATGGCCAGCATAGCATCTTAGATGAAGGCTCTGGTGTCTCCACATTGATGCTATTCCCATGGCCTAGAACGCTTCTTTAAAAGAAAATTAAAAAAAAAAAAATTTAAAAGAAAACTTCTCTACCTTCTGACTCTGGAAAACAGAGTTACCTAGGTTTTGAGACATATATTCACAGCCTGGATTTGGCCACCTAATTTCCTGTCTTAATATCTTTTACAAAAAATAAATGTTATCATAAATACATGGTAAAAAAATATTGCCATATTGGTTTTGGCAATCATTTGAATTACAGTTGATCACTCAAATACAGTTGATTTGCTCAGATACGTTCAGAGTCTTAAGTCTCAGAGCATAGCCAGTTTTATGCCAAAATTTTCAACAATGTACTTTGCAGCTAAGAAATAGGGGAAACCAACTCCAGCCTACTTCCTGGGTAAAACTGAGTACTAATTGAATCCCATTCCTGACAACAACCAAGTTGGAACAAACACCATCTTCTGTTGAGAACCGCACTGCCCCACGTTTTGGGAGCTAAAATGTCTGAGACCGCTTTATCAATATTCGAACCCGCACTGCCAAAAGCCTTGGGGGCTAAACTGTTAGAGCCTGCACTGCCCCAAGCTGCTCCAGTCCACGGGTAGGGGTTCAGCAAGAGAGAGAGAGTGAGGACAGACTCAAAGAATGGAGACCAGAAAAAGAGTGTGCTTCAATCCCATTTATTCTTCAGTCTTTCTTCTTCTCTCCAAGTCCCTAGTTTCTAGTACCAAGTCTCAGGTCCTGGGCTTCAGCATCAAGTCTCAAGTCCTAATCCTAGTTCTAAGTTGCTAGTCCCTTTCCCAGTTCCAAGTTACCTGCCTCAAGTCTCAAGTCTCAAGTACTCTTCCAAGTACAAGTGTCTAATAATTTCTTCTGTCTGCCTCTCGCCTTTTATATGTCTCACTTATAAGCCATGCCTTTAAGTCACGCCTTTAAGTCACACCTTTAAGTCTGGCTCTAAATCACACCTTTAAGTCTCACACACCCAAGGGAAAATCCTGGGTATCTAAAACAAGATGTTATCAGAGTGTGCTCAGCTGTTGTAGGCTATTATAAACAAGTCTTTTGTCAGGGTATATGGCTCAAGATGGCTGCAAGGATGATAGCTGCCTTCTGTTGGCTCCCCACAATCTTCTATGAATTTTCATCCAAACCATTTAACACAAGTCCAAGTCATGTGGAGATATCCTCACAACCTCGTTTTGTGGACAGAGACAGTGATGCTCTCTTTCCCTGAAACATGTTGTCCTCAACTTGAAAACTGTATTGGGATAAATACATGTTATTTTTCTTTTTGCTTTTCTTTTCAGCTAGTGTATGTAGACACTTCTCCAGAGTTCACATGAGAAATTACAAATGTGTTGATGAATTACACCAGTGGAAACAACTCAGAATTATGAATTTTCTTGTCAGGGATATACATGTTTATCAATGCTAATCTGTTACATAATTAGTAACAAAGATGTGTACCAAATATTCTATAAACACGCATGTAGATGAACTTTAATTTTCATATATGTATAGTTAGTCTTCCAAATGAGAACAAAAATTTGGCATATAACTATAACATTTGGAAAGATCTGTAAACAGAAGGTAAAGGGGCAAGTTTTGTCTGGGGTTCCTTGAGGGTCTACTTATAAAATGTCCATCACAGACTTGGTTTAGTTGGCTGTGCTATGTTAGGGCATTCTGGAAGGTTTAAAGTGTAGCACTTCACTAGGTGAAAGAGGTCATAGGGATTGTCTCATTCCTAGGGCCATCTCATTCCTGAGTAGCTTTTCCTCTCTCTCTCCTCACTCTGTTCTTTCTGTCCTGAGGTGAACAGCTCTCCTCCCACTGCTATGATTCTGTAACTCCCCACAGGCTCAGATCCGATGGAGTCAACTAAACATTAGCCAAAACCTCTAAAATCAGAATCCCAAATAATTACTTCTTTCTCCAGGTTGTTTCTGTGGAGTACTTGGTCACAGCTATACAAGGTGTACTAATACTGAACTCTAGACCATCAGGACTTAAATACTTTCACTCTGGAGGGAGGGTAAAACATTCATCTTATACATAAAATAGAGTTTGTTAATGATGCAAATTCTACCTGATAAGCCCTAGAAAATTAGACAGACATTAATAACTATAAAGTTTTCTGCTTGTAACTCTGGTGGTTTTGGGGTGGGGGTTAAACACTAA
The DNA here is from genome assembly GCA_030674055.1 of Rhabdomys pumilio. Lineage (NCBI taxonomy): Eukaryota > Metazoa > Chordata > Mammalia > Rodentia > Muridae > Rhabdomys > Rhabdomys pumilio. The sequence goes on from JANHMN010000012.1 coordinate 32,168,758, forward strand.
GCTTTTAGTAAATATTCTGTAATTGTTCAGACTCATATCTGCTGTATAAATACTTAAATCAAAATACCTTCCTAAATCCAAACAGCAAAGAAACAACTCTACTGTCAGGGCAGTATGAAATCAGATAAAATAAAACAGAGTTTCAGGTGTGGTGTCTTTAAGAAAGAACCTGAAGGATTCTGGTTTTCATTGTAATGTAGAAAGATGGTGATTCCTTTAGTGTGTCTCCGTTGCTGTATCGTCTGTGCCTGAAATTTTTGCCCTCCCATCCTTGAGTCACTCTAGTAACACCTGAATGCAGAGGTCAGAGAGAAGTTTGAGGTTGAAGAAATTTAAACAGGAATAACCTATAAGGGAGTCAATATTGTTGAGACTATTGAAGCTTTAACTTAAAAGAGAGGTTGTGAATTCTGAATAGGCAATACATTTTCTACCTGCTTTTCTGATCTCACCATATTGGTGAGATCACAACCTAAGTATCAGGTATCTATCTGGCTAGGGTGGACTTTGTCCTTCTGAGAACATATTATATTTGCTCCATTTTATTTTTTAAAAACTAGTATCCTCACATGTCACACACAAGAAACAAGCCATTACAGAACTATGCTTTGTAAGTTCAGAAGCCTACAAAGCAGTTTAAGCAAACAATATTCTGAGGCCTATTTGTTGCTTACTGGGCAGTCTTGTGGCATGCACGAAGGGTTTGAAATATTAAAATGTTTTAGAAATATAGCAGAGTATTCATCAGGGTCAGTATTGCTTTTCTTCTTACAGAATTAGGCAAAGAAAGTAGCAGAGTTTTGGCAGGAAGCAGCTTATTTGACAGGATATTAAAATCAGTAGCTGGATTGTCTCTGATGTCCATGAAATATTTTTTACATTTTTTTTTACAGCTGTCTGCTGGTAAATATATTCAGCAAGGAAAGTCCTGGGTATACTAGCATAGTCTTTAACTATCATTTAAAATCTGCCGAGGTTTGCTCCATTTAAGCAACATGCAAATACCTCATGCCAGTTTCTGGATGTGGCCTGCAAGTGACTCAAATATTCCTCTAATATTTCAAACACCTATCTATGATCTCCAAAGATATGATAGCTTTCCCTCATCACAGTTTCTTCTTTCTACGTCATACTTGCCTAAAAGTAAAATTGATCATATATTTGACTCTCCCACTGTCTTGCTAATATCTTAATTTATCATTTTTCTTTTTTAAAATACCAATTCCTTCATACACTCTGTCAATCAGTCGGGGATTATGTTCACAATCAATCCTCCACCAGTCTTGGAGCATGTACTCAATCAATCTCCCACATAGTGACTATGACCTACACAACACAACTTTTGTGTAGGTGAGAGTATTCCTTACTCACTTTCTACTATATTTCACATATAGTATCTGGATCTGAATAACAATCTAAGACCTGATATAAATATAAAATGTAATATCATATGGCCAAGAGAAAAATTAGTCAAAAGAAGCAGGACCAAGGTTAACCTGGAAGCTAAAATTACAATACTGTAAATTTAAAGTAGCAAAAAAAGATTACATTTTGAGAATAGAGATGTATCTCAGTCAGTAAAGTACATGCTTGGCATGCTAGTGGTACAAGCTTGTAAGGCAAGGACATAAAAAGTACAGGTAGGATAAGTTTGAGGGAGCCACAGTACATGAGACAATATCTCTAAAAATAGTTTTAAATGGCAAATGTGGGCACAAATAATAAGACAATTTCAGATAACATAATAAAGAAATATTAGTTAAATTAATTAATTGAACATTAAAAATTAAGGTTTTCTGGGTGGTGGTGGCACACACCTTTAATCCCACCACTTGGGAGACAGAGATAAGCAGATCAATGTGAGGTCAAAGCTTGGTCTACAGAACTACAGAATGAATTCCAGGACAGCCAAGACCACACAGATAAACCCTGTCTTGAATCCTGCTCTCTCCCCAAATGAAGTTTTATGTCATTTCATAGACTTTAAACACTTATGGCCACGCCATAGGAAGGGGCTACGACTTTGAGAACAAGTCAATACACATACTATGACCTAAAATTCAAAGACAGAGACTGAGTGAAAAGGGGGCTACACCCCACAACCCGAGGAACAATTTTAATAATATAGCTCATGAAAGGAAGTCAGCAATTGTTTAGAGTAAATGTGGGCAAGCCTTAAGGATCTTCTAAGAATTACCCCATACCTATTTTCTAGACATGAATTTTCAGTAATGAAAAGGTTAGTAAATCAGAATAAGGTTACTTTAAAGATATCATACACACATATATTACAGTCAAGCTGCAACATACTCAAATATCTGAAAGAAAATAAAAACCAGCCTAGACTATTGATAAATTAAAATTATTCCAAATAAATTAACACAAAATAAATACATTGAGAGCTGTATAAGAGATGAAGGCATTTATCTACAAAAATGATAACAGAAACTTATTCAGTGTGAAAAAAACTAATTCCATATGAAAGCTAGGTCAGCATACACAAGACCAGCATAATGACAACACCAATTAACACAACATAAATGAAGAACTCGTGAGACCTCCACCCTTAGATGAAGACCTGCAGGCAAACTATGTCTGCTGTGAGAGGGAGAAATACTTTTAGCCAGAGTTGAGCCCCCTAATAGGTTATGTAATCCTAAATGATCAGCCTTAAATATACACATATATGTTGTATGTGTTGATATATACATATGTATGTGGCAGGGTATTCTTCAGTAAAATTTAAAAAAGAAATAATGAGTTTGAGAGAGAATAGGAAGAGAGTGGGGGAAAAAATGGGAAAGTGTTGGGAGCCGATAGAAGGCGGCAATCATCCTTGCAGCCATTTTGAGCCATATATCCTGACAAGAGACTTGTTTCCAACAGCCTACAACAGCTGAGCACACTCGGATAACATCTTGTTTTAGATATCCAGGATCTTCCCTTCGGTGTGTGAGACTTAAAGGTGTATGACTTAAAGATGTGATTTAGAGATAAGACTTAAGGGCATTACTTAGAAGTGAGACATATAAAAGGCGAGAGGCAGACAGAAGAAATTATTAGACACTTGAGATTAGGTACTTAGCACTTGGAGAAAACTTGGAACTGGGAAACGGACTAACTAGCAACTGGAACTAGGATTAGGTGCTAGGAACTAGGGAATTGGAACTAGGGACTTAGAGGGAAGAAGAGAGGCTGAAGAATAAAAGAGATTAAATCACACTCTGTCTGGTCTCCATTCTTTGAGTCTGTCCTCACTCTCTCTCTTGCTGAACCCCGACCCGTGGACTGGAGCAGCTTGGAGCAGTGCGGGCTCTAACAATTTAGCCCCCAAGGCTTTTGGCAGTGCAGGTTCCAACACTGACAGAGCGGTCCGTGACATTTTAGCCCCCCAAGCATGGGGCAGTATAGTCCACAACAGGAAAGAAGAGCAGAAGTGGGTAGAAATTATATGTATGTAGTACTCATGTGTTGAATTCTTAAACTAGAAAAATAAACTTAAGAAAAAATTGTTTGAGATGATAGCACTAGGTATTTATATCAACTGTTACTGTAGTCCATAAACTTGTGAAATTATATATTTAATTAAAATAAGGTAAAAGTAAGGCAAATAATAACAAAAAAATAAGCTAGTGAGAAAACATTAAAAATCAATTAAAAAATACACCAGGTACACATGAATTCACATGTATGCTCACACATATTCATATACACACAGGCAAGTGTACACACATTTACACACTTACAAAAGCTCCGAGAATCTGGAAAGAACTGGTACCAAAACAATTCATTAAGAAATGATAACATTTATTAGAAGTGACATATTTGACAGTACTTACACCACTAAGTAAGTGAGATAAAATGAAATAATAAGAGTTTAACAGTATAGAAAAGCAGTGTTAAGGCAGAGGAACAAAGGATGCATAGCATAAATAAGAAACAAATAGAAATCACATAGAAGCTCATCAGTACTTATAGTCTAAAACACAAACTCAAGAATTTCAGTGAAAAGAAGGACACTGTAGGGCTGGATACAAAGCAAGGCCTGATTACAATTTGTTACCAAAAAACTATTAAGCATAAAGTCCGGCAGAGAATAAGAAGAAAGAAAAGAATATGGTGTGGAAAGAGCTTGGAGAGTAAAAAAGGATAGTGTGGGGAATATTTATATTCTCCAAAATGAACATCAACTCATGTTTTTAAAGGGATTTATTTAAGGAACAAATTCATTAAGAAAGCATAAGCATGGTATAGAATAAATTAATCATGTTACACACTGAGAACTAAAAAGACATGGACATTTTTACAAAGATAGATATAAAATTACTTTCTAAGAAAGTAATTGGGGGGGGAGAAATGGTGAAAGGGAATTACATCTGAAATGTAAATAAAATATCTTATAAAAAAAAAAAGAAAGAAAGCAAAGTACAACCTTATAAAACTCAGCAGTTTGAAAGCACACTTATTATTTTGTTCACCTACAAATAGAAACATAAAATTCAAAAGTTGGTAATCCAAGATTCTAACCTAAGAAGTATACACACAGAAATAATAAATATAATGAAAGAAAGAAATCAATTCAACAGGAGTAAAAATTAATGAACTAAAAATTAGATTAAGTCAAATTCTTGAATTTGCTTATATATAAATATTAGTAACATTGACAAATTACTACACTGCTGGTTCAAATAAAAGCACAGAGGAACACACTAGTGTATACGTAAGTGGTCTGCAAATGGAGCAAGACAAATAGTGAGCTTGGTTGACAGATGTGCAGCTCAGCGTGTGGCTACAAGTCAACATTGGAAGCTGGCTGCATCACAGCTGGCCCAGAGGTAGTCTTGTAAAACAGTGGTAATGCAAAGTCTTCCCAATGGGAAAAGCTTTAGGCACTGAGCTGTGCCATTCACTTTGGGTGTAAGAGGAAGCAGCAGGGGTTAGAATAGCTGAGGCAGCACTGCACTATTGAATTATCTGAAGAGTGAGCAAAGGCTGGGCTAGTAATTACTACAATTGGAGGATGAGAAGTTAGGGTTAAAGTACATGGAGAATATATATATATATATATATATATACATATATGTGTGTGTGTGTGTGTGTATGCAGAAAGGCAGAGAGTAGTAAAGGGTTTGTGAGTTTGTATAACATGTTATATGTATCTAAGATCTAAGAGCATCTACCATTTAAAATGTATAGGGAAAATAACAGAAAATAATTTGAGCATCCAGCCTCTGTTTGGAGTCACTCAGTAAAGCCTGGGACTCTGAAGTAGAAAAACTAAAAGTACTAATATTCTGACCTATTTTCATTCTCAATGATGGTTCTCACAGAGACAGTTATTGTCAAATATCAAACCACCTGCACTAACAGAAAAATTAAGCCCCCAGTGTGGCAATAGTCCTCAAAATCTTGGGGTCAAGTACATGCTACTAGGTCATTATTAAAAAGGACATTTCAGTGGTTCATTCTCCAAGTATCCTGTGTTAGCTGTATTAGGAGTAGACAGACACTTTCTCCCAATAGAGTTCCATCCACCTCAAGTCCCTCCAATACTCAGAGCAAAGGGTTTTTTACATCAGCAAGAAAACTGTAGATAATAAAAGAGATGAAGTTCAAGGGGTCCAGAATCCTATAACTTCCTACATACCCAGGAGCTGTACACATAGTCTTCCTAGTGAGAAGACAGAGAGTATCACTTCCAGGTAAGGAGTCACTGGAATAAGCTGTATCCTAGATAAAGCACTAACACTCTATAGGTAGTTGTATATTTTTCACAGGAAAGACATTAATATATGAATCAAGTTATAAAACCAAGTTGGCCCTTTTACCATGACAACCAATGACCATGGGGGAAATTATAAGTTTCTGAATTAGAGTTTATATATCTTACAAAACGATATCTTCATTAGAATCCCAGTATGAGTCTCACTGAATAACCTGGCTACTCATTTCCTTCCCTTAAGGATGTTCAGTGAAGTAGAGGAATCACTATCTCAGTAGCAGAAATTGAGCCAGGTTACCAGGAAGTGTAGCTGCTATTGTTACCCAGTCAGGGCAGGGAAGATATGTGAAACCTTGATTGAGTGTTCCTGTCTAATCTTCTAACTCTAAATAGACCAGCATCCCAACCTCATCTGTGAGTGAAATGGTGAACAGAGGTTTAGTTGCTGGGACAGGAGGGCTTTAACTTTCTTAATAGGGGTATCATTAATGTCAGGAAAGATGGTGGCTTAGATAGAAAGCCAGAAAAGACTAAGATATCTTCTGAGGCTTGAAATTAAAGGGTGGTACAGTCATCTGGTCCATTCTTCTTCCAGTTTCTCCTCAGAAAGAAGGAACCCCATATCCCTAGAACAATAGATCCTAATTGATGATAAAAAGTAGAATTAAGAGTATCCTAGTGGGTGGGTGCAGTAGTCATGGAGATGCATCTTCATTGCCTTGAGCAGAAGAGTAATTTATGCTATGGTTGGAAGTCAGTTTCTTCAGTCTGCCTAGTCTGTAGTGATGGTTTACACTAGGCAATACCCTTTTATGGAAGACTAGATTTGGGTTATGGGAATAGACAAGAGTATCAAGTCATCACTTTAAAAAAGTGACACATCTTTGACAGGCAACACCTACCCTAGAATTGCTAAGTAAGACTTTGTAAAGAATTGAAATTGCTATTTGACTTTCTTTTCTGTCAAATCTTTCCTCTTTTCCTTTCAGGAAATGATGCTTAATTATTGCTTAATACTTAAATCTTTGTACTTTCACATAGAGAACTATATATATATATATATATATATATATATATATATATATATATATAT
>JANHMN010000012.1:32178877-32195640 GCA_030674055.1 Rhabdomys pumilio
AGGGAGAGGGAGAGGGAGAGGGAGAGGGAGAGGGAGAGGGAGAGGGAAAACAGAATGAATAGAAGAAAAGAGAAGTAAGAACCTGAAATAAATGAATTAAAATGACCCAAAGCAGCCACCTTGACTGCCTGCATCCAGTATCATGTCAGTTCAATCACTCAATGTAGGGTCACTGAACCTCTTGAGGTGAATGAGATGTCAGAACAGATGTAAGAAAAAACGTTTAAGATACAAATTGACACATACAGAAAATATCGCTCATGATTTTGATCCCTAGAGTATATTTCTCTAAGCTAAAACTTAAGTTCCCTTGAATATTCTATTAGAAATGGTTCCTTGTTCTACCAATTCCACACCTAGACACTGAGCAGCAATTTTAAGCTTAAATTTCCTCACAATGGGGGAAAGGACAAAAAGGAAGAGAGAAAGAATGAGGAAGAGGAGGCAGAAGAAGAGAAAGAGGAGGAGGAGAAGGAGGAAGAAGAGAAGGAGAATGAAAATGAGGAAGAGGAGGAGGTGGTATGAGGAGGAGGGGGTTTTGAAGAGGAGGGGGTATGAGGAGGGGAACTATACCAGGAGAATAGCTTACCTGCTAAGTGAAACTGCTTTACATTGTAGTCCCAGACATCCAGCTTCTCTCCAGTTTCTTACTTGTACTTCTTTGTAAACTTTTTGAAAGATCATCTGTCCTCAATTTCCTCCCCCTTAAGTCATGATCCCACCTGTGCATTTCCAGCCAAGCCTTCAAGGCCATCATCTCATTAGCAAAACCTTTACAATAGCAATAGTACCTATTTCTTGCAAGGTCCAATGGCTATGTCTTATTTCTTTTAACATCATAGACCATCATATCTAAACACAATTGATCCTTCTATTTGTTAGAACATTTTCAGCACTGATTTTTCAGTCCCACAAAATCCCTGGTTGTCTGCTGATTTCTGCGTGTGCTTGTTTTTTCTTTTTTTTAATGTCATTTTTCTCTTCCTGACCTCCAAATATTGCAGAGCTCCAGAGCATATCTTTAGACCTATTATCTCTCTTGGCATTCACTCCCTGCATGACCATCCGAATCATATGCCCTGAAATATACACCAGTTGAAGGTCAGCTCTTCTCTCTAATTTACTACTCTCCCATATTCCCATCTCTGCATGGGGTGATCTTTTATCCAGACATCCAAGGGTAAAGAAAAAAATCTTAAGAATTATCCTTTGTCCTACTTAGTAATGCCCTCTGTACAATCTTTCATGCTATACCTTGAAACTTCCAGCAAAACACATGAAACAGAAAAGACTCTTCATCAGTTTCTCTGGCTCAACCTGCTGTCAACACCTGCATCAATGCCAATTACTGGACTCACTACTTGATGGCATTCTCATCTTCCAATTGCCAAGTTCTAGAATGTTCTTTGATATGGTTAATTTATCCCTATCATATTATAATAAAAGAACTTATCAAATAGAAATACATTTTTTGGCAGGTGTCACATGGCTCCTGTTACTCTACATCACCATGCTCAAGTCTCCTCCTCCTTTTCACCCCTACTGTCCTACTTCGCAGAGACTACACTTTAGCCATAGTAGTCATATACATCTGTGTAGCTCAGGCTGGCATCAAACTCATGATCCTTCTGCCTCTGCATCCTACCAGCAAATCCTGGTACCACCGCAACCAGCCATATTCATCTATTTAAACATGCCAAGTGTGTTTCTAGCTCAGAGCTTTCTACCTGTTCTTCATTCTTTGTAGCACAATCTTTTACATGGCTAGCCATTTTTTTCATAGATTTCTAGGAAAATCTGTACTCTCACTGATGCCCACACTAAACATTATATCTGCTTCTTCCTTCCATTTTCTTGTTTCTTTATATGAACTTTCTTCAAGCCAAGGTTTGGCTTTTCTTTGACCCACCTTTATCTTACTATCGAAAATTAATGTTTTGTTTATCAATTGCTTACTTCATTGATTGACTGATTGATTTTGAAGATTGTACCTAAGATCTCACACATGCTAGGTAACTGCTATATCTCATTAAGGTTTGCTAAATTCACCAGGCTTGAATTGTAATCATCCATAGCCAAGGCAAACCTTTAACATAAGATTTCCTGATCTCAGGTTCCCAAGTTGTTGGAATTATAGGCATGAGCCATCAAGTCTGGATATCATTTTTTATTGATCAACTAGTGATAGTTTGTTATTTTCATTGACAACCTATACAATAATATATGTTATAAGGATGCAGAAACCTTTGCTTTGTTTGTTTTTATTCTATTTTATATCTTCATTTTTATAACAGTTTAGGCTTGTCAATAGATAGATAGATAGATAGATAGATATAGATAGATAGATAGATAGATAGATAGATAGACAGATAGATAAATAAATAGATAGATAGATAGACAGACAGCTAAGGAGATAGAGGATAGATAGATGATAGAGAGATAATAGATATTGTATTCAAATTAAAGATCCATATTCACATTATTTAATAAATGACTGAGTAATAACTCCTTAAACAGTATGTGTGGATGCATACACACTGTAGAGCTATATCCCATGGCTGCCTTCCCTGACCAGTTGGGGTAATTGGAACAATTCCAGAATGCCAATCAAGAACTCTCTGTACTGCAGCTAACAAGAAGCAGACCTCTACCAACAACAAGACCTTTTAGAATCAGGTCTCAGTGGGCCCTTTGGAAATAACACAGACACAGTACAGTAAAAACAGCCTGCAGAAACGGCATTTATAACTCTCTTTACAACTGAAGTCTATCACAGGAAATGCCGAGCAAACACATATAAATAAAAATGAATTCTCAGATTTATCTGCAGAGACTGTAACAACCTAATAAGGTTTCCCCAGAAAAACATGGCAGGAATAAAAAAATATCCTCAATTTTTTGTCTTTCATTCATAGGGAAAGGCAATTTTCCTTTGTTTCTAGCTAAGCCTTCTCCAGCCATACCTCACTGGTTCTATTGTTTGACTAGGGGTCAGAGAATAAAGACATTCCTGGCTTGGGAACTCCACAGTGTTACCAGGTGTATCCAGTCCCTAGCTTTTATATCCTGGCTTTCCTCTACTGAAGAAAATATAATGCACTAATATCTGGATTCTTAATTACCAAAATCTCAAAAGTAAAATAAAATTGTGAATGTGGGCACATATGCCTACACACTGCTTTAGTGAAGATGGGTACATGCCTTAGTTCCCAGCACTTGGGAGGCAAAGGTAGGCAGATCTCTGAGTTCACGGCCAACTTGATCTTCAGAGAGAGCTCCAGGACAGCTCTAGGACAGCTAGGGCTACAAAAGAAACCATGTCTCAAAACCTCAAAAAGCAAAACCAAAGAAAAATAAAATGACATTTAAATTTGGTAGTTAGGTGCTACAGAGGTGGTTAGACAATCGAGAACATAAACTGTTCTTTCGGAAGATTTGAGTTCAGCTGGGCGGTGGTGGCGCATGCCTTTAATCCCAGCACTTGGGAGGCAGAGGCAGACGGATTTCTGAGTTCGAGGTCAGCCTGGTCTACAGAGTGAGTTCCAGGACAGCCAGGACTACATAGAAAAACCCTGTCTCGAAAAACCAAAAAAAAAAAAAGAAGATTTGAGTTCAGTTCTCAGCAGTCACATACGCAGCTCACAACCTCATGTAACTTCATGTAGCTTCAAAGGATCTGATATTCTCTTCCAGACTTTGGAGGTGCTGCCCTCACACACACACAAACCTGTACACAGAAACACATACAAACAGTAACTAAAGTCAAGATCTTTTTAAAATAAAAATATTTACACCCTCAGTTCCCAAATAAGTTTCTGCACTAGGAGTCTAAACTAGGAGTCTTAGTCATAATAACAAGACTGTAGTCTCCTTATCTTCATTAATGCCCCCAAATACTCCCTGTCTATAAAATACAAAAAATGCCTAACTCTTGGAATTATATCTTAGCCACTATTTGGGCTCATATTTTTATATTCCTTTACTATCATATTTGGCAAACAATTCACACTGTTGCTAACTTTAAAATCTAGTTTGCCTTGATTGACAATAAGTACAGGTATGGCCTCATAACACCACAAAATACTGTAATGCAAATCTATCCAACTTTAAGTCATTCTACAAAACAACAGAAGTTTTGAAACAAAAAGCTCCAAGGAAAAAAAAATTCAAAGATGGCAGTACAGTAGACAGTGACATGTTTATAGTTATTTTTTTGAGGAAAAATGCAAAAAAAAATAATATTAAAAGCCCATTCACCCTTGAAACATCTTCCCAAGATTGGGTTGAAGAAATGGGAGCAGATGACTCAAGGTGTCAACAAGTCAAAGAAACGTGAGTGAAACTTAATGGATGAATGACCATCAGCCAAACTGCAAGTGCTTCTGGTAATCTATGTCATGTGGAAATGAGGGACAGGCTCTGTGACACAACAGGACCTTAGCAGTCATGAGATCAAGTAGGGACAAGGCATCAGTTAATCAGAAACTTGCAGTTTTAACACCTGCATCCACATCAGGTATTTTCCTATGTGTGAAAGTACTTAGACTTTCCATTCAGCTTAATAGACTGAACTGATCTATGAATATCCCCTCTCCAAGATCAAACACAAAGAGGGCAATATCAATCAAACACACAGAGGACAAAACTCTGCCAGAGCATATTATTTTTCCGTATATAACATTAATCCAATAAGAGATAAAAGGCAAGCACAAAATGATGGAAACAAAAAAAAATGATAAAACTAAAGAATTATTGTTATTGGGGGAATTGTAACCAAATATGAAATTCTGTGCCCTGGGGATGAATATTCAATATTAAGAAAGGGTGGGGAGTACAGACCACGACACCTTTGCACAGCAGAGCTGTCTCCTAAAGAGCAGAATCATAAATGTCTAAGCTTTACGAGCATAGAGGAACTAAAGCTCTATTCACTGACCTCAGAGAATAGCCAGGAAGTTGACATGCATGCCTGATGTGACAGAAACCTAGGTCTATCCTATGACAACATGAATCTACACTGCCATGTGCTAAAGAATTTGTGAGCCAAGGAAATTAATATTAAAACATCCTACTCTAAGCTTAGTGAAATGCCGACCTTCCTGATTACAGTAACACGGGGGTAAGCACAGATCAACCTAAACACCGTGCTACCCAGCAAGGCTCGGACCATTCTTCAAGTGGTTTCCCATCCTCCATGTTTGGCTCACTGCTTATAAGCATATAAGGTTGATGCTTACAAGCACCAAGAAGGACTGTTAGCATGAGCTGCAGACAGAATTGTATGCACTCAGCATTATGGATAGCACAGAGAGAAGCTAACAAGTATATGCTGAACATCTATTCCCCATGAAACACTACTTAGTGTATGAAGTATATCAGCATACCCAGCAGACAAAAATTCCTGCTCTGTGCATTGTTCAGTGCTATCCTCTGAAATATCCAAAACTTAAGAATCTCACTCAACCAATAACTTAGAGGTAAGAAATTATCTGTAATTTTTACTGTCCTTCCAAAACACTCATTTTTCGTGAAATGAAAATCACCAGACATAACAGTTCTTCAGCATCTTTTATTCCGTGCTGAAGGTGAAAAGCAGTTAGAATAATGACTTGCGTCACTCAGTTAAGGTTCAGTACTGATGGGGCAGCCCATCCACACTGATTACTTCATGTCTCTGCTTCCTTAAATAAACAGCTCTTATTGTAGGGCAAAAAAAAATGTACATAGGAAGTAAGTACAAGCTAGAGCGGAAGATGATACAGGCTTAGATCTTGATTCATCACTTAATTCAATAATTTTTTTCTCACAGATTTTAAATTGAGCAGTCACTAAGATGGTGCTCCCAGGGTGCCTATGAAATGCTGTGTGGAACAGTGACTGAATCTACATAAAATGCTTATTCTATGGTAACTAGAGATCAATAATTAATAAACATCACTATCAGTCTATGTTAAAGTTAAAAATCCATTCATTTAAGGCTTAGATGCTCCCTGAACTACTCTGCAAAGGATGAGCCTTTTGCAAACTTAAGCAGGGGTTGCCAATTTCCAAGCTCTAAACCTTTACTACTCCAGTAAAAAGGAGTCTCCCCCCTTCACAGACAGCCTACCAAAACAAGGTCGCATTTATGAAACTGATGAGGACTAGCCGGGATCATCCTTAAACCAGAGGGAGTAAAAAAGCATTCAAATAAATTCTGACCAACAAGTTAACTGCAGGAGAGAAGAAAATTGTTCAGACACCCGATTCGGAATGATTTAGGGATAAAGCGCCTTTGAAATGTACATCCATCCTGTCCTCTAATACCTACCGAAGGTTGATTAACTCACTAAGCTGGGTTTTATGAGAAATCCCCTGGGATATCTGTGGGTGAAGTCATGCTGAAAATGACAGAGTGTGGCATTCAGGGCAGTTAATCTTTCCTGGGGCTGTTTGATGTCAGTAGAATCTGATATGCTAAGATGTGTTACCAGTGGCAGCGACGTCTTCAGAGACAAGCACGCACACATGCCTGTCCCACAGAGACAAAGATGTCATCGTTTTGTATATTATGATCACCAAGACAGAGATTCTTCTGGCAATGAAGTGTCTATTCCTATTCTGGGGCATCAGGGTGCCTTAATTAATGGATGTACATGTTCTAATTTTGTCTATAAAATGTTTTAATGTAATTGACATTGCCTTCATTTTGTAGTGGGAGAAACGAAGGCTTGTGTAGTTCAGTTAATACATAATAATTGCAAATTCAGAATTTCTACTAGGTCCTACAGTCTATAATCTCACTTTGGAAGCCACTGAAGTTTCTAAGTGAAAATTTCAAATAAATTTTCCCCACGTCATACTTCTTATGCTGAAAATAGAAAGGTCCTCAATGGTATAGCCATTGATCTGTTGCTTTTCCATCAGTAATTATATCCCCCTCAGGCTCAAGCAAGAAACTATGAGTCTAAACCAGAACATTCTTTCCTGCACCTATATCATATCAGGTACTGCCTGTGTTTACTTCTAGCTGTTTCAGTGATTTAGGCTTTTGCTCCTTTTAAAGTTAGTTTTTTTATGCAAGGTGATGGATACTTATATGTCTAATTTAATTCTTCTGCATGTGGACATTTAGTTTCCTCAGTATAATTCATTGAAGATGCTGTCTATTCTCCAGCAATAAAAATAAAGAATTGTGGAGGCCATTTTTAAATGGTACACCTTGTGATGCTTTGAATGCAAATTGCCTACTAGGCCCTTAGGGAGTGGCACTATTAAGAGGTGTGGCTTTTGTGAAGGAAGTGTATCACAGGGGGGTGGATTTTGAAGTTTCAGGAAACTCAAGTCAGACCCGGTGGCTCACGCTCTTTCCTGCTGACTGCCTATCCAGATGTAGAATTCTCAGCTGTCTCTCCAGCACCATATCTGCCTATATGCTGCCATACTTAACCCCATGAAGATAACTGACTAAATTAAATCACTAAATTAAACTGTAAGCCAGTCCCAATTAAATATTTTCCTATAAGAGTTGCTGGGATTCTGATGTCTCTTCACAGAAATAAAGCCCTAAGTTCAACACAACTTTAATACAACCCCTGCACTTAAGACTTAGGTATCATTACACAGCAGGAGGCAGAAAGATTTTAAAAGCCAGAGGAACAGGAAGTTTTCTATGAGATTGCATTTACTAGAAATGTCAGAAGCTACATCCATGAAGTGTCAACAACATGACTACCTAAACATGAGCTGTACATGTATGACACCAATAGATATGTAAATGCAAACAAAGGAAAGTTCATAAGACTTCAACTCTAGACAAAGAACTAAAAAAAAAATAAAGCTAACAATTGTTGAGAGTGGGAAAATAGTCTTCCCCAGTGAAGAACACACCAGTACATTATCTGATACCAGATGGTCAGCTCTGAAAACAGATATATACAAGTAACATTATATGGACTGAGCAGGTTGTATTTATCTATTTAGGTGCACACACATATAGAACAATTGAAGATGAAGAGGCTTTGTAGGTGGGTTACTGTCCTTATCCTTCTACTAGGAGTTCTGCCTGGCTACAAGAAGTGTCCACTCAGGATCCATATGCCTCACTGCTTGGAATCTCAGCTAAAGTGGCCCCCTTAGATACTCTTGAGCCACTCCTTGTCCCAGATCTCTGCCACATCCTAGTGATTGTCACCCTCCAAGCTGACCTCTCTTCTTTCTCCTCTTATCTCATTACATATGATAGCCCCTGATCCTCTCCCCACTCCTTCTTCCATCTAGTTTCTTCTTTCCATTGATCTTTGATATCTGTTTTGTTTCCCCTTCTGAGAAAGATTCAAGCATCTTCCCTTGTGCCCTCCTTGTTATTTGGCTTCTTTGGGTCCGTTAATTATAGCATAGTTATCTAGTACTTTATGGCTAATATCCACTTATAAGTGACTATATACCATGCATGCCCTTTTGGGTCTGAGATACCTCACTCAGGATCTTATACTCACGACAGCAAACCAACCACAAGTCCTCAATGCAAAATGTGGTCTGCCTATAAGATGTTTAGGGACAAAGATAGAGCAGACTCAGAGAATAGCCAATCAATGACTTTCCCAAACTGAGACCCATCCCTTGGGCAAAAACCAACCCCTGACACTATTAATGATACTCTGTTGTGCTTGCAAATAGGAACCTCACATGACTGTCCCCTAGAGGCTCCACCCAGCAGCCAGTGGAATGGATGCAGAGATCCACAGCCAAACATTAAATGGAGTTCAGAGAGTCTTATAGAAGAGTTGGGGGAAAGATTGAAGGACGCAAAGAGGACAGCGACTCCACAGGAAGACCAACAGAATCAACTAACCTGTACCTTAGGGGCTCACAGAGACTGAATTATCAACCAAAGAGTGAGCCATGGCTGGATCTAGGCTCCCTGCACGTATATAGCAAAGGAGCAGCTTGTTCTTCATGCAGGTCCCCCAAACAACTGGGGCAAAGGAGTGTCCCTAAGCCTGTTGCCAGCCTACTTGTCTGTGAATCCCATGCCCATAAATGTCTGGCTTCAATGGGAGAGGATGTACCTACTCCTGCAGTGTCTTGATGTGTGTATGTGTGTGTGGGGGGGGGGTATGACACACAGAATAAGATTTCCCCTTCTCAAAAGAGAAGGAGAGGAGGGAATGGGGAGGGGAGGACTTGAGTGAGGGGTACTAAGAGGAAAAGAAGCATTGATATTGGGTTGTAAAGGAAATAATAAATAAATAAATTTAATAAAAAATAAAATAAAAATAAGAAGAGGCCATGTATTTAAATGAGTGCAGGATTGGGGAAGTACATGGGAGGATTTAGAGGTATGAAAGGAAATGAGGAAAATAATGTATTATGATATATTATAATAACACATACTGTATTAAAATCTTAAAAATATAATACTATATTTTAATCTCAAAAAATTAAAAAATATTTAAAACAATATTAAAAGAAAAAGTATCCCGATTGTGTTGGGCATTTATTTGCACATTTGACAGTAATATCTGAACATCTGGAGTACACACCTGGATTATAGTTCACGTTTGCTTAGCCAGCTGTTGCTCCCCTTTGCTGCAGTGTGTTCTATAGAAACAATTTTAATCTTTCTTTACTATGTGGAAAGATATCAAGGGAAAGAAATAACATGGCCTCATCTCATCACCATGCTCTAAGACGAAAGAGTACTTTTGCATGTAAGAGAAATCTGAAAAAAAAAAAAAGGTATGAGTTTTCTTCAACTACATTTGTTTGCATGCTATTTAATTGCATCCCTGAGAGAAGGCATAATCTATTCAAGACCACTACAGTATTCATGGTAGGCAACACTATATTACGGGAAAAAGGAATGTCACATTTCACCTATATGTATTTGTACATGCTTGTGTGTGCATTTGTACCTGTGTGGAACTCAGAAGATTGCACCAGTTGATATTGTTCTTCTTATGGTGTTGCATTCCCTTTCAGCTCCTTCAGTCCTTCCCCTAGCATTTCCATTGGGGTCCCTGGGCTCATTTTGATGGTTGGCTATAAGAATCTGCATCTGTATTGCTCAGGTGCCGGTAGAACCTCTCAAGCTTCCGGAAACTAAACCGCCAACCAAAAAGTATACATGGAGGGAGTCAGAACTCCAGATACATATGTAGCAGAGGATGGCCTTATCTGACATTAATGGAAGGGGAGGGAGCTTTGATGCCCCAGCATAGGGGGATGCTAGAGCTATGAGGCGGGTGTGGATGAGTGGTTGGAGGAGCACTCTCAGAGGCAAACGGGAGGGAGTAAGGGGGAATGGGATGGTGGTTTGGTAGAGGGGTAACCACCAAGAAGGGGAATATCATTTGAAATGTAAACAAATAAAATGATTAATAAAAAAGAAGATGCACCAGTTTTCATTCCTCTGACATCATCTACATTTTTTCAATATTTGTCATGCTTTCTTTGGTTTAGAATATATTTTATTCTTTGACAATTAATTCATGTATATTTTTGTTTTATCATGTAAATTCTTGATTTATGAATCCAAATCTCCCTTCCCTATTTTCCCTAGACTTCTCTGCATGATTCCCCTCCCACAATCTTCATTTTCTACTCTTTTTCTTGTAACCACTAAGTCCAATTAGTGCTGCGTGCCTTCTCAGGACACAAGAAGTTTACCCTCAAAGGAAAATGGCAACCCCTCTCTAAGCAGCCCTCTACTGTCAATAGATCTTCAGGTAGAGGTGAGGTGTTATAAACTCCTCCAAAATTTGTGCTGGAATCTTGGGTCAAAAATGTGGAATGGTTTGATTTTGAGCAGTTCTTGTATCTGCAATCACAACTTCTATGCCTTCATGTGCCCCAAACCGTGTCATATTCAGAGGAGAATATTTCCCAGTATTTTTCCCTATCCTCTGGTTCTTACACTCTTCTACCCTTATCCACAATGTTCTCTATGCCTCATGGGACATGTGATATAGATGTCCCATTTATAACTGAGTACTCACAGTTACTTGCTCTTGGAACTTTGAACAGTTATGGGTCTCTCTACCTTGACAGCTGCTCACTGCAGGAAGAAGTTTCTCATATCAACACTGAGAGCAACAATGACAAATGATCAGAAGTATAAATACTTAAAAGGTAGTTTGATAACATTTCCACTTAGCAAAACGTCAGGTTACGCTATGGAGCCTACATGACCTCATAAGCCATGGGGTTTTGCTCTGGTTTACAGTACTAGCCATGAGTTTTCCTCCTCTGAGCAGATCTCTGAAACAGAAAGTAGTTGCTTATCCCTATAAAAATCATATTTCACCTATTTGTGTAATGTGTGCATGTGTAAAATGAAACTCTGTTTATTAAATGTCAAAAATCTTATTTTTTGATTATTGTTTTTATTTCCTGAGGGACCAGAATCCTAATCTGAAAAAATTTTGACTTAGGCTTATGTCTTGAAGGTATTCTCTAATAATCAAGATTTTCACATGTTTTTGTAGTCATTGATCCATTTAGAGTAGGTTGAGTTTTGAGCAGGGTGACAGATGAGAACCTAGTTTCAAGCTTACTCATGTAGATACTCATTTTTTCCAGCACCGTTTACTGAGTAGCTGTTTTTTCTCAATGCATTTTATGGCATTTTTGTTAAAAATCAAATCTTTGTTATCATGTAGGTTCATGTTTCTGCTCTGTAGTCTGCTCTACTGATTGATTTCTCTGTTTCTGTGTCAACACCATGTTGCATATATAACTGTATAGCTTTGTAGTATAACTTGAAATCAGTGGAGACTCCTTGAGCAGTGACATTATTGTTCATGGAATGTACATTCAAATCTATCTTATGTAATTCTCACAGGAAGTAAACAACTTAGACATTCTAACCCATTTTAATGATAAGCAACGAGAGATGCTTACTCCCAGCTGACTACAGCACTGTTCAGAGAGCCAGAAGATGCCAGTGGTCCAAGGAGTAGCTTCAAGGGCACTCCATTGTCATGCACAACTTAAGGACCAGAGACAAAGATTTCAGAAACCTGTTGTTCAGAACATTAGGTGAATCATTTTCTGTGAGACCTTAGATAGAATCCTGTGCATACCACTAAAATTCTGAGCACATATGATAGATGTAAGCAACTAGAATGAATGCAATGGCATCTATTTTTTTCCTTCACATCAACCTTTAGCTGGCACATCTTACCAATGACCAGAAATGAGGTAGGCAAGTGATGAAGTATACAGAGGTGAGCATTTGTGGGTATCAAATATGTTAAGATACGGATCCAAGAGGCAAATGGCTAAGAAACAAACTAATGAACTTGAGGCTCAAATGATCACAAAACCAATCAGAGGTAGAAACCAGCTTATCACAACAGAAGTGTGCTCTTCCCTGGCAGGATAGCATTAACACTAATCATTCATTTGGCAGAGAAAGAATCTAAGAGGAAGGATGCTAGTGATCAGACCCAAGGATCACAAAACTGAACATTTGTCCAAACTTTCTCATTGCTAATCCTTACTCTTAACAACCTCATTTACCCACCATTATACTCCATCCATTACAAATGACCTGGTATACCACTAATGACCTAATCAATGTGCCATCCACAGGATGCAACAACTTCACTAGGGCTTTTAGAAAAACATCCTCTGTTTCCACATGAGAATCAAAATTAACCAAGATCCTTCCACAATGGAATTCTTTCACACATGACAACACAGACAGACCAATAGGTTGTTGCATTAAATGAAATCAGCTAGACACAGAAAGATAAAAAGTATATCAGCTCATTCTTATGTATAATCTAAAGCTTTCTCATAGAAGCAAAGTGGAATGGTCATTGTCAATGGCTGGGGAAAATGGAAGCTGTACCAATTTGGTAATAGTAGAGCAAGGGTTACTAATTTATAGATGGATTGAAGTTTTGCTGTGATACTCTACAGTGATGTGGCTATAAATGATAAGACACATTTCTGAAAACTAGAAAATGGAATTAGAATGTTTTAAACTTAAGGGGTAAATGCTTGATGGGTTGTATTGCACAAAATACACTTATGTCAAAATATCACATGGCATCCCATAAATTTGTGTAGATTTTCTCCATTATGCATCATTTGAAATAAGTTCAGCTTTCACAAACATAGATCATATGCAAATAAATGTTTTATAAATAATGCCAGAACTTCAGACTCTCATAGGTTCCAAGACTGTATCTGTGGCACATGATTCTTAACTTTGAATAGATGAGCATGCATAAAATTGTTTTCAATTTGTTCAGGACTTTTTTTTATTTTTCTATTGATCAATTTTATTTAAAAATTACATACATGTCTACTATGTGTTCTGAAATCTATGACCACACCCAGTCTCTTATCTCCTTATCAACCCACCTCATCTCTCTACCTTTCCTTTCCCAGATTCATGACTATGGGTTTTGTTTTCTGCTGCACTTATTTTAACCAGTGTCTGTTTGAGCCTAGTAGGCACACTGGTGTGTTCACAGCTGATAGCAATTATTTCTGTTTCAAGAGTCTAGCAGAAGCAAATAATTCAACAGTGAACAAAGGCAGCCTCCAACTCCCTCTTCCATCTATATTTAACTGTTGAGGACCTTTTGACAAACATGGCAGATCTTTATCCACATCTACTTATTCAGGAGATATGTTACAATCCACTTCTGTAGAGTTCCTTAAGCCTCAAGAGGATGGTATAACAGTCTTATTCAGGTATGAGTACATACAAATCACTTACTCTCAGCACTCTGCATAGTCACAAGTTTCTATGTTCTCCATTGTTCACTAGAAGGAGAGGCTTCCTGATTAAGGCTAAGAGACATAGTTGTATGTAGGTATAAACTCGGTATCTAGAAGCCAACTCGGGATTTTGTCAATTGATCTCATGTGAAAATGCTAATTCCATGGCCTACTTCCTTCAGTGTGTGGGAGTTGGTACTTCTGGCTATCATGGATGCTCAAATTTCAAAATGCAGAAATGGCCTGGAGGATAGAAAGGCAGTAGCAACAAGCAAGGATTGCTATTCCTTCTAGGACATGGGTCTTGGCAGTGTTGTTATTAGGATGTGGACCATGCAAACCTGGAGCTACTTAGGATATATCTTAGTCTTAACAAAAGAAACAGGACCATGAAAAGGAGGTGTGGGATCAAGAACGTGGAGGCTGTGTTTTAACTCTAGAACCTGGTTGCTCCATAGAGTTCCCATTTGTAAAAGAAAGATGCATAAAATATGAAGAAAAGAAAGGAAGGAAGGGAAGAAAAGAGGAAGGAAGGAAGGAAGGAAGGAGGGAAGGAAGGAAGGAAGGAAGGAAGGAAGGAAGGAAAGAAAGAAAGAAAGAAAGACAAAGAAGTAAAAGAAATGCCTTAAACTTAAATTTATTCATTCTTGTATTTTTGTCTAGCAACTAAGTGAGACCCAGTGAATTTTTCCAGGTAGTTTATTTTCATATTCCCTGTTAGTCAACACTTAAATGACCCATCCCCTGAACAAACTTTCATGGCATAACTCTTCTAAGCACTGATAAATGTCTCAGATTCTAGATGGCATAGTGTTAGTTTTTTGGGGAAAGTCACTGACCGTACCTCATTGCCACACAGCTTTTCCATGGTACTTTCCCACTGTCCAATAACCCAAGGTCACCGGAAGAAGCAAGACTGAAATTATGGCATGCTAAGAGGCACTAGTGTCAATAGATAGCATTTTGGGAAGAATATATGAAATATATTCTTACAGATTCAGAAGGATTGTGGCATAGATACAGAGCTACTATGAAAGCACAAAGTTCTGGGTTTGAATCATCAACATCCATGTAAAAGCTGTGTGTGGCAGACAGTATCACTTGGGCTGAGCAGGTAGAACATTGAGACTCAATAATTATCCATTATAGTTGAAATAGTGAACTTCTGCTGCAGTGAGAATTCTTTCTTCAAAAGAATATGGAAGGGAAAAATAAGGGATAACATTTCCAGCAATATCTGGGCTACATTTGCAAGCATGCACACATGTATGCATGCACAAACACATACACATGTACACATATATATATGTACAGCCACCCAGAAAAAAAAAAGAGAAAAAGGCAAAGGAAAAGAAAGAGAGAAAAAAGAGGGAGAAATGAGAGAGAGAGAGGAAGGAAGGAAGGAAGGAAGGAAGGAAGGAAGGAAGGAAGGAAGGAAGGAAAGAAGGAAGAGGAGAGAAGGATAGGGAGAGAAGGAGAGAAAGAGAAAGGTAGAAGGAAGGAAAGGAAAAGAAATAGCTGTCTCACATTTTGCACATACAAAGAACATGTTCTAAATCCTTGGGAAAATGTCACATTAGTAGTATTTCAGCAGAATTGGACAAATTCTCTTGGGCCTGTCCAATAAAAACAAAGGAACAATATAATAACTCGCTCTTTTCAGCTTCATTAAGTAGGGAATTGGAGGTAAAACTATAAGCTAGACAGCACCAGGGAATTTGATACATGTCTTTTAAAGGACTTTAAAAGAACAATTATGTAGACAGGGTTCTGCAGTTAGAATGAATCTTAATTGAATCAGTCTGGAAAGAGAAGCTTAGATTCTGTTAAAGCAAAAGTTTAAGGGATTTTTCATAATCAACTGAGTTAATTCAAAACATTCACAGTCCATAGTGCAGGAGCTGAATTGAGAAGACAGAGAACAATGGGTCAGTAAGATATCTCCTTTATTATTATATCTATTCTATAAAGTCAGTTCTTCTTTCCTAATGGGCAACTGTGAAGAAAAAAATGGGAGATGGAAAGGAGACTAAAAATTAAAACATGTAAAATCACTGAATGCCATATGGGATGTCCAATTCCATGAGGTCAGTCCTAGACACATGGATGAATGAGTGCAAAACCAAATGCACTCAGTAGGTTATATGTGTATGTGTATGCATGTATGTGTAACAATAATTTTAAAAGAGATCATGGATTTTGGAGGAGTTGAAGGGAGAGGGAGGGAAAGGAAGTGATGTAACTGCAGTGCTCATGTATAGAATTTCCAAAAATTATGAAAATATTTTTAGAAATATGCATATTAACAAATGGTTGAATTCCCAAAGGCAAGGTTAAAGCATTCGTAGTTATGTTCACAAATATAATTAGGATGGAAATGATGTTGGAAACATATAGGCCTTTCCTAAAGGACAACACATTATACTCATTCCTAGGCACTGAGGACAAGGGTATGTGCTACAATCAGAGAGGATCAGGGCATTAGACAATGTGAAGAACTAAGCATTACTGAAGACAGTCTATGGAGATTCCCCAGAGTAGAAATTGTCTTGACTATTACCATGTTTGTAATATTCAACAGCAGTACAAATTGATTCGGTGGAATACTAGGTACTATTTTGCTAGATCACAGCCAATGAATCAGAAGTGTTACTCTAATCTATACCTTTGCATGAAGTTCTACAGTCTACCCTCGTATTAATATCTTTCTTATTGCTATAGCTAAATACATGGCAAGAAGGAATAGAAAGGAAGAAGGGTTTATTTCGGCTCCCAGTGTCAAGTAGTACAATTTGAGTGAATCATCAGGGCAGGACATAAGGGAAAGAGGATGAAGCAGCTGGTCATATTGTTTTCACAGCCAAATATCAAAGGGTAGTGAATAGGGTTTTCTACTCAATTACTTCCTCAGATTCAGTCCAGTAATAGTACACTGAAAGGTACTAATTACATCAAAGGTTAGTAATGTCTTTATAGGTAAATCTTCTCAGAAACCTTTATATATATATATATATATATATATATATATATATATATATATATAT
>JANHMN010000012.1:32195650-32215059 GCA_030674055.1 Rhabdomys pumilio
ATATATATATATATATATATATATATATATATATATATATATATATACATACAGAGAGAGAGAGGAGAGAGAGAGAAACATACACAAACACAGAGAGAAAGGAGGAGAAGAAAGAAAGAGGGAGAAAGAGAGAGACAGAGAGAGAGGTTTCTACAGTGACTAAATCCAGTTTATGGAGATAAACCTTCACAACTTCAAAGCTGACTGAAATAAGTTAGAGGATAAAAAAATAAATGAATATCAGATTTTGACTATACTGACAAGAATAAAATGTGTTCCTCAGTTGTGGATGTACACAGTTATATAGAAGATAAAAACTCACTAGGAAAAAGAAGTATGAGGTATCTGTACAAAATCAAGGCTGTTAAATGTTCAATTCTAACCAAAGAGAGTACTGAGCGATTGAATAGGTCACTTTGCAAGTGGGTCAACCACATTGTGAAGTCAATTACTTCACAGGAAGTAAAATGACTGTATTTCTAAGAGAACATGCCAGCGCAAAACTACTGAGTGGACATACTTGGATAGTTTGGTAGTAAATTTTTTTCTAGGTCATGTATTAAAGAAAGGGTGCTAAGGATGGAACCATGGGCCAAGTGCCAGGCAAATGCTCTACCACTAACATGCAGTTCCCCTGAGCATTGAATTAAATTCATTCATTACAAAAGCAGAAATATCTCTGCCTGACAAATTATAAAATACTTTAATTTATCTAATGTCATCCTTTTTGAAATGCACATATAAATACACACATAAAGTGGGGAGGAGTCTCCTACATTAACAAGAAAGAATTTGAGGTTTAGAGCAATGAGTCAAAACTGGTGTGGCAAAAGCTGATTTTTCTTTTCCAAACTCTGATACTCTAATCTCTTACAAAGTAGCAGTGTCTGACAATAATAGAGAAAAGGTCACAAGAGAAATAAACTACATCGTTTAGTTTAACATGGGTGATCTTTATCTAAAGAGTTTAGAAGTCAGAGTATAAACACTCAACAGTCACTTTCTTATTACAACATTACTACTTAGAACCAGGAGGACTGCACCAGACCTATTGCAATTTTGGTTTTGAAGAAATAATGTGGATCCTCAATTGGATTTTAAAAATATTTGTTGGTTTGCATGCCAGTCCCCAGAGAATGGTAAAGCAACGCTCTGCTCTCCTATTCCCTTCCCTTGTCCTGCAACTGGGAGTGTTGAGAAACGCTCTAGTGGACTTGCAGAAGCACTCCTGTGGTCTTGTGTTCAGAATCTGCTTATCATCCCCGCTTGACTGGACACTGGAATTAGTTATGTATTTGATTATGCTCTAAAAAGGCCTCACCTTCCATCCTAGACACTTATCACTGTGTCTGATCCTATTCCCAAGGGAGCGTCGGGGAGAACGCAGATGTCAAGATGTGGGAGTGCTGAGAAACAGTCTATGTGGTCAGGAGCCGGATTCTACAAGTAGCCTCAGAGGTGAATGAACTCAGAAGCACACACACAGCATAGGATTTCACTGAAACTGCTCTCCTGCTTGACAGGTTGAATAAGCCTCAAGAGAGACTTTGAACCACAAGCAATTAACCCATGACCACAGCTTTTACTCACTCTTAATGTTGAGATAATAAATGTTTCTCCTTTGGAACTGAAGTGTTTCTGAACAACTCGTTACACGGTACAAGATAACTGATATAAATTTTGGATACAAAAAAAAGTCTTTGGGGATTAGTAAATGCTGGAATTTTCAATGGTTAGTTTTTTTTCTTTTTCTTCTTTGGTGTCCGCCCCCCCCCCCCCAGAAAAGCTTGAGGCCAGAGGCCAGATATAAGGAAGCTGCATTGGAAGTATGAGGAAACCCTATTCTGATGTTGTATGAGTCATTGGAAATGGGGGGAGGGAGGGAAGATTCTATCACTCTCTCAAATGTCCCTTGCCTGCCTGATTTTGCTCTCTCCCAAAATATAACCTATGCTAATATGTTAACAGAATGAGAAAACTGGAAAGATATGAATATATATTTTCTCCCTCAAAAAGCTATGCTATGTTTTCTCTTTTAAGTAAAGATTGGTGAAATTGGAAAAATAAGATTGTTTTAAAAAGTCAGAATGACCACTCATGAACCTTATACTTTATCAGGGAGAACGTTGTTGCAGACATTGAGAGAGGACTTTCTTTTAAGCTGGAGAGATGCATAGAAAAACTATTTTATACATACATATGTGATTATGTACAAATATGAGTATACATTATGAGACTATACTCATATCTATAAGTACACAAAAACACACAGCATCCTGCCTTCTTAACCAGAGAATGAAGGGTTGCAATATCTAAGCCTGCATTCTGTTCTCTTTAAGCACACAGAAGCTGCTCGCCCAGTGTGAGCTGTCTGCATGCATTTATCACCCTGGAAGCAGAGCACCAACAGGTTCTAACAGACGTTGTGGAATTATAGGCAAACAAAGACATATGTCACCCAATAGCAAGTACACACATTGCACAATGCGCCCACAGTAAAAGGGCTTTGTCCTCATATCTCACGCTTGGCAGCCCCTGCCTGCCCCTGAGCTCTCAGAGACTCTTCCTGACAGCACACTGCCCTACCCTGTCCATGCCTCTTCTAAGGCTTTCTTCCCCCTTGATACTGCTAATGAATTCTACTCAGATGCCATGTGACCTTTGGTTTTCCTCCACTTGGGGGCATGCAAGTAACAACAGTGACTATTAAAGAACAAAGATGCCAGCCTGTCTGAAAGGGCAAGAACTTGGCTAAATCCCAAGCCTCCTTTTTAACTAGCTGGAAGACCTATCTAGGCTCTTACTTGGCCTCTAATTCTTGCTGGTGAACTTCAAAAAGACTTCAGATTCGTGAAATATGCAGATGATAAAAAGAGAATATCTATATAAAACAGGGAATGTGGTAAGAACTGTTTTAAATGTTAACTCTTAGGATTTTTAAAGGAAAGTTATTATGTTTTGTTTTTGCAGGTAAATTGAAATATATGATCCTCAGCAAGTTACTGAATTAAATAGACAAACATGATAGCCTATGTAATGTGCTTACAAGAAGACAGATACACTGTAGTTACTCAATATAAATTATCCCAATTTACTTACTGTCTTTTTCCTTTTCTTCAGAAAATTCAACAAACTTTCATAATACAGAAAGATGTGCTAGTCCAATGAGCCATTATAGAGCCCTTCAAATCATTCATTCTATGAAGATACATTCTATGGTGACTTCCTTAAGACAATCTTCAATGCAACCCAGATAAAGCTTAGTATGTATTTCTATAAATCCTTATTGACAGTATATTCAAGAATATTATCTGACTCTTTTTTATAAGAATTTTTAAAAAGATAAAATAATTAGAACACAATTAAAAATGAAATAAAATGTGAAACAAGAAATCCTAATACTTCAATATTTTTATTAATTTAATTAAACATTTTTATTTTTTTACTTATTCACTTTACCTCATATTTACTGCCCATTTTCCTGTCAACCCTTTCTGCAATCCTTCCCCAAACTCCTCCCTTTCTCCTTTGAGTGGGTGTTTCTCCAAGTATCCCTGCAGCCTGGCACTTCAAATATTTGCAAGGCTAGGTACTTTCTCTTCCACTGAGGCCAGTCAAGGCATCTCAGCTAAAAGAATATATCTCACACAAAGGCCAGAGCTTTTGGGATAGTCCCCATTCTAGTTGTTGGAGACCCACATGAAGACCAAGCTGCACATATGCTAAATACATTCAAGGAGGTCTAGGTTCATCCAATGTATGTCCTTTGGTTGGTGGTTCAGACTCTGAGAGGCCCAAAGGGTGGGGTTAGTTGAATCTTCTGGTCTTCCTGTAGAGTTCCTATCCCCTGTGGAGGCTGCACTCCTTGCTCCTATTTTTTTCCATAAGAGTCCCCAAGCTCCATTCACTATTTAGTTGTGTGTGTGTCTGTATCTGTCTGAGTCAACAGCTGGCTGGAGCCTCTCAAAGGACAACTTGCTCCTATCTTCAAGTATAACAGAGTATCACTGATAGTAGGGACTGGTACTTGCCTATTGGATAGTCTCAAGTTGGGCCAGTTGATGGTTAGCCATTTCCTCAGTCTCTTCTCTGTTCCCCCTGCCTGCATTTCTTGTAGACAGAATACATTTTGAGTTGAAAGTATTGTAGGTAGATTGGTGTCTCTAGGCTCCCCTGGGATTTGTCCCTGACTATAGAAGAGGTGGGCTCTTCATGTTTCCTATCGCCAATGTAGTGAGTCACAGCTAAGTTTACCTCAACTTATGCTTGGGCATCTACCTTATCCCACATCTCTATTTCATTCTAGAGATGCCTCCCACCTCCTCACTCCTGTCAGTTGCAAATTTACATACATTTTCATGGCCATCTAGTCATCTCTCCTGTTCTTTCCCTCCCTCCCACCATTTACCCCTAATAACTATTTTATTCCCCCTTCTAGGGAGATTCAAGTTTCCTTGTTTAGGCCTTTCTTCTTGTTTAGCTTCTTTGTGTCTGTGGAGTGTAGCATATGTGTCCTGTACTTTATGGCTAATATCCACTTATAAGTGGGTATATAACTTTTTTGTCCTTTGGGATTGTGTTGTCTCAACCTGATATTCTCAAGTTCAATTCATTTGCCTGCAAAAGTCATGATGTCTTTATTTTTAATAGCTGAATAGTACTCCATTGTGTAGATGTACCACATTTTCTTTATCCATTCTTCAGTTAAGGGACATCTAGGTTGTTTCCAGTTTTTTGCTTTATTATAAATAAAGCTTCTGTGAACATAGTTGAGCAAGGGTCTTTGTTGGATGTTGGAGCATCATTTGGGTATATGCCCAGGTACAGCTGTGTCTTGAGGTAGAACTGTTCCCAGTTTTCTGACAAGCCACAGAATTGATTTCCATAGTCATTGTAAAAGTTTGTATTCCCATCAGCAATGGAGGAGTGTTCTTCTTGCTCCACATCTTCTCCAGCATGTATTGCCACTGCGTTTTTGATATTAACCATTTTGATGAATATAAGAAGGAACCTCAGAGATGTTTTGATTTACATTTTCCTGGATGACTAAGGAGTTTGAACATTTCTTTAAGTGCTTCTCAGCCATTTGAATTCTCTGTTGAGAATTCTCTGTAACCCAGTTTAAATTGGATTATTCAGGTTGTTTGTGTCTAACTTCTTGAGTTCTTTGTAAGTTTTGGGTATTAACCCTCTGTCAGATGTAGGCTTGATGAAGATTCTTTCCCAATCTATAGGCTGCCAATTTGTCCCATTGACAGTGTTCTTTGCCTTACAAAAGCTTTGCAGTTTCCTGAGGTACCATTTATCGATTGTAGTTCTTAGAGCCTGAACCATTGCTGTACTGAAGCAGAATGCTTCAAGTTTCCTTACTTAATCAGGTCTTCTCAAGACCATACAAAATCTTTTAATAGGACTGGGTCACCAGCCCATTACTGAAGTCAGTGGCACATCCCTTGGATTTTGCTGGTGATGTCAGAAAAGAAAGATTTTCATTGTTTTAAGGTTACTAAACTGAAGAATATAGACTGAGATCAGCATATTTTTATCTTTCTAATATATTCAGCTGCTTGCCCAGAGATGAAATCAGTGCATAGGAAATCAGAGCTTAAGTGAAGAGAGGTACCCCTTACTAGAATAGATTTTTCAGGCATGAAAAACATTTTCCCCTTAGAGAAGTTTGAGCTATTTCTGTCACACACAACATACAGGATCCTGGGGAATGTAATCTTCTGTGTTATATTTATTCACTTCTCCTTAAAATACAATTTATTTCTTTGCAACCTGTCAGAATTATGACATAGCAAAGAAAAGACCAGGTATTTTTATTCGTTGCTTTACATTTAATGGTCATGTGTTCATTTACAAGTTACCTAATATGGCTGAGGCCAACCATACTATGATGAACATAATGATAAAATATAATTGTATACACTATTGTTGGGGTAAAGAGATGAGATAGTTGGGTTCAAATTTTGAAATATGGTAGAGTATTATAGTGTTATAACACAGATATGCTTCTAAGAAATAATGTATAAAATAAATTTTAAACATATAAATGAGCACAAAAATCTAGTTTAGAAAAAACTGGTATTTGACATAATCCTAACACCTCTCTGGATGTTTTAATGTTACTTAGTGAGCTTATAAATTCTAAGAATACTGCTCTGCTGAGCGTTGATGCAGTAGATACTGAGGATAAAATTACCATGGCCTGTGGTCAGTATTTTTATTTTGGTCAAGCTTCAAGAATGGCATATATAGCTAGATCATGGTTGCCCCTTTTGTCCTGGGAATACTTTTATTCCTGACCATCCTGTTAAAGCTTGTCTTGAACAATATTAACATGTTGGCAGCCAAAGTACATGACTTGAAATGTATCCCAGGCAAAGTTATTAAATTAACAGGCTGCCAAGCCAAGGGCAGATAAGATTCTGTACAGAGCCTTACCAACCTAAGACAGAAATGCATTGCTTTTGATAATGCATATTCCATAATGGGTAAGGAAGACATTCTTATTAGAATGACCTAAGACATATTCAGTCTTGTTAATAAAATAAAAAAGGGGGAGAGGTGGAGAGGCTTTGGGGCTGCTTGGCAAGAATCTGACATGGGCCAAGGACAAAGAAATGGGCTGCTTGACAGGAATATGACATTGGCCAAGGACAAGGAAGTAGGATTCAGGCAGGAATCTGACATTAGGCTAGAACAAAGAAGTAATTTCACATAGAAATCTAAATCTTAGGCTAGAACAAAGTAATTTCAGGCAGGAATTTAAATATTAGGCTAGAACAAAGAAGTAATTTCAGGCAGGAATCTAAAAACTAGGCTAGAACAGGAAGTAGGCTTCAGACATGAAAATGACTTTGGGCTAGGACAGGAAAATAGGCTCAGTTATTTTGGTCATGCTGATAACTCCTTAGAAACAGTGATCATGGGAGTGTTCATATAATTGAGTTTAATGCCTTGCTTGTTCTTTGACTATTTGCATCTATTGTATTGCTAGACCCTTAGCCTAGAACTGACCTTAATACATGCATGTAAATAAAATGGTATAAAAGCATAAAGGAGGGGGGGATGGGATGATAGGGGGTTCTAGGGAGGGGAACTGGGGAAAAGGGATGACATCTGAAATGTAAATAAATAAAATATCTAATAAAAAAAAGGAGAAAGAACTGGGAACTGGCATTATAGTAAAATATTTTAATGGTATTAGGGTAAAAGGCCCATGACTTAAAATTATTACTGCACTCATCCTGGAAAGATCAAAGACACTCTAAAGAGAAGCAGAGAAATAATATGATCAACATATACTGTATTAAAAAGTTAAAAACTAAAATAAAAAATAATGGAAAGAGCCACTTGTTTTTTTTTTTTAATTTTTTATTGGGTATTATATATACATTTCAGATTTTATCCCCTTACCACACTTCCTCCCACCACCCAGAAACCTCCTATCCCATCTCCCCTCCTCACGCTTCTATGAGGCTGTGCCCTAACCTACCCCCTTCCCCCACTACCTCCTCCCCACCCTCATATTCCCCCCCACACTCTGTGTTTGTTTTTCATGGGACCAAGAATCTCCTCTCCCACCTATGCCCAACAAGGCCATCCTCCCCTACATACACAGCTGGAGTCATGGGTCCCTCCCTATGTGCTCCCAGCTGGTGGTTTAGACCCTGGGGAGCTCTGGTTGGTTGGTATTGTTGCTTTCCTCATGGGGTCACAAACTCTTTCTGCTCCTTCAGTCTTCTCTCTAACTTCTCCATTGGGAAACCCTTGATCAGATCAGTGGTTAGCTGTGAGCATCATCCTCTGAATGTGTCAGTCTCTGGCAGACCTCTAAGGAGACAGCTATATCATGTTCTTGACAGCATGTACTTTCAGCCATTCACATCAGTGTCTAGCTTAAAGACTGTACATGGGATAGATACCCAGGTAGAATGGTCTCCAGATGGCCCCTCCTTCAGTTTCTGTCCCATGTTTTATTTCCATATTTGCTCCCTTGAGTATTTTTTTATTCATTCTAAGTAGAACTGAGGCATCCCCACTTGGTCTTCCTTCTTCATGAACTTCATGTGGTCTGTGAGTTGAGTCTTAGCTACTCCAAGCTTTTGGGCTAACATCCGCTTATCAGTGAGTAAATATCATGTGTGTTCTTTTGTGATTGGGTTAACTAACTCAGGATGATAATTTCTAGTTCCATCCATTTACCTAAAATTTTCTTGAATTCATTATTTTTAATAGCTGAGTAATACTCCATTGTGTAAATGTACCACACTTTTTGTATCCATTCCTCTGTTGAGGGACATCTTGGTTCGGAAAGAGCCACTTGTGACCCATCCTTTGACTATGAAACCTTAAAAAGGAAAGTGGTCCCAGCTGAATTCTATTCTCCAGAAATGTCATACAGGAGGAAGAGAAAAGTTGAAGGCCTCATGTCATTCAGACAAGGTATTTTTTTTCTTCCCAGAAAGAGATTTCACCGTTTTACCACTTGTCAGATCATGATGCATGTGACACTGGAGCCAAGACAATGGTGGATAAGTGCTGAACCATAAACACCCTGGTCAATAATGCTTAGATAGGCATACCTCTTGATCTCTAATTAAACCTAAATCTCATGTCAGTACTCTGCAAATGGATCCAAGGGCTCACTTGGCCTCTTTATTTGTGCCTCTTTCAAGTAAAATTACCAGCTTAAGTAAATGTATTTCTCCTACTTTATGTTATTACTTACCTCTAATTGATATATTGGGAAACAGTGACTAAGTTTAGCTTGTTAAACCTACTCATACCCAGGATTTGATTCTTAAAACCCACGCAAGGATGCTGAATATTGGGGTGCTAACTAACCTCATAAGAGAGATGCCTTTTTGATTGTCTAGGGTAACTATGAATTCCTTCCATGAAACTGTGCCTAAGACAAGCATTGCAAATGTAAAGAATGAAAAAGAGCAAGTGTTTGTCAGACAAACAGAAAAAGAATGAAATGTGACTCTGAGCAGATAACCCCGGGGGTGGGGGTGGGGGTGGGGGCGTTGTTCTTCAAAACTATCAAACACCCAAAGAAACATGTACATTTGCTTAAAATTCAGGCTTTCTTGTATCGTTGTTTAATAATCTCTATGGTGATATTAGCAAATTAACTTCTCTCAGTACTGAAGCAACTCTGAGGTACACAGGAAGAAAACCCAAATGTTTTCTGAGATAATATTTCAAAAGTAGAAGATATTCCAAACAATACCTACAGTGAAAATATTCCTGGTGATAATATTTACTGAAGTATTAACATTTGGATGCCAGCTTCCTTTTAATATAGTCAAGAGAGATGTTAATTAAGAGAATAAAGTGAGCTATTAATATGGATATGGTTGACCCTTATATATTATAAAATGAATAATTCACCAGAATGATAAATCCTGGATGGATGTATACTTAAAAATGTAACTTTTTAAATCAAAGCAAAAGTGCCAATTGTTTAACTAATGGGTTTGTTTAACTCAAGAGGAGATGTCAACACATATTTGTAAGAGATTATAAATTAAGCAGAAATAAACCAAGGTTAGAAAATGTAGATTAGTACATGTTTTCTGTAAGATGTCAGACAGTAGATATTTTAGGATTTGCAGATGGCATGCAGTCTATGGTATTCACTTTTTCTACCCATTGTATATAATATATTGTGCTATTTTCATATAATTATATGGATACAAGTTGTTATATATTATTTCTAATTAATATATACTTTAATACATGAATTCCTATAAATATATAAAGGCCATCATTTTTATATGTTCTCTGATAATTTAATACTTGTTTATGTCTTGAATATGCACACATATTACCCTCTCTTATCATCCTCTCTTCTGCTGAGACTCACATTTTCAGGAAGACAAACTTCTGCTTTTATGGATATGTGTTGTTGTTGTTGTTGTTGTTGTTGTTGTTGTTTGGTGACTCATTGAATTTAGGCATGGGCATGGGTGGAAGATTATTTACTAAATCTTGAAAGGCTACCCAGGGGCTGTACCAATGGACTAAATGAGACCTGGTATCCAGTGATTCTCAAAGTCACTCCTTTTTTAAATCAAATGATACTTTTTTCATCAAATACATCTTCAGATGATTTATTCTCTCCCTGTTCCTCTCAGATCTTCCCCACCACCATACCCCCAAAACTTTATGACCCTCCCTCTTTGTGTTTCTTTTTCTGTCTCTCCATCTTTGCCTCTCTCTGTATGTATCTCTTTCTGCATCTCTCTCCCTCTCTCTTCTTCCCTTTGTCTCTCTCTTCATCCCTTTGTCTCTCTCTCCCTCTGTCTGTCTCTCTCTCTGTCTCTCTCTCTCTTTCACACACACACACACACACACACACACACACACACACACACACAAAACCACAACACAACACAGCAAACCACCTCACAAAAACAGAAATCAAAATAAACAAGCAAATGCTCAATAGGAACAAAAGCTCAAACAAGGAAAAAATGATGGAAAAAGCCTGCAAAAATACCATTGAGTTTTCTTTGTATTGGCCAACTACACCTGGGCAGGAGGCCTATGCTAGAGTATAGTTGGTATACCCAGTGAGACTCTACTGGAGAACACAGATTTTCCCTTTGCTGGTGTGCATCAGTTGAAGATAGATCCTTGAATAGTAGTGATAGCTGTGTCCTTCACCATGTCAGCGTTGGAATCCATTCTGTCTTGAAACTGTGCAGGTCTAGTGCATGCTGCCATGGTTTATGTGAGTTCATATATGCCTCAGTCATGCTATTTTTAACTTAAAGCTTACATATACATAAAGCAGACCAAGCTATAGACAGGATTTTCAGTGGGTTGTATTTTAATAAACTCTTATAGTAGAACAGAACACAAATGACAAGACTGTTATTAAGTCCTACAATGGACAAGTATAAAATATATACATGTTTTGTGCTAGTATGAAAATATATATATATAAATAGACCATAGAGTCTAGTATATGATAGTTTATA
Organism: Rhabdomys pumilio; assembly: GCA_030674055.1. NCBI lineage: Eukaryota > Metazoa > Chordata > Mammalia > Rodentia > Muridae > Rhabdomys > Rhabdomys pumilio. Next base: position 32,206,651 of record JANHMN010000012.1, read on the forward strand.
TTATATTACATTATATTAAATTAATTCTATTATTATATTAGTAATAGTCTCTGATCATATGAGAGCCAATATCATCAAAGCTTGACAGATGACGTAGTCAGTGACAATTTGCTGCACAGTCACAAGGCTCTGAGGTCTGATCTTCAGAATCCAAATAAAAAAGTCAAAAGGGAGAGTGTCTATAAGCAATCCAGTGCTGAGGAGGTAGGAAGCAAACTATGAAGATTCCCTAGGGCTCACTAGCCTGCCAGCCTAATATACTTGGTGAGTTTCAGAGTTGTGAGAGCTTTAACTGTACCTCATGAATAATGTCTGAAATTGGTGTTTGTCCCCTACACACACGTACATACATATGGATACTGTATGCCTGGTTAGACATGTGCACACACAAATGTGCACATGAATACACACACACACACACACACACGCCAGCACACACACACACACACACACACAATACTTGCTCAGTGCTGTAAAGTAGTAAAATTAGAGATTCATGTAAAAAGTCAAAACACAGTCATTTAAATACACAGAAATTTAGAAGAACAATACTCTGAAAATTAGGAGTAAAAAAGAAGTTGAAATAGAAAATTCACAATATTCTGAGTTGAATTAATGTGCAAATATCACTTTAAGGTGTAAATATGAGCCTGAAAAGCATGCACTACAATCAAAGTAATATTGAAGTGAAGAAATTAATTAATCATATTGAAAATAGACATTTGGGTATGGTAAGAGTTTTTTCTCTACTGTGTGGCATTTAGTTGACCAGGCTCATTCTGATATTCCTTCCTTGATATGAGGTATAGTTTCTTAAACAACAAAGAGACATAAGATATTTAGCTATAATTCAGGTGAAGTTGAACCTCACCAACAGTCAAGATAAGATCAAAACAAGTAACAGAGGCAACTTTTCTCCTAATGGGACACATTTCCCAATATAAAAACATTAAGTATTGACATTTTGAAATTAGTTAAATGCCTGTGCAAATTTGTGAAACAACTTTGGATATTGTGACTATAAAATTGGCAAATATACATTCACCAATAAATTTAAAAAAATATGCTAGAAAGGACACTAGCAAGTAGTTATATAAGACATCAACCAAAAAAAAATCAATCAAAAGTTCATAACAGCCCTAAACTGATGACACATTAAGCATTAATTAAAATACAATAAGTGCACATTAGTTAAATTAAAGTTTGATTTATTTAACTCCAGAACAGAAAATTGCTTAGAATACTGTAGATGTATGTAATACCATTCGTATAACTATTTGACTGTAGAAATTAGTATGATACTATGCTGAAATTGTATTCATTTGTGGCTTTAAAGAAGTAATGGAGATGAATACACATGTAATATTTAAAACATAATGTGATCATTTTGCTACATATAATAGTAGTAGGATTTTGTCTATTTCTACATAAAGGGTATACAATCCATATTATTTCTAGGTTTCCAATACAATGTTCTAATCAAAGTGATTATGATACTATCTAATAACTGTGTGGTTTGTAGCAAGCACCAAATACATGCTCTTTGGGTATATAACCCTGGTCCATAATAACATATTAACATATATTCAATTATGATAAAATCATTATAAAATTATTATTATTATTATTATTATTATTATTATTATTAGTTATTACTAGGTATTACTAGTATCATTGTTTTTGATATTATTATTATTAGTCCTATGAATGAGATGTAGTGAGTTTAAGCAGTTGCCATTTCTACTTCAGTAAATATTAAAACATGTTTTTTCACTCTTAATTCTCCTTCATTTCTGGTTAAAGTATAAGAGACTCTAACAGCAGATGATAAACTGAACCACACTTTAGAATCTACAATGGTGTTTCAAATTATTTTAACAACTTGTTGAAACCAGGAGAAATGAATCACATTTCTCATTTGCAGGGAAACAACTGGCATTAAGAAATCAAATTCCTAATCTAAGGTCAAAGCCAGGAGAGCTGAGCAATTTCAAACCTCGAGCATAGTTCGACTCTTCTTTTAGGCTTAAGTTAAAAATAGGCCTCTTTCTCATTGAAATTTATGAACCTATCTAGAATTTTCCAGTAATAATCTATAGTCTTAAGTATCTTTGGAACTACTTTGAACAGTTTGTGAGTGGAATGTATACCTCTTGTCTTTTTGATTTTTCCTGGGACAAGGGACCATCTTAAGAATACTGTACCATGCCATGGTGAGGATAGAAGAGAAAGCTTAACCTGAGCTTAAACAGGAACAGAGACTCTAGAACATAACCGAGGAAAGATGAGCAATGACTCATCAAGAGGAGCTGTAGTGTCTGGATTCCCATGTGAGCCCCCAAGGCTCAAATATTACTTGCTTAGTGTGAGGACTTAGACTATTCCTGGAGTCCAAGCCTACATAATCTATAAAATGCCAGATCTTTCCATATTATACTCTATATCACAGCACCTCAAGTTGTTGGCATGAAGGTGAGAGTGGATGAGGTGAGGAAGGTGGGAACAAAGATTGTATAAAGTATGAGAGTATATTTATCAGCTGACTTGGCCTCTGTGGCCAAAAAGAGGTAAAAGAAGATACTAGGAATCAAACACTCCAAGGATATCAGAAGAGACATTAAGTTAGAGAGAAGGTAGAACTTTGCAAGAAACAAGAATTGTTCATGTCAGCAAAGACTGGAAGGTTGACAGTGAAGATGTAGAAGGAAGGGGATCTGAACCCGACACAAATAAGTGATGCCTGTTTAAGAAAGCCCTGGAGAGTTGGTCTGATATTTGTTATATTGGCATTGAAGGTTGTTTTCTTTCAAGGACCAATCTTGTCCCTTCAGCAGGATCTAATTGTTGTGTGACATCTTGCATCATCTCTCTCAGGCAAATAGAAACTGTTGGTAAAGAAAGCAGACCAGGGAAGAGGAAGCTGTTTGATCTGGATCGTGATGATAAAGGCATCAATGGTAGTCTCTATAGCAATGGAAAGCATTAACTGTAAGTCACATTTAATGGAGAGCCAGAGGTTAAAGCTAGCAGCCTTCATGTTTCTACACAGAATCTCTCACATTCTCTAGAATGCGAAATTTAGAAAATTTAGAAAATGGTATGGCCCTAGACCAAGAAGTAATCATCAGAATATATGACTTAAAAATAGTACCACAAATGTAGTACTGAATTACAGGAAATGAGAATGTCAGAAAGTAATGTTATTCCCAGGGAGATTCATGAGTATTAGACCCTACAGATCTCACACTTAGCAGTATAGACCTCGAGGAAATAAAATGTCTCCTGAGGTGAGTATAATACAATGAGCCACTGGTCATATAATTGTCTTGGTACCATATCAAACATACTTTTCTTGGAACACTAGGTTAACATGACCTCAGGAATATGCTATAGGCACATGGATCTAACAAACATGTTATTTTTACTACCAATCAGATGAATAAATACCTAATTTGTAATCATATGAAATATACAACCATTATATATTAATAACATTTTCCCCAGGTCTAGATTAATAAGTTTGTCCTTTGTCAAAAAAATAAGTCCAAAAAGACATGATCCATAGAAAAGGCTTATAAGCCATTGCTTTGACCTAATAGTCTCATGTTCACTGAAAAAAACTGAGGAAAAACTGGTGTGCAAATTGGAGATGCCATTGGAACTCATGTGCCCCATAGGCAATGTATGGATCTTCTTTCAGTTTGGGACATCCAAAATTTCTAGGGCCCCAGTGTATAATAATATTAGTATTCCACTTCTCATTTTTTCTCCCTAGTTTGTGCATGCTGTTCGAGACATGATCTCTCAGACAGGCACTCCAACCCTGAAACTTACTGCCATCTTCTGCAGCGTGCATTTTGCCATAGTGGACACTTATTGCTCAGGAATAATAAGCTAATATAAATTCTTCTATAATTTGCCTAGATCCTGGTGTTTTATCACTGTGACAGAAAAGTAACCAATATAACAACCAACAAGCTAGAACTGGCATGTTAAAGACAGTGACTCAGGCTCAATCCTTTTGGAGCATGAATACCGTCCCTCAGGATCTACCCTGTGCTATGAATAAAAAGTCTATTGCACTGCGCCCCCAGTGAGAAGAACACATGCTTCAATGATAGAGGGGTCAATGCAGCATTCACAGTGACTCATCAAGGAAATTTGTGCTTCCAGACTCGGCAAATATAGACTCCTCGGAGTCAGCTATACTAACCTGCAAATACATATGAAAAAGTACTCCTGAGCAAACAAAAAGTGAACTTTATGGACAAAGTTATGTAACTACTTAATATTTTCAAAATTGAACTTGCTGTGTATCTACAGGGAACTTAATATGCAAATACAAATTTCAATATGCAAATACGCATACTTTTGTCCCAATGTAATCTATATAACTTCTACATGATTAACTTGCTTAATAGCATTTTATTTTACAAGATTTTATATTCATTTCCAAGAATGATTAAATATTTTACTATTGGATCTGTATTAGATTCTAGAATCTAACACTATAATAGGATAATAGTATAATATATATCCCAAGTTGTGATGTTCATTTATTTTTCTACATGGAGCAAGTTAAAGTTCCCTCAGTAAGACAAAATGCAGAAATTCCTTGGATGAATTTTGAGAACTCATTAATTTAAAATTCTATGATCATGAAAGTTATTGGATGATAACAAACTTTAGGGACATATCTAACATAATAAATGCCTTACAGTTAATTATTGATGTTATTCAGAAAAATCCATAACTTGTACATTTAAGTATCACCTCAACTATCATTCTTGGGTCTACTCCTTTTTGTTTCAAGGGACTCTTTCTCCAGGTCAGATTGATAGGAACAGATGGGCCTTTTCAGAACCAATCCTGCATGGCCAGTCTCCGTGTCTTAATTACTGAATATAGAAACAACTGCATGACATGAAATATAGCAAAATTTATATATGTCTGCCCCTAATTCATGAGTGAAATAAATTACATGTATTTCTAATTGCCTGCATTAAGCACCACACTGTACTGGGAGTAGAATGACAATAGATTTCTAACCCAAGCCTAGAATTCTAAAAGTATCAAGAAAGTTGACAGTGACATCATACAAAATGGCATGTTGCCTGTTGAGAAGGAAGAGCTGTTGGGATATTATTTTTTAAAAGGTAATTTGTGACTTCTCATGCTTACATTTCTATTCATTTTTGCCTTTGCATCTCTGGCCCCACATACATAAATACTATTCCATGTCAGTGACCTTGAATATAGCATCACTCATTCTTTGGCCACCTTCAAGGAACACAGACAGTCTCTTTCAAGAGAGTAATAAGATAGTAAAGAAACCCCTCTTTTGAAAGTTTATAGAATCTAACACTATAATAGGATAATAGTATAATATATATCCCAAGTTGTGATGTTTATTTTTTTTCTACATGGAGCAAGTTTAAGTTCCCTCAGTAAGACAAAATGCAGAAATTCCTCAGATGAATTTTGAGAACTCATTAATTTAAAATTCTATGATCATGAAAGTTATTGGACGATAACAAACTTTAGGGATATATCTAACATAGTAAATGCCTTACAGTTAATTATTGATATTATTCAGAAAAATCCATAACTTGTACATTTAAGTATCACCTCAAGTATCATTCTTGAGTCTACTCCTTTTTGTTTCAAGGGACTCTTTAGTTTTTAGTTCTTTAGTGAGGGTCTCTGAAAGCAATTGACCTGGTAGATATCCTACCTGGGAAAATGGTGAAGGTTGAGAATTTAAAACAAAAAAAAAAAAAGAAAAGAAACAAACAAACAAACAAACAAACAAACAAAACCTTATGGCAGAGTGTTTACCCTGGTTCTTCCATGACACTGTAAGGAGTCACAGTCTAGTCGGTTATGAAATAAATTTATTTCTTTACAATGCTGAAGGTTAGCAGTTCAACATTAAGGTGCTGTCAGCTTATAAATCTGCTGAATGTCTGTTTCACAGAGGTCACCTTGCTGTGTGTCCTCAGATGGTGGAAGAGGTAAGGCATCTCTCTCAAGCTTTTTTTATGAGGTCACTAACAACATAATAAGGACTCGCTTTTATGACATAATCAATTAGAAAGGCCATACATCCTCACATCAACACTTTGGGGGGCAGGATTTCACAAGATGAATTCTAGGAAAAAATAGAATGTTCAGGCCATGAGAGTTCTGAGTACCCCATGATCTCAAAAGGTATTAGTTAAAATATTAAAGAATCTATTGATGATCACACAAATTTGAATAAATAATCATTAGCCTTCTTTCACATGCAGAAAAAGAACCAGTTTGTGTCCTTCAAAGTCACAGTGATGGTTACATGATAAGTTACATAAGTTGCTTGTGTATATGACAGTTTTAGTAATAATTTTGTGGCAAGTTTTAAACTAGTAAGTTCTCTCACGCCTTTAGAAATAAAGCCATTTAAAGTATTTCTTAATTATTGAATACATAATTTAAAGGGTAGTGCAATCCTCTGACTTGTTCAGTATCTTATAACGAGAAAACGAAACCTGGCCATTGTCTTCTAAGTCAAGTCTAGAAATTGTACCTGTGATGCTACAAGAACAACATGCAGAGAGGCTGAATTGTGCTCTTCTGTTTAACCTGAAGAAAAGCACACAGATGTAAGTAGCCAGATGTACCTCCCTTTGGTTGATTTTTTACTTAAAAAAAACTCAAGTGTGTTTGGGGAGATAATACAGTCACTTCAGTGCTTGCTACACCAACAGGAGAGTCTCTGTTCAATCCCCCAAACACACACTAAAAATGAAATATAAAGAAAACCCAAGTGTGGTAGCCAGCATTTGTAATTCCAGTGCTGGGAAAGTAGAGACAGGCAGATCCCTAGAGCTTACTGGCTATTCCGTCTACCTGAATGTGTCAAGCTACAGGCCAATGAGAGACCCTGTGCAAAATAAAATAAAATAAAATAAAATAAAATAAAATAAAATAAAATAAAATAAAAATCTGTTAAAGCAATAAAAGCAGACAGAAAATGAGAAACAAACATCTGACCTTATTTGTCGTCCACCCATACACATACATACATGTACATACATACACAAATACATGCACAAACTTGCTTCCAGAAACACACAAAGACAATTTTATAAGTTAAAAATCAAGGCAAGAGACTGAACAAGTACTTCAGTATCGAACTTTCTGAAGAATTCATAAAGCCTGTAGTTAAACGACAGAAACCTATAAATATAAAAACCAAGCTTAGTTGATAGTGAACTCTATCTATTCTGTTCAATACAATACCAACAAACTTATGATTTCTTAATATATTCTGCCAACATTTATTAAGCCACTTCAACATCCACTTAAGCACATTTGCATAGCATCTCATCTTTAAAGTTTCCCAGAACATTTTCAGGTTGTGTTTATCTGTAGAGGCTTCGTCAGGTTTTAGCACAAATCTATTACAGAAGATAGTATGTAGAACACTGGAAGAGGTGGGTCTCACCTGCTTCTTCACTCTTCCCTGCTATTAGCATCGATTTACCCTTTGAGTGATGAAGGCAAATCTGTACAAATCCAACACTAACATTCATTTGTGTTGCAAATTGCTTGTTCATAGCATTGAATTAAATGCTAGCATCCATGGTAAATTTTCTCCAACATAAACAGCTTAAAAAATTAATTGAAGGCACCCTGTATGAATGAACCAGAATTTGGAAACAGCCTGCCTAATATTTTAATAATGTTTTTAATTGGTAATTATTTTTAAAACCCATAAAAAATGACAGGCACCCAGCAAGCATGACTCTCCTGGAGTGCAGGAGCATTGCAGGGACCTCTGTGAAGTGCCATGTGGTGGGAGAAGGAGGAGTTTAATTTCCCTTGCTGGAATTTCAAGGAAAAATGTCATTTTCCTGGATGACTTCTGTACCCCATAACTAATGCACCTTTTCATTTGGTTGATTTCCTATCTGCTGCCTTCAAATATTTTTCCCTCCCACCTCATCTTCTGCCTCCAGCCTTCCTATCCTGCCCAGCCCAACTATAGCAGATAGAATTTAAAGTCACATAGAATCACAAAATGAGTTCTTCCTGGGCTTCTGCTTTTCATTCAACCCATGTCTTCCCCACGAGAGTTAAATGGAAAACATAGTAAAGTAAAATTATACTGTACAATTTTCTTTTAATTTTTGGAAGTAAATGTACATCGTTTATAAATATTCAGTCATGTGTGAGTGAATAGGAGTAATTTCTAAATTATATGCTAAATATGGATTTATGTATAAAATACTGATGGATTTATTTATTACAGAAAGAACCACCTTTCATGATTAATATGTAAAATGTTCACTGAAAATAGGAGAATATAAACACTATGTGTGTGTGTGTGTGTGTGTGTGTGTGTGTGTGTGTGTGTGTGTGTGTGTG
>JANHMN010000012.1:32220774-32247171 GCA_030674055.1 Rhabdomys pumilio
GGGGGAGGGGAAGGGGAAGGGGAAGGGGAAGGGGAAGGGGAAGGGGAAGGGGAAGGGGAAGGGGAAGGGGAAGGGGAAGGGGAAGGGGAAGGGGAAGGGGAAAAGAAGGGGAAGGGGAAGGGGAAGGGGAAGGGGAAAAGAAGGGGAGAAGGAAAGGGGGAGAGAGAGAATTTGCAAGATGCTTGAGAGGAGTTTCTCAAAATAAAAATAAAAAAGAAAAAGATAGTAAGCATTCTTTCAGAGAGCGAGATGAAGAGCTGTGACACATGATCTCAGAAGGGGGCATTGTTTTGAAACCAACTTTCTGTTACTAAAAAGTTTTGGCAAAAGAATAAGACAAGAAAGATTTATTGTTTTTCTCAAAAATTTTTGTTTTGGAGGTTTTGTTTTTCTTTCACATTTATAAACACACACTATTTTCAGCAACAAAATATAGAGGGTTTTGTTTGTTTGTTTGTTTTTCCGTATTTTGTTTTTTAAATATATGTAGAGATGATTGTTGGGAAGCTGCTCTCAGGGGAGTTGACTGACCACAGGGAAGGAGGCCAGGGAAGTTACCATGGGAAGGGAGAAAGAGGAGAGTAGGAAGAGAAAGAAAAGGAGAACATGTGTGCAGAGACAGAAGGAGAAGGCAAGAAAAAAATACTTTTACATTATATTGGACAAAGATCTTAATGTGTTGGGGGGAAGGTAGGATACATGAAAATTTGAGGTAAATGGAAACGAATTGAGGCGCTTGTCTGGGACATGTCATGTGCTTGCCAACAGCTTATGGAGGGCTGTTCTATAAAAGAGAAAATCCTTACTGGATTGGAGCTAATCCCTTAATCCCTTCCATTTGCACATCAATTTACAGTTCTCCAAGCACTTTCCAACTATTATCACATTTAATCTTCACAAATGCCAGCAAGAACACAGGACAGGGATTAATCGTTTCAATGTATAAAGGAGGGCATATGGTTTGGCCAAGGTCACAAAATGAGAAAGAGTAGAACTAGGAGACACTGAGTAGTTCTTTCTGTGTTACTCATTTCTCTTATTAAATCTGGAGGCAACTATTAACTTGGGCCATGAAAATACACAAATAAGTGATAGCATTAATTTTTGTTTTCCAAGCTGTTGTATGAAGTGAAAACTGCCTGTGAGATCCTGCCTGCTTTCCTAGGCTCAGCCACGGAACGCTCGTCTGAGACCTAAGGAAATCTGTTAGTGATAACATGTTTCTACTCTGTGAAAGGGACAGAAATCTCATACAGCAGTGTGATCAACAAGCCATAGATACCAGCCCACTGTTCATTTCAAGAGACCTGTTTCAGAACAAGTCTTTGTCAATCATGGCAGTATATCATAACTTTGCATGCTAAGACCAAGGTTCTTTCTTACTGCAGCCCTGCATGTTGCTGGAATGAAAGTTCCCTGGATACCAGCACTTTCAAATAAATTAATTAATAAAAATAATGAGCCATACCCTGCTGGATCTCAAAGTAGCTTCTATCCTCTATCATCAAACCACTTGAGTCTTGATATAAAACTGAAACAGGCAGAGTGTCCAGTGCTAACTTTCCTGTCTTCCAACCCTCTCTCTTGAAATAAGCACCCATTTACTCAGCCGAGATTATTTTTATACTTGCTTGTCAATGATGGTCTAGAGGCTCATGGCATCCACAGATATGCAATAAAGCATTGTTAGAAATTGGTAATACCATTTATGATGGTATTATACATAAGAATCTAAAAAGGTAGGGGAAGGATCCTAAAGGGTGAACCTCAGGAAGAATGCCACACTGGAAATGATAGCTACACTAAAGCCAACAGGTATCTGAACTTTGCCAGGTAACAAGGCGAAGGGGGACTATTCCACAGAAAAGTTAGAGTGGGAAATTGACAGAAGATAGAGAAACAGAAACAGAGCTTCTGCTGGAGCTGTGGTGGTTAGTGGTTTGAATAGAAATAGTCCTCATAGACTCATGTATGTGAATATGTAGTCATCAGGAAGTGTCAGTATTTGAGAAGGATTGGAAGGATTAGGAAGTGTGGCCTTGTTGGAGGAATTGTTGCTGGGGATGGCCTTTGAGGTTCCAAATGCCAATACCAGCCTGTCCCCCTCCCCCACACCGCCTATGGATCAGAAGTTAGTTCTCAGCTATTGCTCCAGTGAGTGTCTATATACTGCCATACTTCCTACCATGATGATCACGAACTAAACCTCTCCTGTCGAACATCTGTATCTCAGAAGGCTAGGACAACTATTGAGAGGAAATTCTGTTCCATTGCCTACTGGTGTACAATATGGTGGATTGTGTGTGGCTCTTTCACCAAGAAACAGCTGTTTATTGATTCCGCACTAAGAGCCAGATATGACTTAAGGATTTAGAGAGCTTCCAAATAGGGTGAATAAAAAAGCTAAAAGCTTCTTTTTGTGATGCACATAATCCATTAGTGGAGGGGTTTCTGGGTCTGAACAGAAAGATTCTGTTCTTGCCAAGTTCAATGAAGAAAATTAAAACAAAACAAAGAGGCAGAAGGCGGTAGCATCGAAAGCATTGCTGAGGGACAGGATTGCTGAGCATGGTTATTTGGGGCTGGGAGGCACACAAGCAGCAGTCAGTCTTCTTCCTGAGAAGCCTGTAGGAAAAGCATGTAGGCAGAGTGTGCAGCTGGTGTAGGCACTCAAGGAGGGACAAACCTGTTTGAATACAAGGATCCTCCAGCAAGCCAAGCATGGAAGCTCATGCCTATCTTCCCAGAACTTGGGAGGGAGAACAAAGCAGCAGGATTGTCATGAGTTTGAGGCTAGCCTTGGCTACACAATTAAACCTTGTTTGAAGCAAAGAAACAAAACTCACATGGAAACCTGAACTAGGCACCCATGCAGAAGCCAAATTTTATTTCTCAAACTCAGTCCATGAAGAACAAGGACAGGAAAAAAAAATTCAAGAAAGAAAGAAATGACTAGATCTAATCAGCATACAACTTATGAAAAGCAAGAAGCAGAGTTTTTTTTTCTTAATACTCTTTCTAGTTAAATATTAAAAAAACAGCTTTTTTTTTTTTCAAAACTTTGTTACAAGGCCTCTGTCATTAACAGAAACTTTGCAGGCCTCTGAAGACGCACAGGAAAACCGGTTTCTTAGGAGTAAGGACTGTATTTACCTGTTCTTGTATCTTTAGATCTTCAAGTCTAAGATCAGCTATAAGTGGGCTTTGAATAAATGTATAAAAAGGGAAATTCAGTCCAAGTCTTAGAAGTTGCATTAGATATATAAACAGTAATAATTCAATATTTAGAAACAAATAATAGCAAAATGAGATAGATTAAAATGGGGAAGATTCACAGCACATGTATTGTTTCAGGTTAGTATTTCAGGGAGGTCAGTGTGAACCTGGGCCCAAAGATGCACCAAGCAACAGTGAGGTCAAGGAAGAAAACAATGCTTCTACGAGGGGAAGGTATCCACACTTGGCTGTGAAATGAGGATGATGGTTGTACTCATATCTCTGGGCTCTTTGTGAAGTTTTAATGAGTTGGAATACAGGACACATTTTTCTAAGCTAAAATGTGTGCATTGTTGTGGGGGTCTCCTGTTGAGGGAGTTCATTAAATTGGAAAATACGACTTTGAATCTGAGCAATGAGCAAAATGAGTCTTCCACACAGGGATCAAAAGATTACCTGAGTCCTATTACATTTTATCTATTGAAGCAAGACATCATGTAGCATTTATGAGTATTGCCTGAGAGAAATAAGAAAAACGCACTAATTGAATAAAAGCTGGGCATTTATTATTGTAAAATGCCACTCAAAGGATTTCACAAACATGCTCATCTAATTAGCTATTATGGCCGGGTATCTATGGAAACAGCCCTAAATCAGTACTCAAAATATATAACCATTTAACCCCTTAACATAAAATAAGAATGCAAAGAACAAACATAAAGCATTCCTATATATATCAAAATATATAGAAAATTAAAGGGAAAGCGAAAACTTAAAAAAAGGAAATAAATGATTGGAATGGATGCTTGAAGTTCTCTTGCACTTTTGAAGAGTATCCCTTTTTTACTCACATTAGTAGTGGATTTGATAAAATAATATGGTACATTGCTATTGAATGTATGCTACTGGTAATATAAAAAGGCATTCAGATTTCCTGCCTTTGTCGCATGCTGTTCCTGAAACATAATAATGAAAAGAATTCAATCTGTGCCCTTGAGGAACTCATAATGTGGTGATGAGGAGAAAAGCTTACAGGAAAGAGACATATGCCAGGCATTCTGGGAACACAGAAAATGGCATAATGAATTCAGTGTTGAGGTGGGAATCTGTGAGAATGTCCAGGAGAGGTGACACAGTCAAAGATCTGTTCAGGAAGGAAGAGTGTACAGTGGTGCAAGGAAAGGGTCCTGACCGTGAGTTACACAATACGCTGGGAACAGTTACAACAGTGGATTCACATAGAGTCTTCAGAAATGGTAAACGTAATGCAAGTATACTGTCATAAAAGCCACTGCTCATCCGTGTTAGGTACCAATATCGTCATCGAAATTTTAAAATGCAGTAATAGGTTCTCAGAAGCATTAAATAACTTTCCCAAGATTGCCCTGCAAGTTCAGCATTTGAAATGACTGCCTTTTTTGCTGAGCCTGTGTCTGCCAGTTAGGGGGTGATCCTCACTTCATAGTAAGAGTCCTGGAGACTCAGAGTAACCGAAGTGAAGTGATTTATTTTAGGAGCTTGCAAACTCAGTTGTCAGCCCAGAGAAATTTGCACCAATTTTGCGCAAAAGAGTTATTTTTACGTTTTTATTAGCATTTCCCTATTCCCTGGATTTCTCATTGGCTGAGTTCTTCAGGGAGATACATTATTTTCTACTTGACTTAAGTGGACTCAGTGGGCTCAGTTACACAGCAGACTGTCTCTAACTTTGTAACCCTAAGATAAACTAAAAAAACATCCAGGCAAGCAAGTTCCAGCTATTAGCTTTAGAAGGCAGAATTCTAGTGCTTCCTGCCTACCTTTCATTCATGACTGACCTCTAAATGCACTCACACTGAAAATGGAACATGAATGTTTTTTTTTAAATGGCTGTCTTCTTTCCAAATCTGGGGTTTGTATCATCTTTCCCACTTGGTGTTTCTCATTTTCCCTGATTTCCTATGGCTCTGTCTTATTTTGATCCCAAATTCAAGTCTTCCTAGGATAAATTCAGAGGAGCTCAGCCATTAAAGAATGTGGAACGTCTTTGCTAAGTAAGACTTTCACTAAAGCTACAAATGAGACTCTCATTTGCACATGTGGCAACATTTATACATTCGTTCACATTGGAGTATCCACGGGCAGCATAAACATTCTGATTTGTGATCAAATGACTATCACCATGAATGGGGCTAGAGAGGCGTCAGTAGATTTGGGAAAGTGCTCACAACTGCCTAAATGTCTTCCCAGTACGAATTCTTAAAAGAATCCAAGGCCCTGGTAACCTGCATACCTAGGACCTCAGTGCCCTTAACTCTCCAGCTGAAGGCATTGTTCTATGAGAAATGCCCTTTCCAACATTCGTGAGAGTCAAATACTGAGAGTCAAATTGTCTACCGTTCCCTGGGATCTGAGAGGGACTCACAAGGCCCCATCCCTCTCAGAGGAACTTCAGATAAAAGCTGCAGGAGGAGAAGGAGTTGCTTTTCTAAATGGTGTAGATACTGGTACATTGCTCGATTCAAGCAAATATCCAGACCACGCTCATGCAGACAACTGTGACTAAATACAATGAATCTGGAAGGGGGAAAGGCATGGAGGTAGCAGAGAAATTAGGGGCAGGGTTAGGTAGAAAGGGGAGGAAATAAGAGAGAATAATGAAAGAACTTTGATCAAGGAATGTTATGTATGTGTATATACAAAAATAAAGGTTGTTAATGGCTGATTTAACAAATCCCTTCCAGGCAAGTGCTATTGAGTGGATATTCTTGAGGCCACTGTTTAGCCTAAAAATTTACTAAGATTGTGAGTTTCCTACATATGTGACCATCTCCGTGGTTACATTACCTACCTACCTGGTAGGTAATCCTTGGTAATGGAGAAGTCATGAGTAATAGCTTTCTGGGTTGTAAATGCCTGTTGTGTTTGAATTGGATAATTATGATGGGAATGTATCTAGAAGATAAACACATACATCTATAAATATTATTATTATTCATTCCCATATATCTTAAAACAACACTCCAAAATCACTTTAAAATGTAGGTATGAGGATTTGAATTTTTCAAAAAGAAGCTGTCATAGAAATGGATAAAAACTTGAAAACTAGAAACTATTTAGCATTCATGAAACATTCACAAGCTGCAGTTGTCCTGTTAGGACAAAGGGTATCTGAACTCTATTTTTTATGATACTAATTCTACCTACACATAAAGAGAACAAAGTCTGTTATAGAATTCATCCCTCTACTTAATTCAGTTTTTCTACTCCATTATATATCCTAGAGTTTCTTAGCCATTTTAGACCAGTTTTCTTCTCTACAAAACAAATACAGGCCAGGCAGGGTGACATCTTTAAGTCCAGAACTTGGGAGGCATAGTCAGTTAGATCAGTATGAGTTTGAGACCAACCTGGTCTACATGCCAAGTACCAAGCTAGCCTGGTTAAGGTCGTAAAACCTTGTTTCAACCAAATAAAATAAAATGTAATAATAATTAGTGGTGATCACGGATTTTACTGATTACATATTGTTTGCCAAGTGATTTTCTCCATGGCTCACATGCATTCATGTAATTTAAAGTCCTTCAGTATCTTGAGGTAGATATTAACTATATTTCCCATAGAGAGACTCAAGCACAGGATGTTAAATGGCTATCCTAAGGGTGCTGCATGACTTAGTGCAGGAAATAGGATTTCAGATAGAGGCATAAGATATACTTGTTCACCACCAGAATGATGAATCCAGACTTTGAAATGTCAGTGAGTCCATCAGAATGCTGGGACTTTTAAATGTTCTTGCTGGAAAAACAAATTGACGAAGCCAATTTGGTAAATCAGGATGTAACAAGGGAGGAAATACACGCACTGCGACCTACCAACTCTACTCCTGAGTGTCCACACAAGGAATGTCATTTCCTGTATCAAACTCAAACATAATAACATGCGCAGAGACTTTATCTAAACCACTTGAAAACCATAAATTTCCCACATTTACTGAAAGTATAAATTTTCATGTCTTCACACTATAGAATTAATACTAAGTGACCTGAATTAAAAACTGAAAATTCCTTCAGTGTCATTGAATGTCACAGAAGACATAAGTGTCAGCTGTCAGATCCTAAGGGGTATGTGCTTATTTTATACAATAGTAACGAATAAACTTGTAAACTGAAATATGGTGTAGTGAGTCAGGACAGTGATCAGTTCTGAGGAAAAGGGTAACTGAAAAGAACCAAAAAGGCATTCTCTATATCTTGTAATGTTCGTGCTTTGATTTGGTTATTAGTTCCACAAATGTTTAAACTATTTTTAAAAATCAACCTTAATTATTTGTATAATTTCATGATATTTTCTATACTTAAGTAAATTTTTTAAATGCAATGAATAAAAGATTATTTTTTTCAATGTAAAGGGTGTTTAATTACATAAATCTGTATTTTCGATGCACAAATATTTAAAACATCGTCTGGATCAGTCTTAGGTCTTTCCTGAAAGAGTGTGAACCAGTAAAAACAATTAACAAGGTCTTTTCCATCTGTTTTGTTTTCTAATCACTTAATAACTAGTTAGCAGAGTGAAAAGAAAGAAACGTGCATTCTGTTGATTAGCTAGCAACTGCAGTGTGAGGGATTTTAAATACTTTTTTGAGATCTTAATTCAATTGCATCCTTTCCCCCTTCCCTTCTCTCCCTTCAAGTCCTCCTCTGCATTATCTACCTTGCTCATTTTAAATTTTATGATCTCTTTTCTGCTTAATTGTAGTTACATTTGTGTGCATGCAAGCAGGCACATGCACATATTCATAAATATATAAACACAGTTGGCGGCTCAGTTGGTATGTTACTCAGATGCTTTCTGGACTGACCATTTGGCATTGGATAACTGATTTCTCTTCCATGGGGAACACTATTTCTCCTGCTCTCAGCATTCCTGGGCTGCTTACAGGTCTGAATGATTTAACTCATGGAGTGTCTCCCATCCATGTTAGCATGTCTATTGCTTTTATTCTTGTTTAGGCAGTCATGTTGATGAAACTGGATGGGCGTGGCTTCTGACATTTCTAAGTGACACAATCTTTCAGTAAACTCCCTTACAGTCTTTCCACCCTCTCATTCTCAAATGATCCCTGAGTCTTGGGTGCAGGAATAGAGTTGAAGATGTACCTTAACAAACTTCAAAATTCAATTTACAGACTCAATGCATCTTACAGTCATTCCTTGAAGTTCTCTCTATACATGCTAACACACATGCATACTGTATGTCCAAATATATAAACACAGAAATATGTGCAGTCACGTAGGCACATAGGTAGTGCATAAACATGAACTTACATGCATTCACAAACTCATCTGTGTTTTCTCCTCTACGTTTGGAGGAACCTATCAACCCAGCCTTTACCATGTTCCCACACTCAGCTTTAGAAAAATCTGTGTGCACTTCCTATTTACTCCCTACTAGGCCCACAACTATCACACACACACATATATATGCACATGCACATGCACACACACATGTTATTTACTACTGATAAACTGAAACATATTTTAGCTTAAAACTGTACCTTTTAGAAACTTCAACACTAGAAATTAAGCTACATGGCTCATCCAGAAGTCACAAACAACTGTTACTGTCTCTCCATCACTTAAGAGAAAAATATAAAGGTAGACTCACTCCATATTAGGGACAGAAGGTTGTAGAGTCTTAGCAGCAGATGACTTTCTTCCATACCTTACAATGAGTGTCTTCCATCTGGGTTAAAATGGGTTGGAGGAAGGATTCAAGAATGATCCTTTCATTGAGGAATAAGATGACAAAATGCTACAAGCTGAAGAAAGGGAAGAAAATAAAGGAGTAAGGAGGTCTACAAAGGGGTTGCAACTAAGAGTTGTTTATAAATACAAACGCAGGACAAGCAATAATCTTTGACTCTGAGGAGTCTTCTGGAGACCACGTTTTATTTAAGCCCATAAATGATTTATAGATGAAATTATAACCAAGACAACATTTTGAAGATTTTTGTATTCAGTGATAAATCACTCTGGCTCTTTGATGTTCTCTTAAGATTAATACAAAGCACAAAATAATGTAATTGAATTGACAGCCCACTGCCCCAACAGCAACCCCATCACGTCTGGTATTATGGCACAAGACTCATTATTGATGTCCCTAGAAATACCAGATTAGGAATAAACTCATGACACAAGGAGATAGTGGATACTTTTCTCTTTTCCTTTTTTTTACACTTTATTTTATAATTTTCATCATTAGTGGGGATTCTGAATGATACTTCACACATACTTTCTGTTTTATATATCTATTGAGAAACTGAACAGAACAAGCAACAAAGGAGGAGGAATGTGCTGTTTGTCCTGACTCCTTGACTTCTCTTCATCCCTTTGGTTTTCCAACTGAGATTGGCTTCCAGTTCTCAGATCTGCAGAATTACACTAAGTCATATCATTTGCTCCTGGATCACAAGCTTGCTCCTGAGAGATGGGGTTCTTCTCAGATTCCAGTGTCACATGGTCTAACACACACACACACACACACACACACACACACACACACACACACACACTGTGAAGTTTCCTCAAGCACAATACTATGTATACTGGTTAATTATTTTCTGTGTGAAAAGATTCCATTCATTCTTTAGGCTCTACTTGAAATGACAGTTTTTCACAGAGACATTTTCTGTCCTTTGTTTGGTTTTGAGATCTCAAGTTTCAGTCCCATAAGATCACCCAACTATGTCTCCTGATAGGAGACATAATATAGAAAAATAATATAGAATTTTAAGTGAAGAAATGTCTGCCTCATTCACTCTTGCATATCCAGTGCTCTGTCATCAGATTACTCTTTTAGAGTCTTCATAGTACATAGGGTGTATAACCTAAGTCATTAAATTTGATACACATAAAATTTCTCATGGAGTTTGTCATATATATCAGATTCAATCGGTCAATGAGGGAGCATGGGACATTACTGAAGAAGAAATATTTTTACAAATTTTAAAATAAGTAGATATTTAGCAGATAGTATTGAATGTTTGAAAGAATGGAAAGGCAAAGAAATAAATTAGTCATTTACTAGATAAATGAATGCATGCCTAGCTAAGGCTAGATTTGAAATTCTATTGATTCTACTGGAATTCTGTTCTTGCTCGCATCCAACCCAAAGAGGCAGCCCATCTTAATTCTGACATCTCATTTAAATGCAAGTGCTCTAGGATGAAATAGTTCTCTGATCATCTTCATTATATTTTATACGCCCCACTGACACAGAAAGTGAAGACTTTCTACTAAATCTTTATAGAAACAAACAATTGGGAATGGGGCAACATAGTAATCAACTTGAAAGTAAACACTAGGTTGCCATTTAAATAACTATCCTTTCCCCAAACATGTACTCAACAGACCAACTCCGCTTAAATGCGGCAAACACATCTATTAAATTAAAATGAATAAAACAGTATTTATAAAATGAGCAATTTAGATTTGATTAACATTTATAAATGTGTTTACATATGAATTGAATATTAACCTATGGCTTGAAAGACTTAATTAGGCTTGGAATATTGTTTTGGAGCACAATAAAAAGTACCCAACTCACAAAGGGGAAGGCAGCAGATATCTGCAAGCAAAAATTAGGTCAATTAATTAGGCAATTTGCATAAATTTGAATGATTATTTTCAGAGCATTTTTTTTGACAATTGGCTCTCCTTATTCCCATACTGTATTTTCAACATGTTATTTATACAACATGTCAGTCACCAAGCTAACTTGAGTGAGTGATAATCAGCTCAGGAGCAACGTTAATGCCCACAGTCTTCCTGAGTATTAGACTTAGCAAAGAAAAAATAATAAGCTGGCTAAGTGAGCCTAAGAATAATACATGGTGGGGCATTAAGTGCAGGTGCAAACACTATGCTTTATAGAGACCTGTGGAATATTGACACTCAGCCATTACAACAGAATACAATAGGATACTTAATTGTTTAATAAGTAAAGAGTTGCAAGGGAACTGTCATGAAAATTTCAAGGTCAATGAATACAAAACTTCTAAAGATCATTTCTATGTAGCATCACTTCAACCTTTATAACCCAAACCTCATTAACAATTTTGTCCTCTATTTTATACTTGCTTAACTTTCTGAGGAATTTCATGATATTTAAGCATTATTCAAGTTGATTTATAAAAATATATATGGACACATATGGAAATATATCTACAGGCATACTCAAATTTTCACAAATTAGTTATTTTGATGCTTCTGATTAGATAAATTACCATCAGCAACCCTTACATTCCTCAATAATGAGTCTGTATTATTGACACTCCCATTAAAAATACAAGCATCTATTTATTAACATAATCATTGGCTTAATTCATCTGCCTCCCAACAAAGGTACAAGGAGGTCATTGCTAACGAGAAGCTAGAAACTATATAAATGGTACAAGAGGACAATAATAGCACCAGAAACAGGTCACTCCTTCTAGGACCACCTCACATCCAGCTGTGTAAGACATTTATTACTTGCCTTATCTGGTGTCCTTTTGTAAAAGAAGAGAGAAATGTGTTCAGGATTACATTTGAAATATAAGAAACTTTCAGTGGCCTAGTGTATCTAAAATATTGTCAGTGATATACTGAATTATTATTTTGAGTCTGTTTCAGCCCTGAGCTGAAAGGTGTAGGCATGTTTTATGAAGTACACAGAAGTTCAAATCACATCACTTTTTTGGACAGATGAAGAAATGAATATGAAGAATACTTCATGCACCTAGCCTTGCCTATTGGCAGGCATCATCTACAGTGTTCTCACAAAACCTTTTAAAAAAGAAATCATTTCCATTTATTTATCTTGCAACCAAGGTTTGTGAAATATTTGAATATATTTGATGATTCTGAAATAGCAATATAGACGTAGAAGGATGGAGATAAAATTTGCTGATTCCAAATCGTAGATTGTGAAATCTGCTATATTGCTGATTAAGAGTAGAGTTGCCTCCAGCACCTCTTTGTAGTTCCTGGAGCCTTAAAACCTTCAGTCCCATACACTTTGTTATATATAATATGCCTGTCCCTTGTTCTCTTCCTTCCAAGTCTATAAAGATAGCATCATTCAGTAAAATATGTCTAGGTTTCAGATTCTAAAAGAAATGGCTTCTGATCATGCTGAAAGACTCATTACAAGATTTCAGTTAATACTCTTGGTTTCATGTTTCTTGTTCATCACAGAGGAGAAAGAATTGTTGCAACTATACCACCCTTTCTTTGTATTGAGTTATCACTTCTTTCTTTGTCTCTTGATTCTCAAATGTTGGTTCTATTTTGGAAGTTGTAGAACTTTTAGGATGTAGACCAGTAAAAATAATCAGATTTAATAATTAAATGGGATTTCAGTTCCCATATGATCTATCTGTTTCCTGATCATAAAAAATGCCACACCCTCCTAAAGCAACACCCTGACAGTCCTGCCATACATTCTTGGCCCTGATGGATTAACAGCTACTGAATCCTTGAGCCCAAGTAATTCCTTTCTTACTCAAGCTGCTTCTGTTAGGCATGTTGTCTCAGCAATAGGAAGAGTAGCTAACACTACCATCAAGCTCAATACAAAAAAAAAAAAAACCCTGTTGCGAAATAGAAAAAAAATACAATGAGACTGTTGCCTGGGTAGGAAGTTAGAGTTAGAGGTGGGAACTTGGTACAACTCTACTGATCTGGAAAAATGTGGCTCTAGTTGAGAATGACAAAAGAAACTAAAACAGAACACAGAGGGTAAAATAACAGTAAGAATATTTTTTAAAGTAATAAAGAGTCATCCTATTAACTATCTACCTAGAAAAGCAATATACACAACACTGTGTATAAACATACACATATAGTCTAAATAAAATTGTGTCATTTGAGCTGACAATGTTTACTCGAAGAGCTAAAGACCACCTAAGAAAAATCCAATGCCAGGCAAAGGAAGCTGACTTTTGAATTGTTGCAGCTTAAGAATATCTAAAACACAGGTCAGGGAAATCCAAGAAACTTCCCAAACTTTACAGACTACTGCTATTCCTTTTATCGGCTCCCCAGAAATGTAAGGTTAAGTCTATACTGGTGTCAAGACCATGCCTCTCAGACACAGGACCAGGAGGAATTGAACTGGATGCCTCCTCTTTATATTATTTTTGAACAAAGGAAATATTTTAAATGTTCAATATGGGGATGATATCTATTGCTTACTCTAAATATATCCATTTCCACAATCAAGCTGCGTCCTTGCTTCCTACTATCTACCTGCCGCAGACTAACAGCAACCAGAAAGTATTAGGTGAGTTTTTAAAGGAGAGAAACAACAAACAGTTATATCCAGCAATGATGTCTATGAACCACATCAGTAAATAATATGGCATAAATATCTGAGAGTGCAGTAGGGACACACATATCTAGGTAGTGTGTAGAACCAACAGCTCTTTAATTAGACTTAAGATCTATTCAAAGAGTGAAATCATATCTGGTACTTGAAACAAAGACAACTAACCTGGGCTAGTGAAGTAATGGGGAGAACCTACTTTATTAATCAAGTGTATTTTCTCTAACTACTTTCTAAATATTTAAACTTATACTCACAGATAAGGGTCATCCTCACCCCTCATCAAGAAAATTTATTTTTATAACAGTTGAAGGCCAGTGAAGGAAACTACCACCAATGAATATGCAGAGATGTGGAACCAATTTCAACAGATTCATCTAGAAAACAAGACCTACATCTAAGACTCAAGTATCATTATATAAGCGGGGGAAGAAAGATTGTAAG
Organism: Rhabdomys pumilio; assembly: GCA_030674055.1. NCBI lineage: Eukaryota > Metazoa > Chordata > Mammalia > Rodentia > Muridae > Rhabdomys > Rhabdomys pumilio. The sequence goes on from JANHMN010000012.1 coordinate 32,234,785, forward strand.
ATCCAGAGGGTCATAGAGTTTTCTCTAAGAATGTGTCTTCTAGTATGTCACAAGCCATACCATACAAGCTCACAATAACTACCTAAATATGAAGTAAACAAGGATAACAAGATAAGATATACAAAGATGGTCAGGAGTGAAGAACACTAGCAATCCAAAAACCTAGACAATGCTGAAAGTTAAACAGTCTTCTTTAGAGAAAAGCTGCCACTCCATTATCCAATACCAAATGCTCAGCCATGAAAACACACATATGCGCAACATTATACAGACCTAGCAGGTTATATTTAGGAATATATATTTTTATATGCACATATATATGCATGTAACAACAATTAAGAAAAACGAACCCATGAATTTGAAAGAGGTCAAGGAGGGATAGATGCAACAGTTTGAAGGGAAAAAAAGAGGGAGAAAAGAAATGATGTAATTATAACCTCAAAAGTTATAAAGATTAACTACAAAGTTCAATTCAGCAAAAAGAGGCCTGTCATTTACTTCAGATTGTATTTCTTCTTTCTTCACACAGTCAGGCTCTCATTGTACACTTGCTTACCATTTCCCATTGCCCACAGACCACCAGAAGCTTAAGGCAACACCCAGTATTTGCACTGAATTGGAATTTTCTAGATTTTACTTTCTTTTGATACTTGTAACTGTGCTATTATCTAATGACCAAGGAAATCGGCTTGAATTTCCTCTATGGTATCTCAGGAAAGGACATTCTGGTACTTACAGGAAACACATTTACTGAATTCTCAAAAAAAATTAAAAAAAAGCTGCCCATGACAGAGCTAAACTCTGGAAATACTGATGAATCAAATAGATTTCTTTTTTTTTTTTTTTAAAAATGATTTTGAATGTGGATCTATTCTCTCTCCTACCTGTTACTATTGCATGAAGTTTTCTCGGAAAAAGATGCCAATATGAGTAAAAATCAAAGTCCATGGCTAGCTGCAATTTTCTCCTTGCTCATCTTCTAGACATAAGCTCTCAGAGAATTGATGTACAAACTCTGTACTTGAACTTGCTAAACTATTTGGGTAGTGCTTTCTCTTTGTGCCTGTTTCTCTTTAGTTCTTTTTTTATTTTTTTTTTAAGAAGAGTAAGTAGACAGAAAACCAATATCTGCAAACCCCCTCACCATTTTTCAATTTGTAGACAGCTGTCACATCCCAGAGAATCCCCTTTCTAAAGGCTTCAAAGTCATCCAGTTTTCTTATCAGACCATACCCTCATCAGTACTGAAATACACTAGGAAAAATTAACCCTATGGTGAACTTGTACAACTCTCTTCCAAAGAAACTGCCTGGAAAATTGACTGAATCATTTTACTTCAAGTTTGACCATTTGAAGCTAAAATATGTTAATATTCTAATCAATCACCAATTGATTAGTTTATTAGAAAGATTGAGTTTATCAATTTTTATAGAAATTGATTTTTTTTAATTGAACTAAAAGGTTATCTAAAGTTATCTGAATCCAGAAGGAAATAATAGTAAATAAGCTATGAGAATTATTAAAGTTTGAACCAAGTGAAACTTGTTTAGTTTTTGGTATCTTAGACCTATTTAGGATGTAGATATAGGACCACACAGTGAATAAACTCAAAGAATTCCTGGGAAATGGCCCTAGGGATATAAGCCTGTAGTTACAAGAGTTTCTTTTGTAGTTTATGAGTGGATTAGAGTAATGGTCTCAGAGAAGCTCAGTTATAGTGGACATGATGATAACATGCTCAAGAGGAGAAAAACTGAAATAAAAGTTATAGAAATGGGAAGAGATGGCACAATAAAAAGATTAATCAATGGCAGTCGATCCCAAGAACCCCCAGAGCATAGTCACTGTGTGATAAAATTTTCATCAAACTACAGTCATGCACAGAATCACAAGAACAAGGAACGCAAGAACAGGCTTAGAAGTAAAAAGACACATTTCTTTGTTTTCCTCATATTTTGAAAATATAGTTTAAAATTTAAAAAAGCTACCTTATTGCTCAAACAATGGTGATATTAGATGTCAGTTACTTTAAGTCTGTTTTATTTTGAATGCCTTGCCCATATAACGAAAATCCTATAGTAATATATAGGATTTACTATATAAATTTACTATATGAATGTTAGTATACACACTAACATGCACATACATATTTGCAGGTATCCTATGTATATATGCATGTGTGTGGATACACAAATATATGTATCTGTGTACACGCATATTTATTTCTACTGGTGTATGTAAAACACATATATCTATGTATAGGATATAGACACACATATTTAATATGTGTATAGAAGATGTTTGTTTGTGTCTGTGTGTATGTGTATGTGGTGAAAATGTACTTACAAGGTCAGGAAGAAACAATGATGCTGACTCTCATCACTTCTTTTAGTCAACATAAGACTAGAAACTGTAGCTAGAGCAACTCAACAGGAAAAAGTAAATATAAAAATAAGAAAATAAGCAAAAACAAACAAAAACCTAAAGAAATCCAAAATGGAAAGAAGGGTTTAAACTTTCTTCTTTGCTTATGCAAGCACCTTGTACACTGAGATCCATATTTAAGATCCATATAAAAGCCATATTTAATAAACTAGGATACATGATTAATATTAAAAAAATCAACTGAACTTCCATGAACTATCTAAACAATTTTAAGCCAAATTCTCAATTTTTATAGCATCTGTGATGGATATACTTGGTTGTCTACTTGACAAAATCTAGATTTACTAAAACTTTAAAAATGAAGAGGCATATCTGTGAGGGATTTTGCTTAATTTTAAGTGGTAAGATACATCACTAATCCAGATCTTTGAGGTGGGAAGACACAACTCTATTCTGGGTCATACTTTCTGCTGGAAGCGTATATAAGGACATGGAAGATAGAAGCATTTCTCTTTGACTGTTTGAACTTACTTTTCTAATAAACCCATTTTTTTTCACTGATGTTGAAGCCTACCTAAGTACTTCATGATTCTGGCATATACAAGTACCAGCCAAGACATCCAGCCTTATATACCGAACAACTACTGGATTCTTGGACGTTCTGTTCATAGGTTCATTGTTGGATTAGCTGGACCACAGCCTCTACATCACTCTAACAAATACCTTTTCTATATACAGAGAAAGGGGAAAGATCATTGTATAAATTCTGCTATTCCAGAGAATTCTAGTACAGCATCTAAATAAGTGAAATATTAATGATCAACTCAATTGAAGAAATTAAAGACTTATACCCCTAAAAATTTCAAGATGTTGATGAAAGAAAAAACATAAAAAATTGAAATAATTTATCTTCTCATGATCTGAACCAATTAACATCTTTAAGATGTCCATGATACTAGTTTCAAAATTTTTATATCATAACATCAATAGTTTACAGAAATACCAAAAGTATTCTAAAATTCATGTTGACTCACAAAAGACCCAGAATAGAAAAATAGATCTCGAGAAAAAAATAAAGTTAGAGGCCCAACATTATCTTATTTCAGAATAGACTATAAAGCTCCAGTAATAAAAACAGTGTGGTCCTGTCATCAACACAGACATATAAACCAATTGAACACAATAGAGTACCCAGAAATGAACCTATAATCAACTAATTTTTAACATCCATTTTAAAGATTCACAGTGAAATAGCAGCCTCTCCAGCAAACGCTGCAGTTATGTAGTCATGTGCAATGAAGAAGGACCTCTACTTTATGTCATAAGTGAAAGTGAGCTCAAGATGGATTAAATCTTCACTATTAAACCTGAACTTAAAAAGCACCTAGAAGAAAATATGAAAAAAAAAAAAAAACTTGATATAGGTCTGACAGTGAGCTATGGAATATGACCCCAAAGCACAAGTAATGAATCCTAAACTAAACAGGTGGCTTACCTCACACTAAATACTATGGTATGAGAGAAAATAGATTGAAGTATTTGATAGAATATAATTTTCAAAATTAGAAGAAATATTTAATTTCTTAATTAAAAAAGAATAAAAGAAAGAAGTAAGAGAGGAAAAAACAAAGAGAGAAAGAAAAGGAGGGAGAAAAGAAGAGAGGGAAAAAGAAAAATGGAAGAAAGAAAAAAGAAAGGAATGAATTAATGAATGAATGAATACAAAAAAGAAAGGGAAAGAGAAAGGAAGGAAGGAATTTTAAAATTGGCAAATGATCCAAACAGATAACTCTCTAAAAAAACACTCAAATCGCAATGAAATATTTAAAAGCATGCTTAACATATCCATCAGCAAAACGAAAAATGTGACTACAAAATAGTAGCTGCTACATTTTTGCAATTATATTAAGATATAATTACAAAAAAGTGGGTTTGGTTAGAGTGTTGTAGCTCTCAAAACCCTGTGCAATGTGAAGGAATCTGAAAATTTTACAAGTGATGGAACACAGTATGGAGGCTCCTTAAAATTATCAATAAAGCTACCAAGTGGTATAGGCATCCTCCTTCTGGTTATTCTGCTAAAAGAACTGAGAGGAGAGTGTCAGAGAGATAGATAGCTGTGGTCCCTTACTGCAGCAGATTATTCATAAATACCAACTCAGAGAAAGAACCAGAGTCCTGCTAAAGGAAGTGTGGAACATGCATACAAGGGAATGTGTGAAAGAAGGAAACACTGACTCAGAAAAAAAGAATAAACCATTCATGGAATAAACTAACAATTGCTCATGAAGTATCTCTAATAACCTGGAGGGAATACAGATAGTTGTTGATAGGTACTGAATGATAGGTAGCACAGTGTAATTCTCATTACACTAGGGAGTAAATGTGAGAATTTCACTATACCACACAGTACTGATGGTTAACAATATGGTTATGAAATAAAACACTTTTTAAGAGCTAATAAAAACAAGACCCAAAAAAGACTTTGGGATGTGTTGAGTAGGTCTTGTATCTAGATTATAGTAGTGGGGTTATGAGTGGTTCCCTGCATCTAATTACAGGCATCAGAATGTGCTTGTACTGGAATGTCAATTATACATAAAAATAAGATTTTACTTTAAAGAAACAAACACATTAAATATACAGATGGGTTTCCCTAATTTTCTTTGCTTTGAAATAGCCAGCCTGTGCTGATAGACCCATCTTTGTTTACACTGTTACACTAAACGTGTACCTGGTGATTAGCAGTACCCACTACACAGCTGTTCTTCAAGGATTAGGAAGGAAATGGCACTACCATTTTCTGTTCCAGCATTTAAAGTTCCACATCAGCCAATGTAGTACAATCACTGCTGTGTGAATAACTGATACATTTTGAGTTAGTCGAAAGAAAGTTGTCCCTCTCATGCCATGCCTTACAGATCTTGACATATCAATGGGATGAAGAAAGCTATGGGTATAACTTGGTAGTAGAAAAAGGCTGAGAATGTTCAAGGCCATGGATTCTACTCTCAGCTTAGAAACAGAGTAAGCAAACAATTGAAAACTCAAACATATTCACAGTACATATCCCTGGGTAGGAGCACACCCACTTTTCAGCCACAGATCATGGAGAATATGAAGCCAGCAAAGGAAACAAAGAAAGTAAAATATTCCATTGAATACTTAGACTAAGTGAAAGAAGGCAAGGCTTAAAATGACTGTAACCACTTCTAAAAAGTGTAACAGTAAATGGCTATGGATAAACTATTAGTGGCCCTACATTAGTTACACGGAAAAAACACTCAGGGTCTTTTTAATTCATTTATGCCTGTATTTTGACTTCTTTAAAATTCCTATTCAAAAAACATTTAAACTGTTGCCAATTTCCATATTCCCACATGTTTCCACTACCCACAGGAGTCGAAGGAGACAGATAGTACAGAATTTTGAATTGTTTATAATACTTACCTTGAGCCAGACTCTGAGCTTGATACCTTTGTAGGGATCTTACATTATCAAGGTAAACATCTTGCTCACTAGTTATGGTCAGGCTTCTCATGTAGATAAGAAAACATGCCTCAGCAGTTTCCCCAAGTAACCAAAGCAGAATGAAGTAGGGGATGCACTTTCATCCAGCGTCAAAGTCTCCTGCCTGGCACACAGCCGTGCAAACCCACTGGCATTTTCTTTCTACCAATTAGCATGTCATCCTGACTATATGCTTTCCCTGACTTATTTCACGTAAGTGTGGCTTTTATAAACCCTGAGGACATGCTATGTATCTAATAAGCAACTGATCTTTCTCGAATACAGAAAATTGGGATGTAATGAGAAAGAAAAGGGTTATAAAATGTTTTCCGAAAGTGGAAGAGCAAAACTGAGCCAGTAGCGCTGATTTTCAAGAAGAGGGTCTCTTGCATTGGGCCAGATTAAATATGCAGAATCTAGGGCACAGCACAACTGTACCTAATAGAACCTTCTAGAGAATGGATCTTGCTCTTCATTTAAACTTTCTGGCATGGTATCACACAACCTGTGTCTTTAGACAAGAAAATGGCTTAGCAAGTAAAGGTACCTGCTGCCAAGCCCAAAGATCTGAGTTTGATACCTGAGACCAGCATGGCAAAAGAAGGGCTCTGAAGTTTGTATGTTGTACTGTGACCTCTGTATACATGTCATGGCAAACGTACACACACAGTGTATGTGTATGTTTGTATTAATAAGTAAATGTTTAGACTAATTGAAAACTACCCAAGTCTCATCTCAAAATGTTTTTTTTTTTTTTAAAAAAATATGGTCATAAGACAGTAGCCCTTCATTTCAGTCATTTCAATTATATAAGTGTCTCATATTCATCCAAATCCATAATTTTAACCAGAGAAGAGAAGCACTTCCATATCTTTAAAATATTTTTATGGAAAATAATTACTTGTTATATATAATTTGAGAATTCATATTTCTGATTCAAAAGGATATGAGAATTACTTATATTTTAAAATCACGATTTTCCTCAGGAACAAAGCTTGGATTCACTCTCTCAACTCAATTCAATATGAGAACTGTGACTTTGGCTAGATATGTCACCTTTCTAAGTCTCACAGAATTTTTAAATCCCTAACATAGAGGTAATGGTCTATTTTTTCAGAGGTTTGATAAGCTGAAAATATCATGTAGACTCTTTTGACATAACATTTAACACGATGGGTTGATCAATAAATCTTGCCTCAGTCTAAAGCAAACTCTTGGTGGCTAATAAATCTTAAAGCTCTGAATTTCTAGTCAGTTTAACTCTTCCTAGAACATTCATGCTGTGTACCTATTTATTCTGAATTGAAACATCCAATCCTGAAAAAAGAAAGGAAGGAAGGAAGGAAGGAAGGAAGGAAGGAAGGAAGGAAGGAAGGAAGGAAGGAGGAAAGAAAGAAAGAAAGAAAGAAAGAAAGAAAGAAAGAAAGAAAGAAAGAAAGAAAGAAAGAAAGTTAGTTCATGAAAACTCAAGAAGTTAGGGAAACTTACAAGGCTTAGGAGTTATAGAAATCTACCAGAGAGGGGACCCTCCTCAGAGTTATATAGACAGTAGGCAACTGTTGTAGGAGCATGGGAAGGAAAGGATACTCTCCAGAGGACTGTCCTGAAAGTTGTGCAGAAAGCTCTGTGGGCACAACTTTAAGGGTTATCAGTTATCATGATGAAATGTGTTTTTAAGTAATATTGCTACCTTTGACCACATAACCTTCTGTAATCAAGGCCAATCAATTCATTAATCACCAATACAGTCCACCTTGGATGGAATATTTTTCTGGTAATGTCAGTACCTTATCTTGAGGGAACAGACATTTTTCAAATCTCATTAGTGAAAGTCACACAATAGCCCACCATTCTGGACTCTTTATAAGTCTTTAGTACAAAGCAATTAAAATTCAGTTCAAATTTAGTGCAGAATGGCTAATCCCATATTAGTCTATGATTACATGCATGTACATAAAATAATGTCTCACATTATATGCATATTTATTTAGATATTTCTCTTTGCTCAAATATAAATAAGTATCCTATTGTCTCATGCTACTTAAAGTCCAGTAGTGGAGACAAGAGGCAAAACCTTATAGGAAATGAATAAGTGATATCATAGCTACAATTTATTAGAGATCTGTACATTTGAAAAGTTTTATTTACTATTTTGAATTTAGAAGTCAAATTTTCTTTCTTATATAGAATATTTTTCTCCTCTCCTTATATTCTTACTTTGGCCAATAAAACTGAAAAATTCCCTGATTCTTATATATTCTCAAAAGTGATCAACGTCAGAGCTTTGTGCATGCTAAGCAAGCACTGTATGAACTGAGCCATATCGCCTGACCCATAAAAGCTATTTTATTTCCACTTCATTGTTTGTCTCCTTTATAGCTATATCTTAAATAATAAAACATTTGTTATTTTTCTTTAAAAAAATAATAAAAAGATAACCAAACAAAGGGAATCAGAGAAGTTTCTAAAACACGGGAAAGAATTCTGAACTACCTAGCATGAGTCCTGGAGTGCTGAGCAGCACACAGAGAAACCTGGAGATATTTTCATTGAGATGCTGAAATACTGGGGAATATGCTGAAGCACTAGAAAGAATGGTGAGAACTGGAATGGTTATAAAACACTGGAAAGGATTATGAAGCACTGGAGAGGTTGCTGAGCCACTGCGGATACTGAAACCCTGACGGAAAAGCTCAGTCATGGGAAGGATACAGAAGCAACAGGTACGATGATGACACATTGAGGATACTGAAACACTGTATATTGTGATAAGCAGGGGAAAAGATAATCAAGTAATGAGCTAAAGGCCTGGAAAGGATGCTGAAAATACACAAAAGATTGTGAAATAACAGAGGAAAATGTGGAAACAAAACTACTACTGAAATAAATAGAGTTGAGGCACTGGAGAAGGTGTTAATGTATGAGACAGGGTGCTGAAAGCATATTAAGGCAACTAAGATAGAGGGGTCATTGATGACATACTGAAAGGAATGTTGTTGTTCTTTAGAGAGAAGACTGAAATACTGGGGTTAAGGCTAAAAATTCCATTTTCTACATCAGGTTCCCCAAGACTAGGGGATCTAATCCCTGGCCTGATATAACTGTTTTCTTTGAAAAAGTAAAATTTAGTTTACCATTTAGGTATTGTCATGGTTAACATTGAAGGTCAACTGGATTGGATTTAGAATCACCATCTCTGGAACTTTCTTTCTGCCTATAAGTGTTACCTTAGCTGGTCAAATTGGACAGAATTTTTTTTGTATGTCTAGAATATGTGCTCTGTATCCTGCCTTGTGAATGTGGAAAGCAATCTAACATAGAAAGGTGAATCAAAACTCTGTCACCTTCTTTGTTCTCCTATTCAGTGTTTACAAAGTACCAGAAGTTGTCTGCACACAGGGTGATCTCAGCTTCCCTTCAAACTGGCTAAGTATTTCCTGGCCTATATTCTTCTCTGAGTTGAAAGGTATAATTCTCATGGAATTTAGGGAAAGCATTCAATGAAATAAAATTCAGAAATATGAAGAAAGATACTTGTGAGTATGGCATGCAAGAAAAGATAAAAAAGGGTAGAAATTTCAACTCTCATATCATCCTATAAGGCAAATTGTCAAGAAACTTTGTTTCTCAATAAAACCACAATGAACTTTTCCAGGTGGTAACTGACTCTTCTTCTACATTTTAAAACATTTTCTGATCATTTTTAACAAAGTTTTGCATGTGGTCCAGACATATCAACAGAAAGCATCCTTGTATGATCCACAGAAACAACAAACACTTTGGAATCAGAGTTTGACAGAGTTTGTGTTTCATTTCCAACTTTGAATTCTACAGATGTTACCTTGAATGAGTTAATTTGTATTTTTCAACCTTGCATCTTTCTTTCATCTTTTCAATGAAACATAAAAAAGCAACCAAGTTTTGCTGTGCATGTTATCTTGGGTTTTCAGCAGTAATATACAGGAAGAAAAACTAGAGCTAGTGGTTAGTAAATGATAGCAAAGAAGATAATTTCCTGTAACATGAGGGAGATGAACACTTCTCCTTTACTGCAGAGGAATTTTAATCCAGAAACATGGGTGCTCTGGCAGGGGATCATATTCAAAGACCTTTTAGGTCTATTGGTACAGATTGAATGCAGACACATCATATACCTTTAATATATCTGGCTAGAATACAAATACATTGCTAGCACACAGATTTAATCCCAAACAATGAAAGTTAAGTTAGTTTATAGGAGGAAGCAGCCAAGTTTGAAAATGATAGGCAGGCAAAGTGAGGAATCAGAGAAAGGCTTGACAGAATGAATCAGAGATAGAACACAGCCCAACTTTCATGAGAACAGACAGGAAAGGGAGGCTACTTAAGAGCAGCACAGAGTGACTCACATGTGGAGTGCAGTTCAGTGAGAGCAGTTTAGTTGAGTTCAGGCAATGCAGTAGAGTTCAGTTGAGTTCAGTTCAGTGCAGTTTGGTGCAGTTCATCTGAATGCTATTGAGTTCAGTTGAGTTTGTGTAGGTCTGTTTAGTTCCTGTAGTCAGTACTGTCAGTGCAGTTCAGTTTGTGGAATGAGGAGGCAGGGTTTCCAAGCAGAGCAATTCAGTGAGAAATGGAAAGAAGCCAATTTGAGTAAATCAGCTTGGAGAGGGGATTGGAGCCAGAGCACCTGAATTGAACCAGACACCCAGAGTTCAGAAAGAACCAGAAGGGTGAGATTATTCAGGAAAGAGCCTCCAAGATGACAATTATATCTGGTGAATAAAAGTATGATTTATACTTTGTCTTTTGAATTCTTTGATGTTAGTTGATTTTTAAAATCTAAATACAAATATCCAAAGTAAATAAAGAAGCAAAGATGAACTAATAATAACTCAACTCTGAGTGCCTCTCTATGCTTACTATCCAGTCCTAGACTTAGTAATTTGAGTCTCCTTACAATTTAATTAAATCTACAGTATAGAGAAAGAATATGTTTAGAATTATTCTCAGGGACTGAAAGACCTAAAGGGCATTTTTTTTTAAATCACAGTATTATAAAGCAGCAAAAACATTATTGAAGCTGGATTTTCGTTCAATCCTTTCACTTCCAACCAAAAAGTCATTCTGTTCAAGCCAAATGGAATTTGTAATTTTATTATTTAGATATCCAGCAAAGTTGTAAACTTTGGGGCTACTTGGGAAAGATTATGGAGAAGGACTTCTACAGCTGAGAAGTTCAGACTCACAGCGGACCACACATCTTCTTTAGTGGACTTTGTAGATTTAGCTGCTTATGCAGCAGAACAAGGTCTGTGTGGGAAACAGAATAGGATGTGTTCAACAGCACTAACTCTAGATATGAAGAATCAGGCACCTTTCTAGAGCCCAGCCAGGACTCCTTTGATGCTAGGTGTGACTCAGCCTGTACCCTTGAAAACAAGATGCTATTTATCACATAGACAGCAAACAACAAACAAACAAAACCCTGCACCCACATGCTTCAGTGACATACTTCAGCTTTACTTCCTGCTTGATTCCATTTGGTCTCTTAAATTTCACCCTAGATCAGGAGCCCTTATGTCACTGGCATATAGAAGTTGTCCTATATCTTGACGTATATTCTTCAAGAGGCTCTAGGTCAAAATGTGACCTTCTGAGTTTTCTGGTACTGGAGTCATTTACTAAATGCTTGTGATCCAGAATGCAAGGTTCCATTCCTCCTTCCCTCTCTCCCTAGCTTTGTGTTTTCAGTTATTTTTATGTAGATAATATCCTGTCATGATCTGTAGCATGAAGATAAGGAATATGTATCCCCCTCGATTTTGAGTTATCATTAACAGGTTGAGAAGGAAAATACCATCAAAATGATAGTACAGTGTGAATAAATAAAGAACAAGCTGAATAGCACATTTTACAGCAAGATGTAAGAAAGGTCAGAAGAGGGAGGCTTCAGTCTCAGAGATGGAGACTATATGGGTGTTCAGTATAGAGAGTGCAGATACAGTGGCAGGTGAGGGGGAACTAGAAGGCAAAGGAAATTGGAGAGAATAGAGGTAGCCCTGTACATAAAATTTTTAAAAGCTTGTGTATGAGCTATGAGCCCATGAGTTTATGAAGCAAGGAAGACATTGGCATGTGCTGTGAAAAAGAGTGCATTATGTACATATAAAACAAACTGGGGTACAGGTGAGGCAGGCAGCCTCTGATGGTCATTAGGATGGACATGAGGATTGGGTCTGGTATATTTCTTGAGAATCCCTGTACCTTGATAGGAAATGGTATTTTCCTTTGTAGTTAAATATAATTCAAAATATAGTATTAAAACATAGAATGAAAAAGGTATAATAGGTATAATATGGTAGGATTAAAAATACCATCCTCTACTTTAAGAGTTACCTACAATCTTATTGAATATTAATATCTCTCTCTCTCAATCTATCTCTCTCAATCTATCTCTCTCTATACATCTCTCTCTCTCTCTCTCTCTCTCTCTCTCTCTCTCTCTCTCTCTCT